>JANSVA010000002.1:18436576-18456609 GCA_025504915.1 Erythroxylum reticulatum | reverse complement strand
CATACAGGATGCTAAGAGAAGACAGAAAACAAAAGAGAAATGAGAGAGAAATGAAAGAGGGATATAACCTTGACATATGATATACGATAAAAAAACTGGGTGTGAGATACATAGAAATGAGAAACAGGGAAACGGAAAAAGCTCAAAATACAACCAGAGAGAAGAAGAAGAAAAAGAGAAAGAAAGAGAAATGAAAGGGAAAAAAATAACAACATATAGCCGGAGGGAGGGTAATGACCGTTAGATTAAACGGACGAAGGAGATGAATTCCGTGGTCGCCCATCCCCTTCGTCCTTAGTATATAAATATAAAAAAGAAAAAGAGCGGTACAGAAGAGGTTTAGTCGTTTCGTCTAAACGTTCAGGTTCGATGGTTAAATTTTTTAATTTTAATTGATTAGTTTTTTAATTTAGTTTAAATTCTTATTTTTATCATTTTTATTAAAAATTGATTAGTTTATTAAATTAAAATCAATCAACTACTTTTTTTAATTAAATTTCAAACTCTTATTTAAAAAAGAACAATTTATTTAATTATTTTTAAAATTTTAAATTTAATTCTTAACCGATTTTGGGGTAATTATTAGTTGAAATTTATAAATTTTTTTATCTTATTAGTTTAACTTTTATTTATAGAACAGTTATCTATCGTACTAGTTTTAACACAAATAATACATACATGGGAAAAGGAAGCTTCACCATTGAATTTGAGTTTGATTTTTGCCAAATTAAGCATTTTTCCTTCAATTAAATAATATTTTTTTACCAAATTTCTGATTGGTGTGATGTTGAACGGTCTTCAGTACTCTAGCTTAAGAAGCTCTACAATTCATGTTTACTTTTAACATTGCAGTTTGTTGTTATTGTTCCACTCTCAAAAGTGGAGATGGTGTTTGTGGATAACGCTGATTCAGCACTCCAACATCATGGATATATATTGGAATTGGCATAAATGATAAGTTTGGAAAGTCATTTTCTTTGTTTCTTCAAATGGAAATGGTGTTGGCATCTTTTAGAGCCACAGATATATCAGTATTAGGATGGTTTTTGGAAATGATTTTGCAAAAATCTGAATGCGAAAAATAAAGAGGGACCATTTCCTAAGAACATAATCATATCACATGTATGAAATCTTCGGTTAACTAAATGTCGAATTGAACTTTTAAGTCGTTTTCCAAACACAACTTGTATATATTCCACAAACACACAGTTACATCTTATACATTAGGAGCTACCAAGTCCAAGTCGGAGTTATACTAGACAAGTTTCAAATCACCAGCCGATAGACTTTCAGACAGCAGACTACTAGACTTGACTTCGAAACACTAAAAGCATTTAGATCCCATTACACGGCTAATCGAAAAAAGCAGACATCGAAAACCAATTTCATGTTTCATAAGAGAGACCCTAAACAGTTGCAATTGGACCACCAATATTAATGGTAGATTCCATGACCTTCAAGGCTTCAAATCTTGGCTCCTTGGCCTGGAACTTGAGTCCAGCATAAAGCTTCATGTAGTCATCGAACACAAATTTTGGGTACAGTTGGCTGTTCTCGGCTTCTTTTTCAACCAATGCTGGGGCCGGATAGATCACAGCATCGCTTCCAGGGTTGTAGAATGAAGCTATTGACATCCTAGTGCCGTCTGTTTGAGCGATCACTCGGTGAAGCACACTCTTGTATTTGCCATTGGTAATTACCTGAAGGCATCACAACCAAAAATGAATGACCTGCCATGAGATTCCGACAAGTTTGTGGGTTAGGATAGTACTGTACCTCAAGTTGGTCACCTAAGTTGATGACAATAGAGTGCTTCATGGGTGGAACGTCTATCCATTGGCCATCTTTGAGGAGCTGGAGGCCACCGACCTTGTCATCTTGGAAGAGCAAAATTACGCCACCGGCATCAGTGTGGGCCCTGAGTCCCTTGATCAGATCTGGTTTTGGGCATGGAGGGTAGTTGCTGACTTTTGTGCCAAAGTTGGGTCCTTTGGATCCATAGAACGCCTTCTTAAAGTATCCCTTCTCTAGCCCAAGATTCTCACACAACAAGTCCAAAAGTTGCTCTGCTAGTTTCTTCAATCCCTCAGCAAACTCCTTCATTGCCCTCCTGTCATTTTAATCAACATTTTAGCAACGCCTGTCATTTCTTACAAAGCCATCAGCAAGCTTAACACAAATTAACTTGTAACGATTGTACCTGTAATCTTGTTCAAGATCAGGAATTTCTTCCATGTTTGAGGCTGGAAGATGGCGCAAAAAGAAAGTGCTTTCCCAATCTAAATCGTTTATTTCGGACTGAACAGCATCAAGACCCTTGCTTGCCACCATTTCCTTGAACCTCTGCTCCATACACTTCCTGTAGTGCTCCTTAGTGAATCTCTCCACGGTGTCCATCAGCTCATGGGATATCCCATGGTTAATCAACTTTACACGAAAGAAGGTAAGGTAAAAGAAAAAAGAAAAAAGAAGCATAACAGCTGAAGTCAGTACATGTAACTCGCCAAAGTTTACAAACTACTCCATAGACATATATATATACATAAGGTAAAAGAAGAAAACAAAAGAAGCAGCCAACTATAAATAATGAACATATGATAATCACCTCAAAGAAACCCCAGTTCTCACAGGCGTCTTTGATAATCTCCATGGTGAGCATCCTCTCTTCTCCATCAAGTTTTGAGAAATCAACAACTGGGAAAGCTTCCATTTTCTTTCACTTACTTTGCTCTCTATCACACACTTAACTTACTCTTGCAATGTATGCACTAGCTCTATGCAATTCTCTTATGCTTGCAATGAGAGTATGCAGTGGGGGATGGAGGTATTTATAGGCTATAAAGGAGGGGCAGAAAACTAATTAAGTGGAAAGGCTTGGGGCACTTGGAACAAATTGGTAGCATCCAAAGCAACTATTTATGAATTTTGCTACAGTGTTGTCACTACCTTCTGTTCAGCGCCTCGCTTTTCTTAACAGGAATTCCCTTTTCAACTGATTCCTTCGTATTTCCTATATGTATCATTTGTGGTTGCAAGTAAATATATGATACAGGGAGTCGAGTTCGGGGGTAAAAAAAGGGCAAGTGAAGAGCCATTATGTTGATTCCAGTTACTTTAGATCAAATAAGAAAACGTCCAATAACTCATTAGCCTTCCCTAATTTTTTTTTTAGTAGCAATTAATTTAACATAATAAATTTTTAGTGAAAAGAAAAAAGAAGGCTTACAATTCAGAAGTTCACAATAACATTCACCAAACGGTGCTTTTGATATGTGGGCAGGGAGGCCACTAATTATATGCCAAACTTATGAATTCGGTCATTCTTACGTAGTCAGTACAAGACCAGATCAACAAATTAATAACTAATGCTCTGCGTTTCTAATCCTTCCCAACAACTACGAAAGTAGCCAGCCCACGGCCAAGGGAAACAGGACTCGTGGAGGATTTATGAAGATCGCATCGGATGGAGAATGGAGATGGACCCCCACCAATTGCATGACCATCTCTTCTCTTGCCCCACTCCCAATAGGATCTGAATTACTCGCGGTTTGTCAGATCCCATCCCACAGGTGGCTTGCTCAGTTCCATTTCCCCTTGCTTGCAGTCTGCGGCTGCCACTATTCCCCATGCATGTATGTGCCATGCTTTTTTTTTCTATTATTCGACCGCTGCCAACATTTTCTTGTTCCTCACCTTCTGTGTGTCTTTTAAGTGCATGAGTTTAATCACTTTTTTACATTGAAACAAAATAACACTTTGAAAAATCAGCTGCTGCATTCTTGGTAACATCTGTGCTTTCACTGAATTCATTATAAAAAAATTGAGGAAGGTGCTAAATAATGGTCTAATGCTTTGCTGACATTGGGGGCAGTTAATTAGATTACGTTCATGCATGAATAGAATTAAATAATCCTAGGGACGCACATAATTGCTCCCTGTCATGAATATAATAAATGTCTCAACATATCTAGCCACCGTTCAACCAGAGAGGCAGAAGATAGCCGCCAGACTATACTATGATTTTCTATATATGGGATAAACCTAAAATTTATGTAAACTCGTGTCCCACTTGAATTTATATAAACACTTTGTTTTGTTTCTTTTTGGGTATCCAATCGAATCTAGATTGTAAAATTGAAACAGGCAGTCGCATTTCTTTCTTTATTTTGTAAATCTCCTCTCAGTCCCACCTTAGTATTAAAAAAATGAGATGGACGTAATGGCCTTAAAGATTCACCATTCTTTTCTGCTTCTGCTTGTCTCCTGCTGCGATTACCTTGCGTTATTCTGCTATCTTTTGTTAATTAAAAAATCAGTCAACTTTCAGGGTAAGATAACTTGATTTTTCGCTTTGGAGGGCACAAATCCCTCAAGGCTCCGAGAATTCAATCCAGATTTTCTTTCCAAAGGAATATGAATTATAAAATAGGAAAATTCAAGGTTAAAGAAAAACGTTATATTTTACGAAATATGCTTAGTTCAGAAAAGTCTATATGAACTGGCTCATTCCCCACTGTATACACTCAACTTCACGAGAAGTGGATTTAGGGGAATGCCTTTATTTTCTCACCGAACACGTCTCCCATGGATGTTTTTAACTTTTGCTCTTTACCTAATGGTGGTGATATATACGGATAATATTAAACCGAGTACAGATAAAAAAAGCTATGCATGAGCATGACATAATGCTACAAAAAGAAGGAAGGCTTAGTAAGGCAGCAAAAGTTCAGTGAAAGATCCAAGTAAATGAAAACAAATGAACCATCTTTCGATGAAATTGGGTCCTACAAGAAGATATTGGAGTGGAATATACTTGGATTTATGACAAAGCAAAAGTATTGAAAGAGTAAAAAGCAAATTGTACGGAAATATATATATATATATATATGTATCTTACTCTTTAACCTGGCACTGGCAAGTGCAGGCTGGAATGTGTGTGCCGTCAGATCAAATGTACTCGGGTATTATATCGTCCAAGTACATTTGGATAAGTATACGGCCTGATTCTATCTGATTCACTTTTCAGTTGATTAAAAAATTTTAATATAATTTAAAATTCAATTAATTTTACTTTTTTCAGATTATAAATTCAATTAATGATAGATTTATGATGAATACAAAATCAAGGCTGAAAGGATAAACCAATACAAGTAGAACCTTTTTGCAAGTTAAAAAATACAATACCAAGCCCAAAGGCTTAATGAGATAACGATGGATTTGGAATCTAAAAATACGAATATGTTATTGCACTCAATTTCCGATAAGCTTTGAATATGATTATAAGGTTAAGTTTTCTATTAAGAGATTATAAATGATCGATGTTTATGTCTCTCAATTACTTTTCATTGATGGAAATGGTAAATATTTTGAGATATGCAATGAAAGTTTTGCAAAGTCCAAAGAAAATTATTTTGTATAGTACGATGAGAAATTTACTCAAAGAAGCATTCAAGTAATAAGTGGGCTTATTAATAAGAATACAAAGTTAAAGAATGATTATAAAGACATTTGGACATGAAGACTAATGATAGTCACTTCTATTATTGTCAGTGTTAGATATGTGGATGTAGGTAAAACTTTGAACATTAGATCATGTGATTGTAATATTTATGGTATTCTATATAGCACTTTTCATATGAATGTAGCCACTAAGTTGTATTTGTGAAGATTATTTATCATTTTACTCGATGATTGTAGCAAGTCTCTTCATTTTATTATTGAAAATCATTCTATATCTGGTATTTTTACATATGATAGATTGTAAATCATATCACTTGCATATTGTGGAGTTTATGTAAGTGAAAGTTGAGATAACATGTTTGGAGACAAATAAACCCTAATGCTTTTATATTTGTTTTATATTTAAACAAATACCAATTGTGATTTGATAATTGGGACGAATATCCCCATGTGGTTTTAAGTGTAGGGAAGGGTCATTTGCAATATGCATATTGCAGAAAAGAATACTTATAATTTCCATAATACCACATTACAAGGAAGCGATAAATAGTATAAATTCTAGTAATACTACAAAGAAATAGTAGGTAGCATGAATTACATCAATATTTCAAAAAACAAGTAACAGATATTAATGGTGTATACAGATTTAAACATGTCATAACCATTGATATAGATGACATCTTTCATATATATAAAAACAAACTTCCTTAAATCATCTTGTGCACTTGCTTACCATCAAATTTTCGTGTAAAGCTTGTAATATTTATCTTAATTAATTGTAAGAATAATAGATAAGTATTATTAGTCAATAATCGCATACACTGAAAACTTCTATACTCACCATAATCTTACACACTAAAACACCCATAAAGTCACGTATGATCTCACACCTTAAGAACCTTTGGAACACTCAGGCGCTTTAAAAACCGATAATGTGGTTTTCTGGGTATAGGCATGGTTCTTTAAGAACATGTGTTAGGATATTATGGACTTGTAGGTGGCAGATAACGGGGAAGTGTGAGGAGGAGAAGCGAGAATAGGTTTAGAATTGGAGAAAAAAGGGATAAATCCAAGCTGGGTATTCGAGTTGTGACTTGTGAATCAATTCATGGGCACTTTGTCATTGATAAGATGGGTCCCTGTCGGCTTATGCAAGAGTGCCACTTGTCTTAAAAAGTTCGGCTTCTTAAGAAGGTGTAAGGGCTCCTCACAACATGCCTAGTTTGTTTAGTGAAAACATACCAAACTTCAGATTTATCAAAATTGATTGAGTCTCAATTTAAGACAAGAACACTCGAAGGCATTTCAACAAAATATCTACTTAAGAAGGACAAGCCTCTTAAAAAAAATGATCATGGGAAAAAGTAAGTGAGAGATTACCAAATTATTTATACTTATCTTGAAGGGCTTTCAGCACTTTATATAGAAGAGAAAATACAACTCATTGTCAATCAAAATTAGGAACAAAAAGGTAATAGGACCTGAAATGGGGATTACGAGACAGACAATATGAATTGTGCTACATACAGGTAATCAGATATATTGCCTAATCAAAACACGGTCCTATAAGAAACACTTCAATATCAGTGAGAAATGGCAAAGATTCTTGGGACTTTTGTCAATAAAAACACGCAATTGAGAGAGAAACAGAGATTGGAAACAACAAAGTGGATGTCACAATTCATGTTTGATGATTCGAAGAGACAATCATGATTCGAGTAAAAGATTGAAAAGAAGCTTTATATCCCACAAAAAGTGGAATTTGATGCAAATAGAATAGCCACCACTACCGCGTCTGCTGTAATCATAAAAGAAGTTAGCATTTGTCAAAATATACTTTGTAAGTAACAAGTAAACATCAATCTCATATTATATAGAATCATGTGCTCCCTCCTTTTACTTTTATTCGTATTATTCGTAATGTTTTTTCAATTGTTTTTTTTTTAACTTCAATTTGTCCTTATCCATCATATTAACCTTTTGCATACTTACGTGCGCAATTATTGACACACGCATGCGAGGGATTAAAGAAAAAGATTGTCGGTTAAAGAGGTTATCTAATCAAGATTAATTAGAAAAAATTACTAATCGATTACTTCTTTAAGTGTTGGAGTCAAAATAATTCTTCTTATTATAATATTAAATTGTACTCCATTAGCAGTTTTCAAAAATAACTTTTGGTTACAGACTCATTAGTGACACTATTCTATATAGGAAGAAGGAATAGGTGTTTGATGTAACTCAAAACTTGCGTTTCAGTACTCTAATTTGCCACTACTCATCGGATTGGTGGCATCAACATTTTACATTTTACCCCAAAAACCTCCCTACTCACCCTACCCTTATGAATTGAATTGAATCAATAATGGTGACGGCAAGAATTACGGATTGTCAATATCCACTGCTTTGCTTTTAAAATATTCTTACAACGAAACAATAGAGCATAGAGAGGACAAAAGCAGGGAAATAAGAAAGCTAGGGGCTTGTTGGTCGACCACAGTTGGACCCTCCATCCGTACTTTCCACCTTAGGTCACAATAGCAGACCCCAAGCCGCTCATTTCGCCTTTTTATTTATTGATATATATTAATTATTGGATGTTTCCACATAACTACCCCAGAAAACGAATGTCTAAAGACAATCCTGATAAAGTCTAAATCCATGGCTGAATCTATGGCCTTTGGACTCAAGTTCATTGACTAACAACTCTTCACTGGTTTATCTACCAGACTTGTGTACTTAATACTTGTATTACATAAATATCTCATGAAAATCCATGTATCACTCTATCTGGTTAAGAAGAGATGTTTTATAAAATAGAAAAATAAATCCCTAATATTTACTACCAATTAAAAATATGTCTTTCACAATTTATCTATTATTCAAATGCCTAGTTGACAAAAAGTTTTAAAATGGGACACACAATTTTTCATTAAAATTAAAATGGTTAGAATTATAATGCTTATTTTTTAAGGACTATTAAGTTATCATAAATTGACTTTTATTCTCTTGAAAATGAGTTTCGAGGAAATCTCTATCTCTATACATGATAGTCGAATTAGGTATTCATCATACTTGGCATAAAAAACAAGGAATCAATTCAAATCTTCAGTTACGTGATCATTCATGCCAGTGCCAACAATCTTCTTGTTATAATGACTAAGACAAAGGAAACAAACACTCTAAACAGTACAAATGATATTTTGGATTTAAATTAAGTTTTTTTTAACTAAAATAAATGATTTAGCACTAATATAGGCATGTTATTGATTAGTATGTATACAAAAAAGTTGGGTGAGTAATTTGAATGACTTGAAAATAATATATATGATTTCAATTCATTAATCTATCAAAACTAATTTTTTAAAATTAGAAATTATGATTTTAGGTCAGATTATATTGTCTTTAAAAAACTTGAATGAGACCATCAATCTTTATTTATGCATTATCAATTGATTTTCTGCCAAACAATTGTTAATTGTGTTCAATTTAATTAACATCAAGGACTGGTTTGAACTTAAAAAGTGTTAAGAGACTAAGTCAACTATGTTGAGAGGTTATCTTACCTTAATGGATAATGGCCACATTGATTTGGGAGAAACTCACAAGCAAAAGGATGACATTACGTATACAACTTTTGGAAAAAAAACTTGAGAACAAAACATAGCACATGCTGTACTGGAACTCGATCTATCACTATCTTGGTCATGGATGGAGTTCTAGGTTCCATGAACACCCTATGAAGATAATTATGAACCTGGTCTCTTTTTCTTTCTGTTTTATTTCTTTTTGGCATTTTTTATTTGCGGTCTGCGACCTCCAACCTCCAACCTTCAGACAATGAATGGCAAACCTTTTCCACATATATCTTGGATTTCCTGTTTGAGAATCCTATTTTCTAGGCTTACTTCAAGGGAAGGACCAAACCTTGAAATAATGTCTTTTAGAATGGTTTGAATGCAACGATGTCTTTCTGATTATTATCGTGGTTTGACGAGAAGGAATTGTATGTGCCCGTTATTTTGTGTTGCAAAATCGATATTTTATTACCTAGCTACCACATGTTCTATGCTTTCTATTCTTTTATTTAATTATTTTGTGGTCCGTGTGATATTCTATTTAATATATATATACACCAAAATTTCAATACTTGCATTTATCTTATTTTATGCCTAATCATTTTGTTGGAAATTCTACATTAGAAAGATATATAAGAATAAAATAAGTTATCCTTGTCCATTGAAAAGATTGAGATTTAATTGAAGAATAAGACTGTCTGATCAAATGAATATCAATTTTTTTAATTCTAATTTTTATAAAATTAGTTAGTTTATGAAATGAATCTGTTAATTAATAAATCGATTAATTTTTAATAACAAAAATTATTAAAATAAATTAAACTAAAAAATTGAATGATTTAAAGTTTTTATTGTTGATTGGTTCGAATCAGTTTGTATTTTTAATCATTGGTTCAATAAATAAAAAGATAAAATATAATGAAATTTGAAAATGATATTCAATATAAATATCATTAAAATCTTAAGATCTTGAAATAGAGAGTCTAATGTATTGATTTGCACATATCCATGAATGTGGAGTTCTCAAGCCTAGTATTTTAAGATACCGTAGAAAGGCAATAGGAATTTTGGTTTTAGCTTGAAGAGCATACATTATTCAACAAACTTTGCTAAATGCATATTGGTCATCATCTATCTTTTTATTTGTAGTTCGTGTTTGTATTTATTTTCCTTAGTTAGTACAACGAATTTGTATTTTGTAGCTAACATGAACAGTGTGACTTAACTCTTGTAACTGATAAAGACAAACATACCAACTAATGAGGAAATAAAAAATTAAAGTAATTATCACGTAATAATATCCAAGATTTTATATTTTGTAGATACTAGATTTTTGGATATATTTATGAATTAATACTAGTAAGAAATAAATTAATATGGCCTAATGATTATTAATTATTAATATGTATTGGGTTGAAATTTAATTCAATAAGGAAAACTTTTATTAATTAAATAAATAGGTCATTCAATAGTTATTTATAATTTTCATGATAAAATTTATACTAGTTTTGTTAATAAAATATGTTTCAATTAACAAGAAATTTAAACATTCTTAATATTTGATTAATAAATTAAATTTGAATGTGCTGCTAGTAATTAATTGGTTCGTATTTCATTAAAGTATGTAATGTTAATCAATTAAATTCTATGGCTTTGTTGGAAAAGGAATAGGGATGGCAATGGTTTGGCCCCCTCTTCGTTTTTTAAAATAATTTTTAAAATTAAAAATATAGAATAATTTATTTTTTAATTAGATTAGGATCTGAGTTCCCCAGACTCAAACTTACCCGAAACCTAACTCTTCTAAGTAAAATGACGATGTTTTGCTTACAATACAAGCAGATTAGTAATTACCGACAGAAGAAAACCTTTAGCAAATTACTGACAGAAAATGATTTTTCGTAGATAACATTGTCGGGAAAGATTACATTATGAGATGGTAAAAGTATCCGTCGGTAAAAATGGAAGAAAATTATCCCAACAAATTTTTCGATAGAATATAACCACGGTAGAAAATTTTCGTCAGTAAAGGAGGCGAGAATACTTGGCGGAATAAAAAATTTTTGGGTTTACCAATGGAAATATTTCCGTCGGTAAATTTTAGAGTAAACATTATCGTTTCTTTCGACTTCAACGTTTTTAATATAACAAAAATGATGTCGTTTAGTTTAACACCAAACGACATCATTTTTCTACACATTTAACCTACCCGAAGACCCTCCTCATTTTTTTTGGTTCGTTCCTCTCCCGCTCTTTTCTTCTTCTTTTTCTCCCTAGTCCATGACCTTTTCTTCTTCATTTGTGTCCTTTTGTCTTCTCCAATCGGCATCATTCTATCTTTCAGTCGAGGTAAGATGTGGAACCATTTTTTGTTTGATTTGTGCTTCCATTATTGGTTTTTTAAGGTGTGATATTGCATAGGCAATGACAATTTTTTTTTAGTTGTTTGCGTTGGTTTGGATTATTCGTGATTGGATTTTGTTTGGAATGTCTTAATGTTAGTGAAGAAAGGATAAACATGTGATTTTCGTATTTATCTTGAGATGAATTTCTCATGTCTGTAAAGTGTTTGATGAATTACTTGTTACAATTGTGTTAAGTGTTGGGAGTGTTCTTCTCGTGATGGTGTATGTCACATTTTGTTGACATTATACCGATAATTGATTATAAGACTTTCAAGTGTTAGTGCTTATAATGAAATTTGACATTGTGAGAAGCCGATAAGATGTTTAAAAGGGAGTTAATATCATTCTTAATATATATTTAAAGGCAGCTGATATGTTTAAAAATTTCCTAATTTGTTATGTATCAATCAATTTACCTAGTTTCCACCATGGGGATGGGGGCCCAAAGAATTGGTAAAAAATTGAAAATTTGTAATAATCCATTGTTTATGTGGTTTTGCAAAAATTGTTATGTCTTTAATTCCTTGATTTTTTTTATGAATAGAGGTTTGAGTTCCTTTCAAATATGTCATCTAATCATTTTTAGAATCCCCCTTTGTCCCTTGTGTTTCTATATGGAGCAAAATTTCATAAGAAATATGATTGCGATGGGAACATGTGTTCACATGCTTAATTCAAATGCTTTCAAGTCCAACGTCAATTTTCTCTTACCCTTTTGATGTGAACTTCAGATATAGGAATAAAATTCAATTTTGTTTAGCTTTTACATTGTTGAATCAAAAAAATGAAATAATAAATGTTGCTTTCATGGTAAAAACATATCCTTTTTATGATTAATTTACAAATGTCAAAGACAGTTATTTACTAGTGGACTTTAATTGTTTTAAATTTTATGCACAATAATTATCCTTCCATAATACTAATTTAATAGCATTTTTTGGTTGGTTTAGTTAAGCACTTGAAATTGATATATAGATATGGTAATTCATATTAACTACATTATTAATTTATATTATAAATTTAGTATGTATAAATAGTTTAGTTTATATGAGCCATAATAATTATAAAGATCACTATAATGATAATTCCAAAAAAAATCTGTCTAATAGTTCATCTTAACATATTAATATCATATGGTTAGATGTACCATCTACTTAGTAATTGATCTTGATATATCAATTTCTTATTATAGTTTGTCTGCCTCCCAAGAATCGCTTCATATAAATAAGTCTCATATGACAAGTAGGTTTTAGTAGTAGTTATACCATAGGAAAATTTGATATTTAGTTCTCCGAACAAAAGAGACCAAAAGAGTAATTATTATTTATTCTTATTTTCAAGACTCTAAGAACTGTGTGCCAATCATGGAGGACCGGATGGAGAGAGTCTTCCCGTACATACTGGAGGATCTCTTACCTACCACGAACATGCAGAGAGACTTGTAATTATCTACACTTTACATTTATATTCTGGTTTTTTTTACTTTGGTGTATTTCAATTTAATTTGATGTATGAATTTTGGAATGAACATATGTATATTATGAAGAATGATAATGTTATAAATGTCTGGTGCCATATATGGCTGTCTTGTTGAGTTATTTTCTTTGTTCAATAGGGGTAAATATCATAAAAATAGAGAAAATTTTGCCGAAATTTTATAAATTGTATTCACTTATAACATTTTATTCTAATGCAGGAAAAGTCTATAGGCATGAAGCCTACACCTCGTCAACTCTTTTTGTACACTCACAGTGAGAAGCATGACGGTGTCACCTTCGTTAACACTCGATATAGAGAACTAAATATATGTAAAATTTATGCTTTAATATTAACGCTTAATAAGTATCACCTACTAACATAAACATTGTCTTATGAGAGGATAAAATACAAGAAAACATTCAACGATAGTCTCAGTAGTCTAAAGATGTTGATGAGACTCAAACCTATCTTCATGCAGTGGGTAGTAGGGACCGTTGTGGAAGGAAATTCGACTTAAGTTCATTTTCAAACACACGTTATTTGCAATCCTCCACATCTAGTACAACAACATCTAGTAGGTGGTCGCACCCAATGAAGTCTATGAGCTTCGAAGTACATTATAGACATTGGCAACTCAGTTGCAACAGTCAATTTAGTACATAGGTCAACTCCGTAATAAGGTGGATGAGTTGAAGGGGAGGCGTACCACCTCATCGTAGCAATCAGAGCATCCGCGATCACCAAATGAATAGCGTACTTATAGTCATTTTATATGAATTACAAATACTTATTATGTACAAAATAATTTTTTAATTATCAATTGAGATCATTTTCACTTTATATCATCAATCAACTTTCTGTTTTAACAGATTAAATGTTGAAACAAATCAAAATATTATCAACAGATAACTCATAACTGTTTAAATTATGCATCAACCATAACATCATCAAATAAATTTAATGTAGGGAAATTAAAAAAGTAGTTTTTAGTACATTTATCGACGGAAAAACAAAGTTCATCGGTAAAATATATTTTACTTACCAACGGATAACTAATAACTGTCGATAGTGACAACATTAATTTACTGACATAATAACCAATTACGTTAGTAAATTTGCCAACAAACACATCTTATCTTTCAGTAACTTTACCGACCGAAGACAGCACAGAAAAAAAAACATCGGTATATTTACCGACAGTTACATAAAATTTTCTTTGGTAAAGTTCTGATAGACATTCTGTGATTCATTGCAAATTATTATCTACAACCATTTTTCTGACGTCTTGGTCCATCGGTATATTCCGTCGCTAGCTTAGCTTTCTGACAAAATGTGTAAATGTTTCGTCGATAATTTTCATCTCTAAGCTTTATTTTTCTTGTAGTGTTAGAATAATTGAACCTCGAGTTTGTCTGGGCCTGGGCCTGGTCATGGACCGACACATTGAAAACAACTAAATTTAGGCTTATAGGCCAAAAATTGTCATCCCTAAAAAGGAATCAAGTTGTGGTAATTTATGAGTAAATTGAATTGCATTCCGAAAGAAGTTTACCAAAAAAATGGTCAAACTCGTGAATTGCATTCCAGAGAAGCACAGTAACTAAAATGGTCGAACTCGATCCATATAAATGCCCACGTGCACAATTTTGGGTCACATTCACACATCATCCTTCTGGCTAATTTGAATTACCAATTTTGTAGCCAACCCTAATATTCACAAAAATATAAATTAAAAAAGAAATACTTGAAATCAGATGAGCAACCAACTTCTTTTATTCGTGGCCTCATATGTTCCATTACTTTATAACTCGTATAGGCGTGCCTGAGCAGGATTGTCATGGGTCCCACTCAATAAATTGATGGTGGTGCAGTCTAAATCAAATAGGATAGCATGTCTTCCTGACGAAGATTAATAACGTACATGCTATCAGGTTGACTAATAGATTCAATCCAGATATGATTAAGCCAATGAATTGCAAAAAGCCTGTCCTCCGACTCCTAGTCTTAGTCTTATAGGATAAAATAATATTTCTCAAATTATATAAATATCAGTCGCTAAATATAAATCAATTTATGTTTTCAAATATAAGTAGAAATATATATTTCTAAGAATTTCATTTAGTATAGACCAATTCCTTAAGTTTGGTAGTTTTGACAATCAAATTATATGATAATCTAATCAAAAGAACTTAATCATTCGCTATCCTCTATAAGAAGTTAATCTTTTTTATTTAGAAATGTTAGAACTAGACATGTGATTTTTAATGCTTGGAATGTGATTTGGAGAGCATATTCGTAGACAATATCTTGTTCTCGACAATAGGAACAATAAGAAGCAGTAGGCATATAAAAAATAAGGTTATCTAATTAGGAGGATTCATACTAAAAAATGCCATTAGAATTATTATGCTTATGCATTTATATAGAAGAAAAACTACAACTCATTGTCAATCAAAATTAAGAACAGAAAGGAAAAAAGATAGCAAATAATAGGACATGAAATGGGGCCTACGATACAGACAATATGAATTATGCCATGTACAGGTAATCAGATATATTGGCTATTAACATCTAAACACGATCCCTTAAGAAACAATTCAATGTAAGCAAGGAATGGAAGGAATTTTTGCAACTTTGGTCGATAAAAGCAGGTTGTTGAGAGAGAAAAAAAAGATTGGAAACAACAAAGTGGATGTCACAATTAATCTTTGATGATTCGAAAAGACAACCATGATTTAAGTAAAAGATTGAAAAGAAGCTTTATATCCCAAGAAAAGCGGAATTCGATGCAAGTGGAATAGCCAACACTACCTCATATGCTATAATCATAAAAGAAGTTAGCTTTTGTCAAACTTCAGCCATCTTCATATATACTTTGTATTTAATAAGTAAACATCCATCTCATATTTTATGGAATCATATGCTCCCTCCTTTTACTTTTATGCACATTGTTCATAATGTTTTTTAAATTGTTTTTTCTGAACTTCAGTTTGTCCTTATCCACTGTATTAACCTTTTGGGTACTTACGTGCACAATTATTGACATGCACATATAAGGGATTAAAGAAAAAGGTTGTCGGTAACAACTTACACGGCTTTATGTATTCTGTGCAAAGACAAAAGGGCAATGATATATTCTTTTGAACCTTTATTCATATAGCTTATTTTCTTACTTTCAACTTAAACTTCCATCGTGTAGATTGTAGATTTCTCTTTCAATAATCTTTTAAACTTCCATCGTGTAGATTGTAGATTTCTCTTTCAATAATCTTCGTGCATTTATTTTGAAAATTTTCAACCCCAGACTTTCAATCACATAAATTTTATTAGTTACTAATTGAAGTAAAAATAGTTTGAACTCAATATAACAATTTTCAAAAAATATTTTACATCTCACCTATACCCTTCATATTAGAAACACATGTTTGAATAAATTTATCATTTATTCAACTCTTCTCCTCCACATACATTCTTTTTGCATTGGATATATTTTATTTCTTAGAAGTTAATTGAGATATTGTACTATAGTTATTCTTTATTTCATATATGAACTAATTTTTAGTATAAAATTTTTGTAACAATTTATTTTATTAAAAAGTGATAATTCAATCGCAACAATAAAATTGCTACTAGAAACATATTTTATTGTAGAAAATAATTTTGTTGTGATAGGTATAGTTAATTAATATAAAAGAACAATGTCAAAGGTGTTATATGACAAATAAAATTGTAAAAAAATTAGTATGAGATGAAATACAATTATATATGATAAGATGTAATTCCAACCACTTTATTTTATGTTAATATTTGTTATTTAGATAAGTTCTTATCTGTAGATGTTGATAGTTCTTCTCTGTATCTTTTCTATTAATATCTCTCCTTATCACATGTATCTCTACTAGTTTATATAAAGGTTGTAAACTCTTTGTAAAATATGCAAGAAATACAATATTTTATCATTCTTAAGATTCCAGTTTATTATGGTATCAGAGCTCATACACACAATTTCTTTTTCTTAAAACATCAACATCCACATTCAGGCCAACCCACATTCTAATTTACACTCTAAAAAGCCAACAAATACAGCACCTTGATAGAATACATCACCTTGATAGAATTATCCCAAGAGATATTCACACCATCATCTTTCAAAATCCAGCACACAACCAACACTTTGACAGACATTCATAGCAAATTCAAAAACACAACTAATGGCATAAACAACTTCACGAACATTACCATTCAATTACATCACTAGTTTTCTCACAACACCATTAGATTCAACGAATTATCTTGTTTGGAAAAACCAAATTCAAGCTATTTTGATTACCTCTAATGTTATTGGGTATGTCTATGGCACAATCTCTCCACCTACAGTAGCCTCCATCTCGGAATCTCCCTCTTCAGAATTTCACAAGTGGTAAAAATATGATCAACTTGTCTACTGCTTCCTCACGACCTCTCAATATTCCCTTCTCCTACAATGACTTCACACATTGAAGAAATGCTTCAACAGCATTACTAATTTCCTCTCTCTCATCTCCACAATGCCAGATGAACTGGCAGCTATTGGTGACATGCTCTCTAAAGAAGATTTGGTCCTCTTCTCCTTGAATGGACTCCCAGCTGACAATGAATCTTTCATCACTGCCATTGAGCATTGCAACACTCCCCTGACTTTTCCCAAATTTCACGTGAAACTCCTAGTCTACGAATAGTGAATGCTCTCGTTTCACTTACCTCCACCGTTGGACACTGCCCTTTTTTTTCTCTCCCATTGATGGTAGCCACTCCTAAGGCGCTTAGGGAAGAAGCGACGGATGCTCTCACAAAGAGAGGTATGACCACTGTTCCTCTACTTCATATTTTCACCTTATTTCTGCTAGATTAGGTTTTGGATCTCATAGGTAGTCCATGCCCTCACTTAAGCCAGCATAACCTTCTGGGCCCATCTATTCTTATGATCCATTGGATCAACCCCTATCTTAACTTATCCACCTCACTTTCAGGCCTAATTTTATGCTCTAGTCTATGCATCCAATAATGTTTCATTTTTCAGTCCATTAAACCACCCACACATAGTCAAATATGTTGGAAATGAGGTCATATTGCTGCCCATTGTTGTTTTCAATATTTTGAGCTTCGTGATCATTTTTATAATTCTTGACATAATAATAACAATCTTTTTGCAGCATTTATTGCCATGAATATAGACTACACTAGACACTTCCCACCCCAACTCTAGTACTTTTTCTGAATGGTTACTGGATACTAATCCCACTACTCATATGACTCCTAGTTCTCATGTACTGGACTTTGTCTTCCCATATGACGGGTCCAACCAAGTAGTAGTCGGTAATGACCAAACCCTTCCTATTTTCTTAACTAGTACATTAACTATCTCAAATTCTTCACGTCCTTTTCATCTTCGTGATATTTTAATTGTTCCTCATCTTACCAAAAATCAGTTTTTTGTTGCAAATTTTGTTTTTGATAATTCGTGTCTTATTGAATTTAATCACTTTTGTTACATTATGAAGGAACTTCAAACCAAGATACCACTTCTTGTGGGTTCCATCTGTAATAATCTTTATCCTTTGAAGATTCCAGCTCACTTTCACAATTATGTCTCCTTTAGTGCTACCATCGCCTCCTTGGATCTGTGGCATCAACATCTTGGTCATTCGTGTCGACATACGTTATCTAGTTTATTTTCTATCTTACCAGTTAAATCCATTGTTATTAATTCTTTTACTTCTTGTCTTAAAAGAAAAAGTGTTCATCTTCCATTTCCCTTATCCTCTTGACTTTCTACGCCCTTACAACTCATTCATTGTGACATTTTGGGGCCTTCCCCGACTCTTTCTTTATTTGGGTATCATCACTTTATTTTCTTTATTGATGATTTTAGTTACTTTCTTTGGATTTTTCCTTTGGCTCAAAAGTACTAACCTTTTCTCTATTTCTAAAATTTCAAAACTGCAACTAAAAATCTTTTCTCTACCACTATCAAAACTTTTCAATTCGATGAAGCACCTGAACTGATCAATGACGTCTTCGCGCAATATCTTACTACCTATGGTATCACTTAACGTATCTTTTGCCCTTGTATCCCTTAAAAAATGCCCTTACTGAATGTAAAATTCACCATATCCCTAAAACTAGCCTTACCCTTCTTTTGTATGCCTCTCTCTTTAAATCCTTTTGGTTTAAAACATTTTCCACTAATGTTTACCTAATTAATTTTTTACCTACACCCATTCTTAACCATAAGTCTCCTCATGAAACACTTTTGCATACTATACCTTTGAGTCTTTAGGTGCACATGTTTTCCAATTTTAGGTTCCACCCAACGTGGCAAACTCACACCTAAATCCACTTCTTGTATCTTTCTAGGATATTGCTCCAAGTACAAAGGGTACGACCATTATTTTGATCCTCATACCTCTAAATTTTATATCTGTTGTCATGTGCATTTCCTTGAACAAGATTTCTACTATTCCACCATCTCATGTCATCGCTTTTATTCCCCTTCCTCTCTTTTGGTTTTCTCCTTACCTTTACCTTTTAACCCATCTCGTCCCACTTCTCTACCCTCATCTAGTCCTCCTCTATCACTGTCCTCTCTCCCTATGGTCACTTGCACATTGATCACACCTGGGTTTCTCGCTCCTTTGATGATTATGTCACTTACGCTACGTTTGATTACTGTCTTCAGTATGCAGAGATGGAGTGAGACAAAAATTTGGAGAAAGAACAGAATAAAAATTGAAGACAGTGAGGTGTTTGGTTGTGATGGACAAAACAGATAAAATTGTCTCCGTCTCGAGGACAGAAATATGTTTGGTTGTAGTTGACAGAACATAAAAATAGTGTCAATGACTAAAATACCACTGTAGTATAATATAATTGGAAATATATAATTCATTGATTATTTTAAAATGAATGATTTGTATTAGTAAAAAAGTTAACAAATAATAGTAATAAAAATAAAAATAAGAAATTAATTTTGTATAATAATAATAATAATAATAATAATAATAATAATAATAATAATAATAATAATAATAATAGAAGAAGAAGAAGAAGAGGAAGAAAATTAATAATAATA
>JANSVA010000002.1:18371230-18396698 GCA_025504915.1 Erythroxylum reticulatum | reverse complement strand
GTTTGCCTCTCTTCCCTTCTCTTTATATTTAAATCTGTTTGTTTGTGTGTGTGTATTAACTCTTTGTTTTTGTAGAAATTTGTGGAAAAAAAAATTAAGATCTATTCAACCCCTCTTCTAGATCGTTTTCACCTAACAACTCTACCAATCGGAAAACTTATTGGATCTCTCCTCACATATGAAATGAGGTTTTAAAAGACACAAGAATACATGATACTCCCCCAAAAAAATTAACATTTAAAGCCTTGAAGGAATAATTAAGTGAAGAGGAAGACACATAAATTAATGAAATGAATAGTATTTCCTTAATCACTAAAAAATTCAAGAAGTTCTTAAAAAGGAAAGGATTTCAAGAAGGGTAAAGGTGATTTAAAACATAAATCCATTTACATTATTTTTTAATGTAGGAAACTTGATCACATGAAGTCATAATGCCCTCTACTTAAGGATGATGACAACAAGGATGAAAGAAATAATAAGATAGAGAAGAAGGATAAATACAAGAAGAAAGAACTTAAAGCCTCAACTTGGGAGAAAATTTTGAATCTAAAAATAATTTCTAGGATGAGAGCTAGCTTATATGTAATAGCCCATTCCTACACATAGGAATTTAACTGCTATATAAATTCATTTGAGTCACATCATATGAGAATACATAAAGTGCATTTCATTTACATGCGCCATATTCACATACATACATGAATTATGATTTAAATATAGTTTGTGCACTCAATTGATTTATTCCGGGGTATGAAAGATCTTAAATGATTATGATGTAATTGTATGTTGATTATGACTTGAATTTTGGTTTGATGGATTAAATTAGTGAATTGGAAATTAATGTTAAATTTGAGTGATTGAGGAAGTAATATGAGTATCTAGTATATGAACAATATTGAATAGAAAAATAAATTGATACATGAAAATTTGGGTTGACTAGATCTATGAAATAGTGACACATGGCATTAGCAATAGTGTGACACATGCTTGGTTAAATAAGTGGCAAATGTGGCTTAATTGGGTGACAAATGGTCTAGAGATTATGAGACAAGTGGACTAATTACAAAGTGACAATTGGTAGCTGATAAAAGGAGACATGTGGCATGGGTCTTTGTTTAACAAATGTTTGGACACGTGTCTAAACCCTCACCACACACCTAAACCATGACACACACACATACAAGAAAGACTATCTTTCTCTTATTTTTTTACATGCCATCTTTTTTTCCCTTCTCATCACCATCTCACATACTCAACCTACAGAGCTTTGAGTTTTTCCTAAATTTCTAAACTTTTCTACTCCAAAATTTCTACAGCCTTTATTTTGTTATTGAAACCCCTTTTTATTTCCATCTTGTTCTTAGAGTATCCTTGCTTGATGGAAGATTAAGTTAATTTGAACATTGAGGTGGAATTATGGATAATTAAGTAAGTGATTTTGGATCTCTATGGCATGTTAAAGTAGAAACATTCATGATGATTAAAATGAGATGAGTGATATGTAGGGTTGATGTTGAAGTTGTGTAGAATTTGATGGAGGAATGTATGATTTCTATTTTTGTTTTCTGTTCTTGAAAAATAATGGATTATATGGATGGTTTAGGTTGAGATTTGAAGTGTGAATAATGATGTAAATATGGAAAAAAATGGGTATATTGGAACTACAGAATTGATAAGTTAGGGTTATATGTATGAAGGTGAATGATTGTTATATTTTGATTATTATGCATAAAAGTCTATGATTTATGAGTTATCAATTGAATGATTTTGGGTTTGAATTGGTGATGAAATTGATGAGAAAATAAAGTATAATTTTGGTATAATTAAGGTATAATCAATGGATTAGTATGATGGTGTCAAATTTTGGAAAAAGATTAAAGGAAAGGGATGGTGAACCGTTTATTGGAAATGCCCTAGAGAAGAAAAGTTTCTATTTTCTCTTTCAACGATCATGGAAAGTTACCCATGATCGTATGAAATGCTTGGGAAGTGAAAAAATTTGTTTTGTGTGATTGTTGAACCAACTAAGGATAAGTTACTTTACGTTGGTGTATTTGGATTTGAATAAGGTTTTAAATGAACTTAGATGGTTGTTTGATTGATTGATTAAGGGTTTGATAAGTTTAAGTTGATAATTGATGTTAGAATTAAGGAATGGATTATTTGATATCAACATATATGAATTTGGGAAGTATGAGTTGTTAAAGAAATGAAGGTGTTCTTATGAATGCAAATGTGATGAAAGGGATATAAGTCATAAATTAGGTATGATTGAATGAGAATTAGGAAGTTGTGTGAGTATGGAATGTTAAGAAGGGATGGATAAATGTAAGATTGAATGAATTTAGAGTAATTGAGATTTCTTAAGGCATTGATCTAATTTCTAATAAGTTATGTACAAGATATGATGAATGAATGAGCAAGATTTGTGAATAAGGTTACATACCTGGGATAGTCAATTAAACATGACACATCTAGATATGCATGATTGAGTATCCATTTGATTAAACAAGTTAGTAATGTAGACATATATGTGTATTTCATGGTATAGAAACACAAATTGACCAACAATATCCAGACATTTTCAGGAATCAAGGCAATAGTTATTATGGAGCATACTGTAAGTTAACCTAGCTGTTCTGTCACCATAATCTAGTTGCTTTGTTTAAAATTCAGTTATTGAATTGCTACTCATGTGATTGTGATAATTTCAGACCATCAATAGTCTGAGGAGATTGACATTCAGGAATGTCTTGGAAGTGTTTTGGAAATGTATATGAATATGGAAATATATGTTCTCAACTGAGTGTTGAATGCCGAACTTAGATTTGAAGAATGTGATATATGACTTGAATATATCGAATGTGAAATAATGAGTGCATTATAAGTGAATTGTTGCATCTCTTTATATTGAAATGTATATACAGATAAAGGAGTTGTGACCAAAGTGACCTAATTAAAAAAGAGATTGAAGCTCATAAATGTGCACAAAGAGTGGTAGGCTCAATTATCTAAGAGCCTAGTATCCAATAATGGGTATGAGACAGTATATAAAATGAGCCCAGTATCTGCAACAAATACGGAACAGTTAAATAGGCACTGGGTCTCAACAAAGTAAAAATAAAGTGATTCATATGTGCATTTGCATATTCATCCTTATTTATTAAATGATTGAAAGGATATACCATATTGACTAATTGAATTAACATGGCCATTGAACTAAGATGAAATATTAAATGGTTGAAATCAATGAAGTATGTGATGTGATGTGAACTATTCATTTATATGATATATTTGGTAAACTGGACTATTTATATGTTATTGAGTGCCGATATAAGTTAGCACATCGATGATGGTGCACTCACTGAGTTTGCAAACTCATCAAAATTGCAATGTTGTTTTTTAGGTTCAAAGGATTTCTAACTCCTAAACAGATCAAGTAGAAATCTAGCACTTGTGTTTTGGAGCGAGAATGACTCAAAGGTCAGTCAGCTGACACTAAAGAGTCTAGATAGGATATTTTGGTTTAACATTCCACTTCATATAGAACATCTTGTAAAGAGTAGCAAACTCTTAGATGTTGTTGGTAATGTATATATGTGGATTATGTACTATAATGACAATGTATACTTATGTTCATGAATGAAATGAGATAACTTAGTTTTTTGAAATGTTTCTATTATATATGATGCCACGATAAGTGATGTGACTGCTCCAACACGTCACTTCCGTGGGTGTGTGCTTGAATATTCTTTGGAATGTCAGGTATGTGCTCTATGGAAGTGGAATGTTACAATTTTTGGTATCAGAGCCTGGCTTAGCATCCCTAGGGACATATAAGAGCAGTTTAACATGACATTTAGCGAGAAACTCATATAGGTATCATGATTGTTGGTTATTACAAGTCATATACCGTAGGAGACGAAGTCGTTGAGTCAACTAACCTCGAGTCAATAGGAGCTAATAAAGAATCTCCTATTGCCCAGTCTGAGCCAATGCCTCAAAGAGTACCTAAGAGGAGAGAAGGAGGTACGACAAAATCAGGAAGCATGGGACTTTGGGCTTATATGGAAGTACAAACACTACTGAGTCAGAAGGTTGGTTAGAGAGGATAGTGAGGATATTTGACTAGATAGATTGTGAGCCTGACGAGAGGTTCAACTATGCAGTCTTACTACTTTAGGGGTCCAACCTACCAATGATGGAAGACTGTTCTTGGTAGCTCGATCTAACCTTGCAGATTGATATGGGAAGACTTTTTGAAGGTCTTCAAGGAGAATTACATGCCAAAGATTTACTTAGACAGAAAGATGAAGAAGTTCTTAGATCTTAAGCTGGGAAGTCTCACTGTAGCTAAGTACAACATGCGGTTTAATGAGTTATTGGGGTATGTTATAGCTATGGTTTTGACTGAAGAAGACAAATGTAGGCATTTTGAAGGTGGGTTGAATATGGAAATCAAGACGAGGCTAGCAATTAATAGTTTAAGCAGCTTCACTGAGCTCAAAGCTGCTTCAATCAGAATCGAACAATTATTAAAAGATGAGAGAGGAGAATACAGGCAAGAGCTCATAATGAAGAGGCCTGGTGAATTTCAAGTTGATTATGGAATAAGGTTTAGTAAATGCCAGAGTAGACTGTCTCGACACAGTAGAGATCGAGACAGTCAGGGTTTAGGTCGAGAGGTGGTTTTGTTTATTCTGGTGGTAGAGGACTAGCTTTAAGAGGGCAGTCATATGGTAAATAGACACAACAAAACCCTAGTTATGAACATTGTAGGAAAAATCATGGTGGAATATGCTGGAAGATATCAGTAACTTATCTGTGTTGTGGCTCTTTTGAGCATCAAATCAGAGATTGTCCTGTCATTATAGGAGCTCAGTCTGGAGTGAGAGAAGGATCAGTGACTAAAGCGAATGTTCAGCAAAGCAAAACGAGCGAAGTAGGATAGAGAGGCAGAGGCAGGGGTAGAGCTAGTTTTGCAAGTTCTAGTGCCAGGAATGAGACACGGACTAACCAACTATAGTCCCAAGCTAGGATCTATGCCATCACCAGAAAGGAGGCTCAGGACTCCCCAGATGTTGTAGCAGGTGTGTTATATGTCTTTAATTTTTAGTCATATGCATTATTAGATCTAAGATCAACGCATTCTTTTATCGCTCCTCATTTGACATCTAAATTGCATTGTGGAAAAGAGATATTGAAATGTGGATTAGAGGTGAGTACTCCAGTAGGTAGTAATACCGCAAATGGGGAAATTTTTAAAAGGTGTATTATTCAGGTTGATCAGGTCGAGTTAAAAGATAGTATTGCAGTTAAGAGAAATAGACCTCTTAAATTTTTTCTTAAAAAAGTAATAACAAACAAACCCTTGAATTTATAGGTTATAAAGAATAAAGTGCCTTATAATTAAGGAACTAAGCTCATATAGGTTCACAAAAAACATTTATTATCTTATTTTGTAAGGTTTTAGGTTTTAGGTTTTAGGTTTTAGGGTTTAGGGTTTTAGGTCTCAGGATTAAAAAGAATAAAGAGCCTTGTTTTGAATGTAACTCTCTCTCTCTCTCTCTTTCTCTTTGCAATAATAGAAAAGAACACTATCGTTTTGATGTTCACAGTGGCATGCCTGCACTCTGGGTGTTGTCATATGATCTTCTTTGTTCTTTTGATTTAATTTTATGTGATATGATATCTAAGATTTAGTTTTGCTCTTCTTCTTTTATAGCTTCTGTTACTCATTACTATTGTGTCATTATCAATTACTCCCTTTTCATAATAAGAAAAAAAGCATTTGCATTAGTAACTATTTCAACATTTTATCTACTAGCTCCCTAATAATCCTTTGTAGGAAACCAAAACTAACATCTCGATATTCCAAGTTTGTTAAGACTATTGCTTGTTCTAGTTTAAAGGATCAAAATTATGGATAAAGTTTGGATCTTTGGGTGATATTTAATATCCATCTTGTTTTTTCTTGTTCTTGACTGGTATTATAATTTTAACCAAATTTTCTTTGAATTTGTTCATTTCTCATAAATATTTATGCTTTACCCTTGATTCTGGTTTGTGGATTCTTTAATTTTATAACTTATTAAGAAACTTGAACTGGGTTTGCTATATGTTGAACTTTCACCCCTCCCCCTTACTAGTTAGATGGTTTGTTTATAGTTTCCAAAGTGATTATTTTTTGGTTTATTTTATCAATTTTAATTAATTTAGGAAAAGGCTTTACCTTAATGATCTCCTTGGTGTATTAAGTGTTATCTTACGTTTTCTTTCAGGATGTCAAGAATCAGTGATTGTTTCTTAAACATGTTACTAGTTTAGAGTTATTAAATCTATTGAGTATTGATAGTGGGTGTGTTTGGTCCCTTACACTTACTTTCTTCATAATTTTTTTATCTGTTATGGGTTTACTATCCTCATTTATTCATCTTTTTTTATTTATACTTTTCAATATCATGTTTGTTCTTTTTTAACTCTTCAGTACTAGATTTTAACATTTTATAAAAATGAAATTTTAAACATTGGTAAATATTTCAAACTATCAAATTTTTTATTTATTTGCGATTGTGAATACTTGTGATTTTCGAACCTAATTATCATGGTGCCCATTTTTAGGATTTGTTAATAATATTTATTTCCTTTCTAGAGTTATATTGGAGTCGTTTAAGCTCTTGTGGAACTTGTCTTTTATAGCTTGCAATGGGCATTGAGATAAGAGTGATCGATTTGATTACTGATGATAGAGCAAGGGCTAGTCCTTCTGTGAGTTCTAGGTCTAAGAGAAAAAACATGTTGATAAATGATAGATAGGTTCTTAGAACATTGGGACATTTATAGGAAAGTCCTTGGAATTAGTGGAGATTTTATACAAATATAGTATTCATATAGCATGCATCTAGGAGACAAATTGGGTGAGGGCTAAAGCAAAAGAAATTAATGGGTTCAAAATTCAGGAGTCAAGGTGTTAAGAAGACAAAATGGGTAGGTATTTTAGTTGTCAAGGAAATTATAAATCATGTTGTAGGGATAAAGAGGACTAATGATAGATTATATCTTTAAAGATTGTGATAAAAAGTGTTGTTTCTAATATGGTGTGTGCTAATATACCTCAAGTAGGTTTAGACGAACAACTTAAATGCCAATTTCAAGAAGAGCTAGATGAGGTGATTCAGCAGATCCCACTGACGAGAGAGTTATTCTATAAGAAAACTTTAATGGTTATATAGGGGCAACCTCAGATGGGCATCTATGGACTCAGAAGGGTTTAAGGTATGGTAGTAAGAATGATAGTGGGACTGCTTTATTAGATTTCGCAGTAGCATTTAAGTTAATGATAGTCAATTATTTTTAAATAAAAATGAGGAGCACCAGGTGACTTTTAAGAGTTAGAAACAAGAAAATGCAAGTTGCCTACTTCCTCGTAAGGTAGAGCGATCGACCTAGGTGCAAGGATTGTAAGGTAATACTAAACGCTTGCTTGTCATCTCAGCATAAACTGTTAGTTTTGGTTCTTATAATTAAGGGTTAGAGGAAGAAGAGAAATCTTAGGAGGTGCATCAAAGTTAGATAGTGGAATATGAAAGGGGACATGGTGAAACAACTTAAGGTAAAGTAATAGATAGAGAAGAATGAAAATTGGAAGGAGATGCTAACCAGATGTAGGAAAGAGTAGCAACTCTTTTAAGGAATACTACTAAAGAGATTTTGAGGGTTTTCAGAGCTTCTAGGGGAGTCTTGGTAATGAAATAAAGTTAGATAAGAAAAGGTTAAGATCAAAAAGTGTGGCTCTCAAGCTCTGTTGGATTGCACCACAAAGGAAGAGAGAGTAGCTAATAGAGAGAGTTACAAACTGGAAAAAAAGGGAAAGAAAACAATATCAGTATTTAAAGTAGAGCTTATGAGAAATTTTACCAATGATTGGAAACTAAAGATAGAGAAAAGGAAAATTTTAATTTGGTGAGATCTAAGGAACAAAGAGCGAGAGAATTAGATCAAATTCAATGTATAAAAGATGAAGTAGGACAGATGCTCGTGGCTAAAAATGACATCAAAAAAAGATGGAAGAGGTATTTTATAGTCTTTTTAATGAAGGCATAGATGAAAACATATCTTTAGTTGATCTTAGCACATCTGACAGGTTTAGTAACTTTACTCATTATCGTCAAATTGCAAAGGAAGAAATTAAAAGATCTTTGAGGAAGATGAAGAGTGGAAGGGTAATAGGTCTTAATGAGATACCTATAAAGGTGTGAAAAAGCCTGGCATAGAGGGTCTTACTTGGCTAGCCAAGCTTTTTAATGTGATCCTTAAATCCACCAAATTTTTGAATGAGTGGAGACTTAACATGTTAATTACTCTATATAAGAAAAAAGGGGACATCTAAAATTGTCACAACTATAGAGGCATCAAACTACTTGGCCACACCATGAAGTTATGGAAGAAGGTGGTTAAGAAGAGAATGAGAAAGGATGCTCCTATCTCAGAGAATCAGTTTGGCTTCATATTAAGATGATCTATGACAAAAGCTTACATCTCATTAAAAGATTAATAGAATATTATAAGGAAAGATAGTGTACGTATATGTGGATTTTATTGATTTAGAGAAGTAGTATAACAGGGTACCTTGGAAATTATATGGAGGTGTTAACAGGTTAAGGGAGTTCATATGGCCTATACATGGGTTATTGAGGATATGTATAAAGGGGTAAAGACTAAAGTGAGGATGATAGGAGGAGATACAGAGAATTTATCTATTGTTATTGGGCTACACCAAGGCTCCTCATTGAGTCCTTTTTTGTTTACAGTAGTGATGGATGAGCTCACCAATAATAATTAAGGGGATGGACCTTGTTATATGTTATTTACTGACAATATTATCTTAATGGATGAGACAAAAAGGGTGTGAATATTAAGCTAAAACTTTGGAGCAATAGGTTAGAGTGGAAGGGCTTTAATTAAGTAAGACTAAAACTGAGTACTTAGAGTATAACTTCTCGAGCCATAGGGTGGCTTCATATTTGGAGGTAAAGATTGGTTCAAAAGTTATATCACAAAAAGAGTGCTTTACATATCTAGGATTTATTTACTAAAGTAATGGAAAGATAGATGATTACATAGTTCACCATATTAAATTGTAGTAGCTTAAATGGGGAAGTGCATCAGGAGTTTTATATGACAATAAGTTACCACTCAAGTTTAAAGGTAAATTCTATCGTTTAACAATTAATTCGACAATCTTATATGGGGTAGAGTGTTGGCCCATCAAACAAATGTATAGTTATAAGCTGATAGTGGCGAAGATGAGGATGTTTCGTTAGATGTGTAACCTTACTAAAAATGATAAGGTAAAAAATTTAATAGTAAGAGACCAATTAAAGGTGGAAAGTATTAACAAAAAAATTAAGAGAGACGAGGCTAATATAGTTCGGACATGTTAAGAGGAGACACCCTAGCACTCTGGTCAGAAGATGCAAGAAAATAGTACTTAGCGATTGTAAAAGGAAAACATCAAAGTCCAAGAAGAATTGGGGAGAAGTGATCAAGAATGATATAGCTCAGCTAGAACTTACCAAGGATATGGCAAGCAATAAATAACTTTGACGTATTAAGAAACAAGTAAAGAACTCATTTAAAGAGGCCATTCTCGTTCTCTTATGTCTTTTACATGTTTTCCCTTGAGTCTTATGTCTTGTATTTAACATAAATTTTTACTACATAGTACTTCCCTCCTAGTTATTTAACCTTACTTAACCTATTTTTTTTCTTGTAATGACTTATTTGATTTATTCTTGTACTTGCTTTCATTTTAGTTTATGTATTTATTTACTTATTCTATCTTTTATTATTACTTTTTACCTTGTTCGATATTTATTGTTTTATGTATTTAATTGTATATATATATATATTGATTATATCATAAACAATACGTGGAGATAGCATTTAAAAATGACCACCAAGACTTTTTTTAAAATCAATTATTAAACTAAGTGAGGATGATAAGAAGGATGAGATGCCTCTAATAGATTATAAACTGAAGAAGAGTCTTCATTCAAATCATTCATATGTAATACTTAACAATAGGTAACTATTAATTTATACTTCAAAATTTTGTCACATATTGCTCATATTTATCAATTTGAGTATAAATCATTAATGTTGATTATTGGGTTTGAATTATGAATAAAGTTTTTAACCATTTTATATAGTGTGAACTTTAGTACCTAAACTTGGAGTCTATATTCAAAACAAAGTTATTACATTAGAATTTATATCAATTGAACAATAATTCCTCTAAACCATTAAATAAGGATAGATTTTGTACAATTAAAAGAGAATTAGTTATGTTTGCTGAAATTTTATGTGTTAAATGACTCTTTTTAATGTCTTCATTTACCTTGATTGATTTTATCCATATTTTGCTTTAGTTAATGGATATTACAGCATATTGGTCAATCAATACATAAGCATGGTCGACTAGTTTCCTCCAAAACACCAACACCCTTACTTTCCAGTAATTTGTTAGTTGTTTGGTCAGTTTTTTGGTCGTACATATAGACATATTGATTGATTAATACTTTTATATAGTTGATCAAAGTCCTGGTATCTGACATTCCCTTCTTTCTAATAAGTTTGTAAGGAGTTTGGTCAGTCCTCTAGTCAACCCCTTACATGCACTGGTTAACCAAAATCTTTAATTGGTCAACTAATGCCTCCTTGTTTAAGAAATTTTTTTCCCGCTAAGTTTGTAAATAGATTGGTTACATATACTATTCGGCCATGCTAATCATTGGTCGAGTAATATAGCTCTATTATTGAACAATGTAGAAAGTTTAAAATAAAATCTTACCCTTTTTCTATTCAATTTGAAATTGTTTCTCCTATTGATTGATGGTGGTTTATCAATATTAAAAATACTATAAGTGCATGACATAGCTGTAGCTAGTACAGGAAAGTATGAATTAATCCCACAAAGACTGTAAGTACTAGTAATTATCCTTTTTCTATTATCTAACATATGAATTAGATTATGGATTTTAATTAAAAATTAAACTAAACAAATAAACTAAGAATTAAAACAATACTAAATGCAGAACAAGGAAAATACTAAAAAGAACCAATGTCAAATAATAATCCCCCTAAGAATCCCTAACTATTAATTATTTATCATGTAATTATATTATTGATTACTGGCCCGTAAAAATTCCTATCTTATGTTAATATGTTTCTCAAGATTATTAATAGCTAATCCATCAGTTGATTAACAAAAATATTTCTAGTTAAAACCACTAGGATTGCATTATCGATTTGTAAATTATACTATTAAGTATGACCTTAATCTAAAGGATTTATGTCGACTTATCTCTAAGATTGTATGCAACTCCTTCTAATTATGGTAGATCTATTTATATAAGATAATTTCTTAATCTCAATCATATGGAATCAAATCATGAAATAATATTCTAGATATATTAGAACAAGAATAAAATGAACAATTGAATCATAATAAATTAATCAATAAAATTGCATTAGATAAAAAGATCAACTAATATTGTTATCATAAGTTAGGTTTCATTACACTTAAACACTAAACAAGTTTAGTTCTAGTTCCTATCCATAGAAAATAAAACCAAAGATGAATATGCAGAAAAACTAATTGAAAATAAAGAAATCATAATTCTAAATCTTTCTTTTGCTTCTATTGAATCTTCTTGCAAAATTGGATTGGATGAAGCTCTCTATCGGATCTCTTGATGTTATCTTCATGTTTTCCTTATCCCTTAATCAACAATGTCACCTCTTTATGTATCTTGCAACTTAAAATCACTCAAAAACTTAACTCTCCTTATTTTTCCTCCATTCATGTCCTTTTATAGTAAAAAAAAAGATTTATAAGTTATACACAATCAACTTATATGAGTTTTTGAGTGATCATATATCTAAAAAGTACCCAAATTTACAATTTGACATGAGCACAGTGACTTACATAGGCAACATACACAGCCGTGTATATCAATATACACAGGCGTGTAATTCCATTTGACTAGAATTAAAATTCGTCAATCTTCACACATTTTTAAAGACTCACATAGTCACTATACACAACCATGTATCTTCAAGTTGCTTCAAAATTTTGTTCCATGTCACCATTTCATCCAAAAATTTCTCCTTTTGGACCATGTAGGCAATTATTACCTACAAATGCATTTGAAGTGAATTAAGTACCAAAAATACTAAAAAAAACTATAAACTATCAAGCAAAAATTATTAATATACGTGTATAATTATAGTCAAATAAGCATTTATTACCTATCCTATCCAAGAAAACACTGATCAACCAATATAGCCTTATGGTTGACTAGTCTTCATAATTTAAGGGTTATCTCCTTATCTTTTCTTTAATTTTCCATATTATAGGTTTATATTTGCAAAAAACCCCAAAACATCTCTTTTTTCTTTAAAACACTCCACTCCTTATTTCATAAACAAGATCCTTAGATTGTATCAAATTGAAATTTGTGCTTCAAATTTAGAGATTTTAAAAAAAATTCATAATTTGGATTTATCTTTTCATATTGATGGTTCCATAAATAAATTATAAAAGGAGTCAAGGTTGTTTCCCTTTTAATTATATCGATACATCTTTAATTTATTCAATTTTAGTGTTTTGGGAACCTTTTCATATTTTATTTTTTAAAAACTTGGGATTTTCAAAATTATTTTTTAACTTGATTGTTGAATATTGTAATTAAGCTGGCACATGCTTATATGGAGCAAGGATCATCTTCCCATAGTAGCTTATATGTTATGGTTAGTAGTTTAGAATAAACTTGTCATAATGAACAAGTTAGGTAAATACCTAGGTGTTCCAAACTTGAGCTTCCTCTGTAAGGTATCATTACTCTCATAAGCACTTGCTTTTTAAGTATTAATTTTGTTCTTGATAGTGAATTATGATTTATGCATGAAGCAAGGAGGAGCTAATCTTTTTTTGATTGTATGCCTAATTTTCATATTGCTCTACCATATCATAAATTTTTTGTCATCATTAAAAATGGAGAGATTGTTGAATTAAAGTAGGTTTCAATTGATGTTTTGATGATAAACAAGACATAATAACTACAAATGAGTTTTTTTTAAATTTTGATGAAATACAATATAAGAACAAAATAAAGACAAACTCAAGAACATAGTTTACGAAGTTTGTAATTGACGAAATAAAGATTAAACTAATTTATAAAAAAAATACAGATTAAACCAAGAATAAAAAAAGATCAAGACTTATCAAGTTCATTTGATATTTTATGTTATTATCTGTAATCTTACTTTGTTAAGTTGATGCTCTAAAAGACTCATCTTATACAAAAATTTCATTCGCTTCATTGCATGAGTTTTTGTATTTATGAAGAGGCGTTGAAGTTTTTGATTTTAATGGAAAAACATCTTGATCTTTCAAACACTCTTTAGGAATGTTCTAAGAAGTGCCTAAATCAAATTGCATTAAATAAATTGATTTTAAACATTTAAAGTTAATTAAATCATTTTTGGGTGAGTGATCGATCAACGTAAGCTGCTTTTATTAATTGATCAATTCCACCTCCTTCCTCTTGGTTGTTATTACAAACTAACAAACAAGAATTAGGTTGCGTGGACACAAAAATTATATTTCAGACAATAAAAATTATTATTAATTAAAAGGATTGTAGGGATTGCAAATGTGGCACGTGCCAGGTTGATTGGGCCATTGACTGAGTCTAATTAGATAAAAGGTATAAAATGACGTCTTTTTGTCAAAAACGACATGTTTTTATTTTTCAAAAAATTAAAATCAAGAGTCGAACTCATTATCATCTCTAAAGGAGTATTTTTTAATGATTTAATAAAATTTGTTTTACAATTCAACATTATTTAAATTTGAATTATGAATTTATTGAATAATTTATTTAAAATATATGTTTAACAAGAATTTCCTAATTCTTAATACCTAAAAATTTCGGCAAATATGAAAGTAACATGACGACACAGCAGAAAAGCCGGCGCAACGCCGCTGACGGAAGTTGAACAGTTTGGGATGGACTTGCATATCATGCGATTCACGCCTGAACCCGACTGAATTCTTCACGGCAAGCACCGAAACGTTTCCTATCGTGCAACTCGCATGTTGTATTAATTTATTAGTTGAAGAGTGGGCAGTTTCCCGTCTTCCACGTGTCAGAAATTCATACAGAAACTAAAACTAGGTTCGTATCTTATGTGGCCCACTCACCGAACTTGAGTGACCACTGATCGTAGCAAACTCTCAAGTTGTCTGAATTTCACACTCAAACAAATTAGTCTTTTCCAGAACAAAGATTTCTATTTTTACCAGTTTTGTGGCTATTAATTATTTTTGGATAAAAGACATACCTCTTTAATTATTTTTGAATTATTATAATAAATTGATTTTTAGAAAATTTTTATAAATTCGATATTTTAAAAAACTTCATAATTTATTGAATGATATTTATAATTTTATACTTTTTAATTCATTTTATGATAAAATTTAACAAAATTGATAAACGTCATATAAGTTTTGTCTATTTATTAAAATATTAAAAAATAATATCAAATTACAACAATAAAAATAAATCAATCAGAGAAGAAACGAACACTTAGGCATTATCTTATCATTCAAAAGTTTATCAATATATAAAATGGTATATTTTAGGTACAAATTTTCCCTGTTTCTTAGTATTGTATATGTAGTGTAAACGATAGAATTAGGATGTCAAAAAAGGACCTAGCCCACTCAGCCCGAGCCGAGTTTAGCTTGATTAATTAGACTACAGGTAGGTTACACTTCAACCATAATCGACCTAACTTAATTTGTTATCCAACCGCTACTTTAAAAATGATATCTTTTTTTATATATATATTTTAAAAAATAATAAGTCCAGTCAATCCGGCCAAATTAGTTGACGTCTCTAGTTAGAATTTAGTCATATAGTTACCCTAATAAGTTGACGCTGACCCAACATAAAATCTAAATTGCTTGTGATAAAACTGAACTCCAGGTCTAAAGCGCACGATGACCTAACATAAATATAAATTGCTTGTAATAAAACTTAATGCCATTTCTAAAGCCTATGATTGACCTAGAGTCGTTGGTTGCTTATTCATCTTTTTTATTTTTTGTTTAATTTTGTCCCTTGTTTTTTATAGATGGTTTTGGTTTCTTTCGACTATTATTATTTAAGTTTGGAGATAATTTCTCTCTGTTCTTGATATTCTTGTATCACAGAACGCCACTCTGTTATTGTATTCTTTGTTAACCAGAAGAAAAGAAGATGGCAACCTCCTCAAACCTTTTTCAATACCCATGCAAAAATCTCTCACTGACAACACCGCAAACCTCTCAATTTCCTTCAAGACCGTCAGCTGTGCCCCTGGGCTCGCGCACGACCACCAATTCAATCTTCTTCTCATCAGCAAGGCTTGTGAAGAAAGGACCCTTAAAAGTGAGGCCTTTGTTCTTGGTCCGCGCAGTGGATGAAGGTGAAGAAGGAGAGGAGGAAGAAGACGGGTCTACGGTGGCTGTGGTGGACGAGCAGGAGGAGCCAACGTTGGTGGTGACGGAGACGTATACGTTGAAGAAGCAGTTAGTGGATTCATTTTATGGGACGTCTCTTGGGTTGAATGCAACAAGCGAGACCAGGGCTGAGATCGTTGAGCTTATTACTCAGCTTGAAGCCAAGAACCCTACTCCTGCTCCCACTGAAGCCTTGACTCTTCTCCACGGCAAATGGATTCTCGCGTGAGCTCTTTTTCTCTCCCTGTTGTCGAAAAGTTGGATTCTTTTATATGATTAGATGTAGATGGCTCTGTTTAAATACTTTTATTCTAGTGACGTGAAGAATGAAACATGGCATAGTTTTTTAGGATATCTTAACTATTTCGATGGCTTTCGTCTGAATCGTATCATTAGCGTTTGTTTAGATGGTCCTGAAAGCTATGAAGTTTGGAACCAATTTTCTGATGTTCACAGGGGTTGGAATGGGGGAGGTAATAATGTAGTATTGTAGACTTTCAAACGAATAGAGAGGCTTCAGAAATGGATCTGTATAAGCTGTGAGCTGTCTTGTGTTTATGACTAGATCCGGCTTACCTAAATTATGTGGAAGAAGAAAGTTGGACTGGATTTACAGAGAGGCATCCGTATTCCTACAATTGAAAAGTTGCTCATTCAATTAATCTGGATGATATAAATGCACCTAAATATTAGTACTTCTGATGGGCTTACATGTGACTCAAGGTGAATTGGTACATTAGTAAAGGTCAAATTATAGTACAATAATTGTAGAAAGCTTGCTTATGTCTCTGCTGTTCAAGGAAAAATGACACTGGGATGTGTACATTTGTTATTTATGAAAATAACCAACCTTATCTTTCCGTGTAGTGTAGTCCTTTTCTTTGTTTATCTACCTTTATGTTGAAATGTTCAATGAATCCGAGCATTATGCTCTCTAATTACATTATCTGTATGGTTCATTTTGTTTTCTGTTCCCATAGTAAGATTGCGTGGGTAGCTTCATGGATTTAAACTTTTGGAGGTAGCTGGTATCGAGCTGTATCACGGCATCATATACTTAACAGATTCCTGGAATAGTAGTACCGTCACAGGAATAAGTATTCCTCGTCTAATTAACTTTCAGTCGCAAAAAATTAATTCATAAATGATGAATTAGAGAAAAAGAATTTGAGGTTGAAAGGGGTGATGACTTTAACTGGTCACGGGATGGTAAACTTATAGCTTACATCAGTCGCTTGCAAGTTGTCAAGTTTTGAATCGGTGGTGCTTGTTAGACTGTTTCTCATGGTCATTTGTATCTGTTAATGTACTGTATGAATTTTGTGCTGCCACAGGTACACTTCTTTTGTTGGTTTGTTTCCGTTGCTGTCAAGGGGTACCTTGCCGTTGGTGAAGGTTGAAGAGATATCTCAAACAATTGATTCAGAGAATTTGACTGTCCAAAATTCTGTCCTGTTTGCCGGTCCGTTGGCTACTACTTCCATCAGTACCAATGCCAAATTCGAGATTCGGAGTCCTAAGCGTGTGCAGGTTTGTTTCCATGATCTCCGTGTCAGTTCTTCCAGTTCAACAATGTCTGCAACTCTGAAACTGTCGATGTGTCTCTACCGAATGGTTGGTTACATGAATCAGTGGATACAAAAAGTTAACCGGAGCGTTTTTGCTAAATTGTGCACTGTAAATGACAACATTTCTTGAGTTAATCTTTAAGGAACTCAGCCGTTTCTTTTGTCACCTGAAAAAAGATTGTTTCAGACTCCTATCTTATATCTTCGACTGATGTCATCCAAATGATAATCCTGCTTTAGCAACTTTTATAAGATAGTCCTCCACGTTAGTTTTAAGGTCACCCCGTTGAGTTCGGGGACATATCCAGTCTTTGTATATATAACCATATTCACGCTGCAACATATATAGAGATTTTTGTTTCTGGTTATAGTAACTTGGCAGTAGTGTGAACAGTGGCCTTCTCTTAGGTAGTATCATGGTACTCACTCAATCAGTCTACTATTTGTTCAGATCAAGTTTGAAGAAGGTATTATAATTGGCAGTAGTGTGAACAAAGGCCTTCTCTTAGGTAGTATCATTGTACTTACTTAATCAGTCTACCATTTGTTCAGATCAAGTTTGAAGAAGGTATAATTGGGACTCCCCAGCTGACAGATTCCATAGTTATTCCCGAAAGCGTGGAATTCCTGGGGCAAAAGATTGACCTGGCACCATTCAGAGGCTTAATCACTTCGCTTCAGGATACAGCATCATCTGTGGCAAAGACCATTTCCAACCAACCCCCACTCAAGTTTTCCTTCTCTAGCAGCAATGCTGAATCATGGTTACTTACCACATACCTCGACGATGACCTTCGAATCTCAAGGAGTGACGGGGGCAGTGTGTTTGTTCTTATCAAGGAAGGCAGCTCTCTCTTGACACCATAAGTCTTTTTCATTTTTGTTAAATTAAATAATGTTTGCTTTGAGGAAACTTTAGATTATGTACTAGCTTATCTGTGTGGAATCAGGAGACGGAATAATTTGGCTCACCAGGGAATTGCATAACCATTGTCAGTTCTGTTCTCTAAAGAATATAGCTTTGGGAGCATACACCTTTGTCAAAGTCTTTAAAACTTCGTAAGACTTTGTATAATCAAATAATCATGGAGATAAAACAAGAGTATAGAGGTATTATACGCTAATTTTAAAAGTTATATCACTTGAGATAATTTAATTTCCCATAATTCGATCTTTTTCTTACTAGAATTCATTGTTATTGCATACTGATAATATTTAAAAATCTATTAAATTATAAAATTAATTTGTAAAATTCAATTCAACCTAATTAATTTTGGTCGTGAGATTATTGGTAAAGGTGCTACTCAGTGGTAGAGACCATTTTTTTAGTATGTTTATTTTATTGGAAAGGTGTAAAAAATGTTTTCAATCTAGACATTGAAAAAAAAAACATGTTCAAAATAGAAATGTTTATAGTTTCACAAAATAACCTTAACAAACGTTCATGCCTTCAGCAAAGTTTACAAAAATTGTTGATGTAATACATACACTATATAAACAATGAATACAGTAAATTAATAATATTAGGAATATACAAAATGTATTAATTAAAATAGATATTAATTAATTTAACATAGTAACTTAAATTAGAACTATAAAAATTTAAATGTGATAAATGTTATTATTTTATAAAGATTTTAATGCATTGTGAACTTATAACTACAAACTAATGTTGTGATTATGATGATTTGAATTATTTCACAATTGATCGGCAAAAAGCGACATGTGAACATGAATGTCTACTTGCGTTGCAGGACTCAAAAGATACATCTATGAAAAGATAACATACGTGAAGTTGGAATTAGAGCTATGAAAAGAAACAAGCTTTAAAGCGATGTAGCCTTAGGTCCTGATCTGAAAATATATCCTCGATCTTCTCGAGCCCCTCCCCAAGCAAACTCATGCATGTGTATCGGATAGGCCTAATCCATCATTGATCCTAGCGGGCTGTTCCTATTTTCCCCACCGCACTCAATTAATATCACCGAGGAAAATAATATCACCCCAACAAACAAACCCAAACACACGGCTGCATCTAACAGTACTGATACTGGACTGTTTTAACTTTAGGCACTCTACTGATCCTTATCCAAGTATATTTTCAGCTCTTTCCTATTTCAAAAGATTTAACGAAACACTATTTGAAATACGTACATATTCAGCTTATATTAAATTAGAAAATATAAAAATTAATTGAGCAATTTTAATAAGTAAAAGACTAATATAAGAACTAATATTGAATTGAATGATGAACTGAATTAAAAAGTTTAGCAATTCAATGATTAAAATAAAAATCAATATTAAGTTCAGTCGGTTAAAAATGTACTTATTTTTATTGTACTTGAATTGATGACCTTACCAAACTAATTAAGCAAAATGATTTTCAGGACCTGACCTCATCAAATTGACAAGACACAAGTGGCTTTAGCTAGACACATAAAATGAGTGATACGACTTTTTCTTATGTATGATTCGCTCTTACTGTACTGATTGTTGTTATTTTTTTAGCTAGATCAAGAAAATTCCTGATAAAACTTCTTTTTACAAGCAACTCTACCCGCCACGGTACTGTTTTTTACTAAAAGCCTACAAACTACAGATTCGTTACCTTCTGAGCTGCTCAGCTAAATGAAACAATCAAATATATGAGCTTGCTATAACTTGGTATAAGGTTTCGTGTATATAACCTGCCTGCCTGCCTGCATGCTTATCCAAACAAGACTAAAAACAGAAAATTGATGCTTTATGTCCATTAATGGCATCTACAACACAAAAATAAATTAGTGCAAACCTCATGAAAAGCCTGGAGGATAATTCCGTGATACTCTTGAGAATTCATTGACATGTAATAATTCAACAGGCTTCGAAGATCCCTAGGATCTTCGAGGCGATTCGCCATGATCATCTGGACCATAGATTCTCTAAAATCTTCACTTGGGTCATAGGAGCATGTTTCCATGGCTACCAATACTATAAACTTGGTCCCTTGATCTCTTTTTAGCCTTCTCCTCTCCACTTGTCTGGCCTTCTGCCTTTCTCTAATCATTTGGTCCAGTCTCTCTTGAACCATGGCATGTGCTAGGCTCGATATTGACGCAAATCGATCAGAATTTGAGTTTTCAGCTTCTTCAGAGGACGAGACACTCAGCCTGCAACTGCAACACATGGCTCTGCATCCTCTTTGTTGAGGCTTTTGCTTCTTGTATTCCCTACAGTGTTTCATATTTCAAGCATGAACTTGGAGCTTAATTTGAAGGAGATTTTGAGCAAAGATATTCACTATATGCAGAATTAGCAAGTGGGTCACAGTACACATGATTGTGTCTCCCGTATTAAGTAAATAAACACACATGGATTGCTTGGTTGGTTGGTTGATGAAGAAGGCAGAGCGAGAAAGAGGTGACATTAATGTTGTTATGACTTAAAGTTAGACTTTAATAATTCAGTTGATAGGGTATGTTAGGTGGCATGCTTTTGAAACAACGGTTAATATGGATATCAAGAAGCTTTTAGATTAAATTAAGGACTCTATTTTAAGAAAGAAAGCAGTGGCTAAACAAGAATGTTGGTTGCTGTTTCTGCTTTGTGGGAGTGGATATCAGTGTACTTGCCGCACTTTCAAAAATTGGGCCAAAGGCTGCTGCTACTGGCTTGGAAGGAGGATCAATCATGAACATGAACTTGAAGATGATTCTATGGTTATTTTATATTTTGTTTAAAAGCAGATTCCTATTGAACTACTTGTTTATATTCTTTATGATCATGTTCTATCTAAATAATATAATTACAATACATATTTTCAACCATATTAATTCAGTCAAAACTAGAGAATTTTTAATTTGAAAAAAATTGTAAAAATCTTGTATTTTTTATCTGGGAGAAGAAGATCTTCTAATCTATGCCTCTATTTTTGTATTATTCAAAAAGATAATATACTATAAGGATAGGTTAATAACACCCCATTTATCCTCATCGTATCCTATTAAAATATATATAGTTTTAATTAAATTAAATTAAAATAATACTCTTCAATCACTTTAAATGTGTATATTAAGGAATAAGTTGCATATACAAAACCTTAATAAATCAAAAAGATCGATCAAATTACCTGATAGTCGCCCTTAACAAAAGGAATGTTTGCCAAAATGGTTATCTGGAAATGATACAACAGGGGGCGTATTAATGCGCTGTGTTTGCATAGACTTTGTCAAACTTGGATTGATTATATTCTTCCAAAATAATCTGGGAAAAATCCGATCACTCCATAGTTCAGATCGCCATGTGATTGAGTGCTTAATTATTCCAAGTGCAAGGTGATAAGATAAACTTAGAGCAGAGTTTGTGGAATTAACATAATGCAAACGTCTAGCTAGCAAACCTATGTAAGATCCATAGAGGTGAATAGAATCTCTCTTCTAGAGAAAAAAAAAAGAGAGGTCATATGTGTATATTAGGCATGTGATAATCAACCATCCGCATCATTCATGCTTAGTTTGCAGCTGCATCACCTCTTTATGGAACCAAGCACATGATGGTATGATGACTTTCTTCAAATGAAAAGCCAAGCAGAAGTTCGTGTAGCAAATAAAAGGGAGCTCTCTTCAAATGACAGACTGTTTTCATGGCTTTTTTCTTCTATTGATTTATCCATGTTCATGAGACTACCGCTGGCTTTTCGGGAAATGCAGGACGAGTAGGTGCTCAGCAATACGCTTTCTGACGTCTCTCCTGTACTGTTTCTTCTCATATCTATTTTGTTGTCACACTAAATATTATTCGATATTTATTATAATTTTATAGGGTATTTATTAAAATATTGAATTAAAACTATTCAATAAATTATGAAAAGTTAAAATCAATGTTTAAAAAAATAGATCGGACATTGAACCGGTTAAACAAAAAGTAGGTTTAAAAGTTTAACCGGTATTAAATTATTATAAAGTCGATATATAATAAATAAGAAACAAAAATTATAACAATAAGAATAAGTAAAATATACTATTATTTATTATTATATAATGAACTAATAATAAATCGAATGAAATGATTTCGATATAACTGCTCGATCCGATTTGATTTTTAAAATATTGATTTTACTACATCTCTACCTTGAATTTCCATGAACATCTAAAGAAGAATAAAAACTTTTAGTAAATTGTTTAATATAAATTATTATTGAAATAAAATTAGGTAATTATAAAATTAATTATATTATAATTAATATTAAAATTGGTTGAAACATAGTTAATAAAAAAATTTCTAAATTTTTGAATAGCATAACATTTTTAGTAATTAAAATCATAAAAATAAATTTAAATATATAAAATCAAATAAAAATGTGGCATGTTTTACTCTTAAATTGGAAGACATAAGTTAAGAAATGCAAAAGGAACACGAAAAAGAAAAAAGAAAACATGTGAGTTAAATATTACAAATGAGTGAGTCATACTTAATAGATAATAGTAAAACTGAAGTAAAAGACAAGAAGTTCTCGTTCAGAACCACTTTTTTTTCTTGTTCCTTGGTTTTCCTAGCCCGTGAGAAACATGCTTTCTCTTTCATTGATCACTCACCAGTAAAGAGACCGGAAGGAAAAAGAAAAGCACCACTGTTTTATGGACATTCTCTTGCCTGCTGCCACTTTCTTTGTCGGTTACGTCAAGCTTGCTTTTCCTTTATGGCACCGACAATCCAATGGCTTTGCTTCTACTGAGTGATGGTAGTAAAGTTAGTTTGTGGGTTGTGAATTGGTTTGAGGGTTGTGAAGGGACTAGCGATTTCAAGAAGGAAACGATGAGATATGAGAAGAGAAGATGGTTGAAGAATGAATCAGTTCTGACCGGTTCACTGAAAAATTGACCATTTGGCTGATAAATTGATCGATTTTGATAAAAATAGGTTTTTAAATTGAACTGGACAATCAATCAGTTCATATAATTTTTAGTCGAATTATTTGATCTGGTCCAATTTTTAAAAGATTGGTTAAAATAAATATATACATTTTAAGTTGGTAGATATTAACCTCAATAAGAGAACTTGATGGCATAAATATGTGTTTATTTGGTTGTTACCATCAATATTTTTCGATATTTCAGTTATAATTTTTGATAAAAATATTATGTCAAGGTGATTTAAAAGGCTATAAAAATCTAAGAGAAGTGTTACTATTCATATGAAAACACCATCGATTGACTAGATTCCGACTGAATATATACATCGAGTAGTCAAACTCCAATGGAATGAGGAAGCAAGTTTTAAAGTAAAAATGTTTAGTTCGTCGAAGAGAGATTGACAAAAAGAAAAACACACTATATCGACTTTTCAAGTATTTTTTTATGTAAAGTTAAAACAAAAGAGGAGAATAATCAATAGGTGATAAAAGATACCATTTTTAGATGCTCGAAAGGAGATTTTGGCATATTAAGATAATAATAGTAAGGATTCAGTGTTGTTTGAACAATTGGTAGTAAAAATATGATTTAAGGTACATTTTGTAAGAGTACTTGTAGATGTCCTAAAATAATTTAGCTTATTTAGCCCACAAATGAAAGGGGCCCAAGTACTAGAAGTCATAGAATTCATTTGACTACAAAATTCATGCATACGGTAATCAATTTAGAAGTCTACGATTCAAGAATTCCATACAATTAATATATAATTGACATATGCTTTAAAAAGTAGGGTAGGAAGTTAGTTAGTGAGCACATGGCCAAGTAGGCTGGAAGTTTTGTAATTAAATGAGGCAAAATTCCAAAACATGGAAGTTAAAGAGATAATAACAAGTACTTAGTTAAAATATAGGAAAGTAGGATGTAAGTTAAGAAGTTACCTAAGGTGAAAGTACATAATGTGAAAGTTGAGAAAATGGTGGAAGATAGTTAACAGGAATATGAATATATGAAAGTTAAGCAATAAGAGAATTCCACAACATGCAAAGTGGAAGGCAATTTGTTAAAACATAGGGAAGTGGGATGGAAGTTAAGAAGTTACTTGAGGCAAAATTACATAATGTGAAAGTTGAGAAAATGATGGAAGATAGTTAACAGGAATGTGACTGTGAAAGTTAAGCAATAAGGGAATTCTATAACATGAAAAGTGGAAGGCAGTTTGTTAAAATATAGGAAAGTGAATAGTTGAGGAAAAAAGTTGTTTGAGAATGAGAAGATTATAAATTCACCAGCACTGTGAGTATAGAAGGTGACGCTCAACACAATGAACATAAGACAATCTCCAACCAACATAATACAACAAAAATCACTCACCAAAAAGATCATTCAACCTTTTCCAAAAATATTTTGTAATTTTGTAATTTTATTTACTTTGCAAATTCACCTTTGTTAGATGGAAATTCTCTTTTGTAGCTAGTAATTCCCTTTTGCATTAACCAATTACTTTCTTCATTTCAAATTTTATTTCAGTATATCTTAGCATTGTGGTAGCTTAGATTACACTTTTAAAGTTTTTCAAAGCTAACTTCTATTATCGACAGAAGTCAAGTAAAATTTTTGGGAGAATTCCTCCTTAAGACCCCACATTCTAAATATACACTGATCAATGATGATAAGAACATGGAATTTAAGAAAAACCACTTTGCTTGTAACCCTAGAGAAAGCAACCCCTACAACCATAGGGAATGAAGGCTTTATATCCTAGATGGCTGAAAATCTTGAAAAGGAAGCCTCATCTTCAACTAAGTTCCCTGCAGGTGAGTAACCCAAAATCATCACAATGAAACGTTGTTGTTTGCAAAAATTAAGTTCTGAGTTTAAGTCTAATGCAACCTCCATAAATGATGCAATCAAAGTCTTGACAAAGAAGGTTGACAAACTGCTTGCCACTCTAATACAATTTTTTAGGCAGAATTTAACTATTTTAGCGAAGCAAATCTCTAATGGACTTAGGAAGTATCCTATTCTTAATGCAATGGAATTCAGACATGTAACTACCTTCTAGCCACTTCGTTTATTGACGAAAGGTATGTTCATCTACAAAAGAGAGAAGATATCCTTATAAACCATCCTTGCATTAATCTAGAAAATGGTTACCATGTTGTCAGACCCTAAATTAAAGGTATATAAGGATTTGATAGGGAGGCTGAAGCTAATGGACTACAATATCATTTGGGAGGTAACCTTTCAAACTATAATCCCATTATTCACCCACCATAAATAAGGTTACAAGTTGATATGGAAGTAGTCAAAAAAAAGTAATTTAGGAACTGTATAAGCTTGGTTTATGTTGGACCTTGATTTAAATGTAAAATTATTAAATGACAATTAAAGGAGAATTTTGGGGTGAATTATGCATGTATAAAGGAAAGAAAAACATA
>JANSVA010000002.1:18353825-18371130 GCA_025504915.1 Erythroxylum reticulatum | reverse complement strand
CATATGCTTGACTTTGGTCAATTGCCAATGACTATAAATATATTAGCCACTGAGCTGTGTAGCTTACCCCACGATTCCCTCCTCAGGTGCAGAAAGAGAAGATTAGCGATCCTTGCAAGACATTGGGACTTCCAAGATAGATAGAGACATTTGTAATGAAGTTAATTCAGGAATTTTTGTATTTTAAGAATCATATCAAGCATAAGCATTCAATTTTATCATGTCTATTTTGTGTTTTGTATTTTGTATTTTTGTAATGAGCTTGTACAAACTTTATTTAGATTCATTCATGAAATGTGATTGAGTTTTACTTGTGACTCTCAAAATTTTAACTATTTGATGCTCAACTGTTATGGGCACACCACCCTTATAGGATGACGAGCTTTGTAATGTCTCCGAAAGTTTGGGTTTCAAAAATGGGATCCAACACTTTGGATTTCACCTTCCTTGTGATTCTCCTTCCTTCGCCTTCTTCTCTGCAATCGCTTCTTTCTGAATGCATTCCTAGGATCCTCAATATCTTCCCATTGTCGTCGAGGTTCAGTTTCCTTGGTATTAGTTGGAGGTAAAGGAGAAATGTTTTCTTTCTTTGACACTTTGAAGGTTATATGTTGCTTTCCTACCCTCATAGTTAATTCACCACATCAACGTCAACTATTAAGCGAGCAATGGCTAGGAAAGGTCATCCATGGGGTTTCTACATCTTCTTCAATATCCAACATATAGAAGTCTGTAGGAGAGGTAAATTTATCAATTTGTACTTATACTTCCTTAATAATCCCCTTTGGTTGATGAACTGCTCTATCGGTCATCTTTACTAACATCTTTGTGGGTTTTAACTCTCCTAGCCCCAACTTTTCACTAAAGATATAGGGCATCATATTGATACTCGCTCCTAAATCCACAAATGCCCTGTGTATGTTGACTCTATTGATACTGTAAAGAATGTAAAAATCCCCTGGGTCTTCTTTCTTCTGTGCTATGTTAGGGTTTTTTTTCCTCTATGTGCTCCTTAACCTCCTTCTTGACTTAATCCTTTAGTATGAGCCTTGTTTGTAATTGTTCCATTATATCCTCATCCTTGTTTGGTTCAACCTCCTTAAAATTCCTTATTGCCTTACTTGAAATTGATTTTCGTTGAGCTATTTAGGTTGAGGTTGCTTGATTGGCTCAATTACGAGCTCACTTGGTAAGGATTCCATAATTACTTATCCTTTTCTTGTATCTCCGTCTTCCTTTATATGTTCAAGTTCCTTTTCTTAGGTCTAAGTGATGGCTATGATTCGTTCCTTTAGGTTAGACTCAGTATTGCTTGGAAGGGTTCCTGCATTCCGAGTAGATATTGCCTCCGTTAGTTGACCTACTTGGACCTCTAGGTTGTGTATTGAAGAGGCGAGGTTCTTGGTGAATTGCTTAAATTTGCTTTCAAGCTTCCTGTATGCATCCTCCATGCCTCCAATTTTATCTAAAATCTTATCCAACTTGGATTCCATTGAACTTGTTCTATCTTTTTGAAAGCCTGATTGTTTTTGACGTTTGAAATGTCCTCCAGCATTGTTCGTCCAAGAGAAGTTATGGGTAATTCTTCCACCCAAGGTTATAGGTGTTGGAGTAGGGATTGTTTCCCCCTCCTTGTTTATGCTGAGCTCCTACATAATTCACTTTCTCTAGATCACTTTCCTTCATTAAGTAACAGTCTACCGTATCATGGTTCATTTGTCTACAAAGTTCACACTTGAGTTGCATGGCTTTTACCGAAGCCTTCATGTTGTTGAGCTGTTGTGTCAAGTTATCAATTTTAGCTTATATTTCTGTCATTTAATCAATAACTACAATTCGTTTTTGTTCACAGAATGTAGTAGTTTTTCTACTCACCTCGTTCATCCATAGGCAGTTATTACTCACCATCTCCTCTATTAGCTCTTCTACTTCATCAACCATCTTTCTCATTAGTGATCCTCCTAAAGCTGCATCAATTGTGCCTTCTGTATGTAACTCCATTATAAAATGTTTGCAACAAGAATTCTTTGGGTAAGTTGTGATGTGGCACTTTCGTTGCAAATCCTTTTATCTTTCCCATGCTTCGTAGATCGATTCCCCATCACTTTTCTAGAAATTGATAATTTCCTTGATGATTCTAGTGGTCTTAGTCAGGGGAAAATTTTGTCTAAAAAAGCATGAACTGGCTGATCCCACATCATGAAATTAGCTAGATTAAGGGAATGATACCAAGCATTTGCTCTATCTATAAGGGTAAAAGGGAAAAGCCTAATTCTGACCGCATCTTTCGACATCTGATGGTACTGAAAGGTATCACAGATTTCAAGAAAGTTCAGTATATATGCGTTGGGATCTTCATTCATTAGTCCATAAAATTGCACATTCTATTGATGCATGTTTAAGAGGGCTGGTTTGATTTCAAATGATGCTACTTGTATAAGTGGCCTAGCTACTGCTTGGTTAGCTGCACTAAACCCTGGTCTCGTGAAGTCCCTAAGGTTCCGTTCTTGACATCTTTGGTTAGCTCCATGGTCTAAATTTTGCTGAAATACCTGGACCATTGTTGATTTTGCGATTTCTTGTTCTTCATCACATCAAGCTTTCCTAATGGTTTGTTATAGTCGAGTGATTTCTAAATCTACAGTTTCAGCTACACGACTTGAGCCTCTCATGATTCTTGTGTTCATATAAGAACACAATTTCAAAAGTGGAAAAGAAATAATAAAAGCAAAATTAAAAACTAACTAAACGCCTTACACTTTAGAAATAAACTAATTGCCTCCCCGGTAATGGCGGCAAAAACTTAATTGTGGCTTTTCGATATGTGTAAGTTGTAATTAATAACCTTAATAATCTGTAAATGTATGGGTCATTCATGCAGTACCTAAAGTGTCGATCCCAAGAGGAGGGAGAATCTAATCCTAAAATCTAAGACCAAAATAATTTGCAATAATTCAAAATATATCAAAGCTAAGGTAAGAATTTAATTTAATCATGCAATTTAATTCCAAGAATCAATTAAAAAATATTAACAAATTAGCATTTGCAACACACACTCAAAAATCAACCTAAGGAACTATCAATTGAGAGAAAGGGAAATTTTTACCTATCTTTAATGCTAACCTAATTGATTATGAATTATTGGATTATTGGTCCTAGACGATCCTAGGGTTAATTACTCTCCTTCGAGTTATAACCATTAAACCTAAATTATAAACCCTAATCAGATTATGGAAAATTGCAATCTCTCAATTAACAATCTATCCAAATCCCTAATTAGATCTAAAGTTGTCCAATAAACTCTCGGAAACCTATTTGAGATCTCTTTTCAAACAATTACCGATTTGATTAATTTCTCATTATTATTAAATCACCTAACTCTCGTTAGCCCAATTTAATTATTTTTCATTCGATTCACTTTATCAGTTTGTAACAGCTCAGACCAGCCGCCCACAGATATTGTCCTCTTTGAGTTGCCCTTGGATTAAACCCCTCACTGTTTTGTTCTTCCCACCCTTAGGAAAACATGTATATAGGGAAGAGGTAACCATAACCTTATAAAGCGTACTTCGTTCTCCTTTCCAACCGATGTGGGATCTCACACTGTCCACCTCCCTTAGGGTTCAACCTTCTTTAAGGCCCAACGTAGCTGGCACAATAGTTCGGTTACCAACTCTAATACTATTTGTAACAACCCAGACCACCTGCCCATAGATATTGTCCGCTTTAAGTTGCCCCTTAGGCTAAACCCCTCACAGTTGAAAAATGCATCTTGTGGGGGAGAGGTATTCGTACCCTTATAAGACATACTTCGTTCTCCTCTCCAGCTAATGTGAGATTTCACACTCTCCACCCCCTGTAGGGCCCAACCCTCTTTAAGGCCCAGCGTCCTACGCTAGCACGTCGGGTCGAGAACCGACTTTGATACCATTTATAATAGCCCAGACCATCCACTCGTAGATATTACCCACTTTGGGTTACCCCTTATGGTTTTGCTCTTCCCACCCTTAAAAAAATGCATCTATGGGGGAAAGGTATCCATACCCTTAAAAGGCATACTTCGTTCTCCTCTCCAACCAATGTGGGATCTCACCCAAATTATGCATCATAGAAATCAATCACAATAAATCAAATAAACATAAAACAATCAAATTTTATTAAATCAAAGATTAAAAAAACCTGAAGGTAAGTATAAAATATCTCAACGTTCACAATCTATCATCAGACTACTATTCCCAATTCTATACAATAATAAAAATGGAAATAACAGGAAATACGATTCTAAATGGATAAGGAAGGCAATGACATCGAGAAACTCCAAATCCAGGAAGTACGTCAATGTCGGCTTCTTCTCTAGTTCTCTCTTCCTTCTTCTCTTTCACAATCTTACAACAATTCTTTCTAGGGTTTCTCCCCAAAGTGGATGATGCAAAAGCTCCCTCATCTTCTTTGTCTTATTCTTTATATACCTTTTGTGTTTTAGACAGCCTTAAGGTTTTTTGGGGTCCAAATGGTCCAAAAACTCCCTCAAAACTTGAAATTTTGGAGTGTCTGCGCGTTTGCCTCACGCAGGCCACATTCGTGGGTGACATCTGAGCCTTCTGTCACGATCGTGGCAATCAGTCATGATAGTAGGCCGTGTCCTGGGCTTCTGTTATGATCGTGGCATATGGGCCACGATCGTGGACTGACTCTAATGCTTCTGACACAATCTTGGCCTATTGTGCCACGATCGTAGGCCATTGTTTCAACCCGAATGTCTCCAAAACTTTTCCATTCTTTGATGTTGACCTTGAAATACTAACAAACACATCAAGGTACCTTAAAGACATAATAATAAATCTCAAAGACTTGTAGTAACCCGTTAAAAACACTTTAACACAATTAATTAACAAACTAACACAATTCTAACCTAAACACATACTAAATGATTAAGTTAACACTAAAATACATATCAAACTAAGCCCTAAAACATGATGCAATTTGCACTTCTCATTTTAATTCATAGTTTCAATGATAACAAAATATGTTACTTTAGGGACATTAATGGTCCTATTATAATAAAATTAAGTAATATATGAAAGATTAAATGATGAAGAAAATGAGTAAAGTGGATCACATATGAAACTTAAGAGATTTTCAAAGAATTCTAAATGAAGAACTAAAAATAAAAAGAAGTCAAACACGTCAAGATTTAGGGAACTATTGTATTCATTCTCATTATCTTGTTTAGCCATTATAGTGAATTAGGAGATCAATCATTGTATGATTAAATATGATTTTGTCCTTAAAGAAAAATCCTTTTAGTATCCAAACAAACCTTTCTGTTTGGAAATTAAAGAATTATACTAAATCAAGACCATAGCCTTAAAAAATGGTACAATGACAAATATAAGAAGCCAAAGCTTATGTATAATAGACAAAGCTATAGCTCATAATAAGTTGACGCGTAATATGATTCTAGCTCTCTTGCTTAAGCTTGAGATTAAGATATTACATCTATAATTCAATTCATGGAACTGGGTAAAGTATATAATAGTATCACAAAAGCCAATTTTTTTAGACTCTATGATAAAGCTTTAGGCTAGTGCCTCTCACCATTGTCATCTCCTAAATTAAGTAGATATCTAAACAAACTTTTGAGAATTTTTATAATGGGTTTTAATCAAGTTTTTATTTAAAAAAATGTGTGTTTTATGTTTAAGAAGACTTTATAATTGAAGTTTACAACTTGGTTTTTTTAGGACTTTGACAACTCTAAAAGTTTGGATTAACTAGCTAAATAAAGGAGAAAAAAGTTATAAAATGAGCATTATATGCTAGACTAATAAAATAATTGAATCCCTATCTACATAGACATAGGGTAGTCAATGATAGGTGTCTTACTAATCAAATGTGCCTAGAAACTAGTCATTTTAACGACTAGTTTACATGTCCAATGATTATTTAATTCGATTCTGGGTATAAATAGAGTATAACTAAGTTGTAAAAAGAACCTTTGACATATTAGAACCTTAAGAGGCTAGAGAGAGCATGTGTATTGCATAATATATATTGAGCCTTTGTTCATTTGTGTAAGAAAGAGGATGTTTTTAAGTTGTATAGTTATACAATTGTTACAATTGAAAATTTTACTTAGTATAAACTTTGTAAAGATATCTATTAATCTTAAGTGGGATTTATAAAGGATTTCTATTCATCTATGATAAAGCAAGGCATTTGTAAAAACTGCTCTTAACCCATAGAAAAGAAGATATTGTATAAAGGATTTCTCTTTATCTATTGAAGGAAAAAGATACTGAATTACCAAGTGAGTACTTCTTTTAGAGAACTAGGATGAAAGCCTTTCTCATGACTAAGGATCTTGACATCATTTGAGATTGTAAAGAAGAGTGAGTGGCATAAGAATGACAATAAACTCATTATATTGAATGATAATGTAACACACATTAGGTTTTTCACATTATATAATTTTATGCTTTCTAAATTTTTAATGTGTCAAAATTGCTCACTATATTTGGCATATACTTGATCTCATATATGGTAATGATTTCTATAATAATATGAGTGTTAATAAATTACTCATTATAAGCTTGATGAGAATTTGGATACCAATCAAGAATAAAGCAGAAAAAAAAAGAAGAACATCAACAAAAAGAAAAGGAAAGCACTGGAGGCCACATAAGATATTACAAACACTTTTAAAAGTGGAGAATCAAACAATAAAATGGCTCACATATGTTCATTATCTAATAATATCGAGGTATTCTCTTGCTTAAATTCTTATAATGGTAATCACAACTATAATTTTGAGTTTTCATATGATGAATCTATTGAAATCACAATGGTCATAAACATGAAAAGGGTTCTATTATCTTCTAAAAATAAAGTGACTTTAAAGGTTTTAGATGTATGCATGATTAAGAATGAGAAGTTGAAATATAACATGCATAACATAGTAGATTCTAAGAGTACAGTTGTTTCATGAACATTATTTATTGCAAGAAAATGAGGCATTAAGAAGGACATTAATAACCTTAAAGAGTCTTTATTTACATTTCCTATGGATAGTAAAAAATTAAGTAGTTTGCATAGAGCCCAAAAGATCTTCAATAATAGGCATAAATTTGGTTTTATTTACCAAGATTATTTTATGAAGGAAAAGCATTTGCATAATAAAATTAGACTTAAATTTCACATGATCACAATGTATCTTCTAAATCTATACAAAAATCCCATGTTCATCCATCATATTCTACATCTCAAGAAAAAGGAAAATTCAATCCATTTAGATATGGGTCACATTCTAAACCTAGAGGACATAATATGTAATGAAAAATAGGCCCAATTTTTGTACAAGGTCATCCTAAACGAACACGCACCATCTTTATCATTCTTATAGGCTTCTTTATCATCAAAATAAATTAAACAGTGTAACAATTATTATAAGTATCATTATAAGTATAAATGTATGATAATATGTAGATCATATTTCTATAAAAGAGGAATGTCATTTATTAACTCTTATGCAATGTCTTTTCATAAAACAAAGAGAGCTTATAGTCTTCTACATATCCAAAGGAAAGCCTTATCTCACACATCATCCTTCAAGACCTAAAGATGCATATAAGTCATAATAGAGATGGAAAAGAGGTCTTAACCTAACTAAGTTAATGCGCCTGATTCAAATTAATCAAAATTTAAGCTAAACTCAGGCCCAAAGCCTAGCATGAAAGGCCTGACCCCCTCCAAACAAATGACATCATCTGGGTGGCAATCTTAGTAGGATTAGTTCAAGCTTGAGTTGCCCTTATAAGGTCAGGCCTAGGTTGCCTTTGGCTTAACCCATCTTGGTTCATTGCCATCTCTTTATGGTCTTTCTCATATGGAACTCTTTCGATTCTCATCATATGAGATGCTTTCTTTGTAGTGATTATAAACATACCTATAGAAATTACTCTTTGAAATAATGTTTGTTTAATGAACTTAAAGGTATAAGTCGAAAATTGTTTGAAAACTAATAGTCAAGGACTTAAGTTTATGTGAATATCTAAAATATATTGCTTTCTTTTCCTTTTAGATACACATTAAGTGGAATATCAATAATTTGCATCACCTCTATTGATATGAAATAAGGAAAAATAATGGTATCTCCAAATTTTAACTCTAAAAGAAAAATCCTAAAGAGCCCTTTACATGAGACAAGTTAGAAATTTGGAATAAAAAGACCTATCATTGAAACAAGTAAGGAAGAAAACAAGGCAATCAATTACAGTACAAAAAAAGGAGGTAAAATTTGCTTTCATATGGATATATTTTGAGCTTATTAACTTAACAAATACATTTAGGAGGAGAATGTATTGTTACACGTACCTAAAAAAGAAAGATATATTGATCTTTAAATTGCTACATGAGCTTTTTAAAAATTTCAAAATACTTTACATGTACTCTTTGTTTATATGATAAAGGTTTTTAAAAGGGTAAGAGGGAGATTATTCTTTTCTTTATTAGATTCTTATAAATTTATATGTTTTATGCACTTTTTATTGTTGACAAAGATGGAGAAAGAATGTTAATATTGAAACTTGATCATTTATGATACATGAATTAAAAAGGAGCATATATTACATGTTACTTTAACATAGGAGAAGCTTACCCAATGTCATTTATTTTTAATCATTACAAAATATTTTGTCATCATCCACAAAATAGAGATTGTTAAACTAAGTGAATTCCTAATCTACAGTTTAAATGATAATAAAATATATTACTATTAATGAATTTACTTTTGGTGATATTAGTAGCTCTGTTATAATATAACTATAGCAATATCTAAAAGATCAAGTTTAATGGAAGGGTAAAGTGAACAAAGGATCCACTTGAATCAATTAAACAATCAAAAAATAATGAAAATTAGTAAAGTATAACATAAATGTAGGTTAAGAGAGTTTTAAGAAAATTCAAGTGAAAAACTAAAAACAAGAAGGAACTAAGCGTATTAAGATTTAGGAAATCAATTTGATCTTTCTTGTAACCTTATCTTGATCATTTCAATTAATCATAAGTTCAATCATTGTATGATCATTTGTATAGGGCATAACACTTATATTTTATAATCAATAAGAAATTTATTTTGATTTTTAGAGAAAATTTCAAGCAAACTTTTAGGAACTCTGTAATGATCATTTTTTAGAAGTACGTTTTTAATATTTGAACAAACTTGGAAGTTGAAGTTACGATGACAAGCCTCTAGATCTCTTTTAGATTGTCAAACACATCATTAGTCTCGAAAATATTTTTCCTTGCTCACCAAGGATTGACTAGCAAGACAAAGAGACAAAAAGTTAAACAATGGATGATAATTTTTAGGCTAGGGGATAGGCTAGTTGAACCATAACTAAATAGACATTGTTTAGTCCAAATATAGGCTAAATAATAGTATGTATGCGATAGGGATAACAATGAGTTGGACTTGCTAATGGTTCGGTTGGACCTAATACCTAAGGCATATAACTTAAGCCTAGCTTTAAGCCCGATAAGACTTAGGACATAAAACTTAAGCATGATCCAAGTTTATTATATCAAATTTCCATTGTTTTGGTGGTGAGATTTAAACTGACCCCCTTAAGATCGAGCCTAAGCCACACTCTTATCAACCCAGGCCTAGCTTGTTGATTTTGGATTTGGTTGGAACTGCAATTCCAAATGTCTAACTAGTTAAATTGCCTAGAAACTAACAACAATAATGACTCATTTGTGTGTCAAATGATCATTTGAGTTGACCTTTTATAAATAGATCATAACTAAGTTGTGAAAATTTTTTGACATATTATATTATCATTAAAAGTCGTAAGAGACTAGAAAGAGAATGTGTACATCGTGTAACATATATTCAGTCTTTTATTTATTAATATGCATAAAAAATGTATGACTATGTAATTATTACAATTGAGAAATTTCTTTTAAGGCACAATTTGTAAGATTTCCTCTTAACTTTAAACAAGATGTGTAAAGGATTTCTCTTCATTTGTGACAAAAGTAATGGATTCATAAGAATTCATCTTCACCTATGTTAAATAAAATATTGTGCGAAGTGTTTATCTTTACAAATTAAATGAATAAGATAATGAATTCTCAATTAAAACTGAAGTAATGAATGTAAGCAAAAAGTTAGACCAAAGTCATGTTGATGATAGGTTTATTCATATGTTCCATATGAGATAATTAATAATTTTTGACAACATGCAGTTGAAGCATATGAACCTAATAGATACTATTAAGAATCTTAATAAAAAGGAAGGGAGAAATAATTTTCTTTAATTTCTTGTAGTCAATAAGTATAAAAAATTCCAATAATAGAATTTATTTTTACATTGTTATAAAAAATCAATGCATTATCTACTATTATGTTTTATAATAAAAATCTTTTTGAGAAATTTAGTAGTAAGGTGGTACAAAAATTAATATTTTAAGAAATTAATTCTCTTTCTTTCTTAGGATGAGCGTAAGTTACATAACCATACTGTTGCATGCACCAAAATGGGTCGGGTGAGCCCATCCTTTTAGATACATGCATAAAAATGGTAACATTTAGTGGTTATGATTGGCCTGGGGTTTAGGGGGAGAGACTAGCCTTAAATTTTGATGGGCCGAAAGGAACTGAGGTTCAGTTCCAAGTTAACCATAGTTATTTGGGGTACATACATACCCCAAGCATCATTTCTTTGATTATTTTTTATTAAACAAATAAGAAAATTGCTACGTGATAAAATAAACATGTGCGACGAGGCAGATCTAAGGTACCGGAACCTTTGAATTGACCATTACCACTACCTACCAGTTTGAAGCACCACCAAATTCATTCTCATGAAATTCCATTGTTACCCCTCACTTCCCAACCTTTCCATGGCGGAGATTCCAAGAAGACTCCAAATTCCAAAAGTGTATGTACATCATTACCCTTCTCTTTTTTAAAAAATGATCAGGGAAATTCCACATAATTTTGCATTTCTTGTCCGTAATTGTAAGAAGAGTTTAGGTATTTATTTAGTAAGCAGCAGCAGCTTTTGGGATTCACTCACTCAATCTCCCACCAACAACCACCACCTCCACCTTCTCCTACTACATGGCTCCCTCCTTTGTTATTAACGGCGACCACGCCACCCGCAAGTCTGCTCCCTCCACTACGGGCCGCGTGGCCTCCGTTTACAGCGAAGTTCAGATCAGCCGCATCGACTACGCCCTCTCTCTCCCTTCCGTCCTCAAAAACCCCTTCTGCATCGTCGACGGCCTTCCTAGCTCTGCCGCAGGCAATCCAGGTCCTTCACCTCCAATGCGCCCTCTTCTTGTTCCTCCTTTCCCTTTCCTTTTGTTTGCTGAAATTTGCTTTCACGTTGTTGTCCACTTTAGATGAGATAGCAAAGCTATTCCCCAATCTCTTCGGTCAGCCTTCTGCAATGTTGGTTCCTAATGCAGCGCACACCCTGCCTTCGGACCAGAAGTTGAAGATCGGCGTTGTATTGTCAGGTGGCCAGGCGCCTGGCGGACACAATGTCATCTCTGGAGTCTTCGGTGAGTGATCTGATGGAGTAACCAAGGTGCTTCGAATTTGTTGTGTCCGTTTCTTAGAGTGTAACGTTTATATTGTTTGGCAGATTACTTGCAAGATCGTGCTAAAGGAAGTGTGTTGTACGGGTTTAGGGGCGGTCCTGCCGGGATAATGAAGTGCAAATACGTTGAATTGACTGCGGAGTATATTCATCCCTACAGAAATCAGGTAACTAGTTACGTATTTCAAGTTAATTGTACAGTAAAGATCCCATTTTGTAGTGAAACTACTGTCTTTGAAGTATCAAGTCTTTTTTTATGATTTAATCACTTCACCAGGAGAGTTATTTATTTGTTAAGCTGCTTAAATTATCCCGTGGATTAATTGGAGGAATTTGGTATTGTTATTGTTTATATGGTTCATAATAGGTTCACATTCTTTTTGGCCTTTTCTGATGTAATTTCATGAAGTTTTGCATCTAATGTAGCTCCATTTTCGTCCTGTTAGGGTGGTTTTGATATGATCTGCAGTGGGAGAGATAAAATTGAAACTCCAGAGCAGGTTTGGATCTTTCTGTCAATTGTTGCAGATAGCTTTTTTAGAAGTGATATATGCGGACAGTAAATGAGTGTGAATTGTAGTTTAAACAAGCTGAAGAAACTGCACTTAAGCTTGATTTGGATGGGCTTCTTGTTATTGGTGGGGATGACTCAAACACCAATGCTTGCCTCCTTGCTGAAAATTTCAGGTACAACATGAGGGATGTTAATATTTGGAACTATGGTTGACAATAGAATATTGTTAATTGTACATTGCCATAATGAGAAGTGAATTTTTTTTCCCACTGCCAGCATCTGAATCCCACATTAATAACATATGTTTCCTTATCCGTCCATTCAGGAATAAAAATATGAAAACTAGAGTGATTGGATGCCCGAAAACCATTGATGGTGACCTAAAATGCAAAGAGGTTCCGACTAGTTTTGGTTTTGATACTGCCTGCAAGGTGATTATAACTAGGCATCTGGATGCTCTACAAAGACTGTTAATGTGCTGTAGTTCACTGTTGTCTCCTTGTTATTTATTATTCATATCACAAGTTTAAATTACAAGTCACACATTTATTTTCATGGAACCATTATAATAAACTACAATTCACGCCATGAAAGTGAATGATAAGGATATATTGACATTAGTTGCATGAAACTAACTGATAAGTATATATTGCAGATAGTTTCATGACATTGAAAAGAAAGCATATATTGCCGATAGTTTCATGACATTGTAAAGAAAGCATATATTGTCGATAGTTTCATGACATTGAAAAGAAAGTAATGGATGTATATTCTGTATTGCGTTCTTTCATGGAAAAAGCTTTCCGAATTACTTCAATGTAGTTCAATATGCTTTGATCAAAGTCAATTTTGCTTTGACTTTTTCACAAACAAGTCCGGCCAGAAGCCCACATATCAGCTTATGGCTGGGGTCTCCTACTGACATATTTATGGTCAAAGGAATTGTTCTTCATATCATTAACATGGTCCATAATTTTTGAAATTCCATTAAAGCATTAATGTTTGATTCCTTTGATGTTACAGATATATTCAGAGATGATTGGAAATGTTATGATTGATGCCCGATCAACTGGAAAATATTATCATTGTAAGTCAAATATATTTCTGTGTAGTTAACATAATATGAGTTCCTCTGTTATGTCCTTATTAGAAATACTCCATTACTGTTTAGATTTGTACTTGTGTTCATTCACCTGCATATCTATCTTTATGTGCTTGATGGATTGAATCCTTTATCTTGAATGTTGCATAGATGTGGATCAACTTAACAAGGCTGATCCCTGCTAATTGCAATAGAGTACCATAATATACTTCCCATTTGATTGTCATTCAAAAGTTCAAGCTAAGTCGTCCTCTTTTCTTCTTTTAGATCATGTTCAACTTAGCAAGTCTCATCCCTGCTAATTGCAATAGGTTACTGCAATATATTTTCCCATTTCATTGTCATTCAATGTTCAAGCTAATATATCCTTTTTCCTTTTAAAGACCATCACAATGGATGTTCAAACTTTAGCTTTTCATTGGTCGGGGGGGCCACCCATTCCATTTGAGCTGAAATTCATTGGCAAACTGACAAGATCTTTGACACATTCTTTGTACACTGTAGTGCTTTTCCTATTCTTTTGCCTCCCTCTGGCTGAACAGTTTCCTTACTTCCTTGCTTGCTGTGGAAAGCAGCCAATTTACTCTAATTCTCTCTCCAAAAGAGTCAGCACCCCAGCTGCCACTCAACACGGCTTCCTTCTACACTCGATTGTACTATTGCATTACATGTTTATTCCTTGAATGTAATATTAATAATCAAGTAATAATTGAAGGCGTTGCATCTTTGCTGCAGTTGTAAGGCTTATGGGGCGTGCAGCCTCACATATTACTTTGGAGTGTGCTTTGCAAACTCATCCAAACATTACCGTGATTGGAGAAGAGGTATCTGTTCTGATTTTTTTTTTTTTTTCATCTAGGTTCAGAATGTTGACTGATGCAACTGCTTTTGTTTCATTGTAACTGTCAGCATGTCAGATTAGGCTTGCACATGGTAGATATATACTCAAAATGCATTTGTCTAATATAAGCATTGATTTGAATGAAATATAACTTTGTAGATACTTTTTGGCTACTACATTGAGAAATGATTAAGCTTAGGTTCATATCTCGATTTGCCCTTTTAGTGATTGTTATGTAAATGCATCCTAATATTTCCATATGTATCAGTACGTATAATTACTACCGGCTCTTGCCTCATTGACTTCTCCATGGGATGCCGTTTTCTTGATTCAATAAGTTCTATGAACATGATCCTATAGACTCATAATTTGTTTAACTTATTATGCTGAGCTTAATAATATTACTGACTCTAACTCGGAATTTTGATACATACAAACACAATAGCTTAAAAGCATTATTTATAGAATTTTTAGGACCAACTTACTGATTTTTCCTTGTGTAGTCACTTGTAGAAAAATGGCCTTTGATGTAGTGTTAATCAGAACTTACCTGGACAGGTTGCTGCAAAGAAGCTTACATTGAAAAATGTTACTGACCATATCTCGGATATAATCTGTAAACGTGCTGATCTGGGTTACAACCATGGTGTGATCCTTATTCCAGAAGGTTTGATTGATTTCATTCCTGAGGTACGACTTTTAAACAAAGGGATTTTTCCCCTCCATTTATGGAAACATAATGATGAAGAAATCAATAAGAAAATTTGTCGTGGATATTGGAGATTCAAGGCTGTTTGTTAGTATATTCCATGCACTGATTAGTAGGTATTCTCTTGAAACTTTGCAGGTGCAGCACCTCATTGCTGAACTGAATGAAATTTTGGCCCGTGATGTTGTTGATGAAGGTGGGTTGTGGAAAAAGAAGCTAACAGATCAATCTCTGCAGCTTTTTGAATTTTTGCCACAAGCCATTCAGGAACAATTGCTGCTTGAAAGAGATCCACATGGAAATGTCCAGGTATTGATGTTTTACATCGTGCTTTTTCTAATTTTCCCTTCTTAAGTATGTGCATCTAACATATTATGACATCTATGATGTTTACGTTTAGGTTGCCAAAATAGAAACAGAGAAAATGCTTATTCAAATGGTTGAAACTGAGTTGGAGAAAAGGGAGCAGGAAGGCAGGTACAAGGAGCATTTTAGAGGACAGTCGCACTTCTTTGGGTAAATATTCAGCTCTATGTCATTTGCTTGTCATTAGTTCCAAACAATAGATCTAAGAGATTAAATGATCTTGTTTCAAGGATATCACTGATTTAGCTCGAGTGTTGTGGTTGTTTGACGGGAAATGGATATATAATCTGTCAACCATATATTTGATTCCTCACTTCCAGGTATGAAGGAAGATGTGGTTTACCTTCCAATTTTGATTCTTTATACTGCTATGCTTTGGGCTATGGTGCTGGAGCTCTTCTGCATAGTGGCAAAACTGGATTGATATCATCAGTAAGACATTATGTCAATGAGTTTCACACTCTTTGTTTTCCTATCCTCTTTGCAGATTTACTACCTTGTCTTTTGACGTTTATCCAACATTATAAGTATCTTTTGGTATTCTTATATTGACATAAGCCCTTGAACTAAACGTAATTGCTGTTCAGGTTGGAAATTTGTCTGCCCCAGTTTCAGAATGGACAGTTGGTGGCACTGCATTGACTGCACTGATGGATGTGGAGAGGAGACATGGTAGTTGCATTTCTTTTAAGATTTATGATGAATATCTTTATTTCCTGTAAATGATTCAGTAATTGTATTTGTTTGGTTTGAGAATTGTGAGGAAACAGATAGTTATGTTGCCGCCCTTTCTCTTTTCTAATCTGATATATTTCCAATGTCAGGAAAATTCAAGCCTGTGATAAAGAAGGCAATGGTGGAGCTTGAAGGTAGATCTTACTATCTGTTTATTGCATGCCATCTTATTCTCGTGTGTACATCATAGACATCTTGTCCCTCTATACTTTGAATGGTCAGTAAGTTGGATGCAACTTTGAAATTTCAGGTGCCCCATTTAAAAAGTTTGCATCAATGAGGAATGAGTGGGCAATCAAGGATAGATACATCAGTCCCGGTAAGTCAAACAGTTATAGCAAAAAGAATCTTTTGCTGCATGTTGCGAATTGGACTCTTGATACGGGATTTAGTACCGAGGTTCCATTCTTCATACCACTAGTTTCCTTGATTGATTTTATATTGGGTTTTAATGTATGTTAGGTCCTATACAATTCATGGGTCCGGGAGCCAATGCAGTTAATCACACCTTACTGCTTGAATTGGGAGCTGATGCACGAACATCTATTTAACTTTGCTTCCTGGTGGCTGGAAATTCATGCTCTCAGCGGATCTGCAAACTTAGTTTTATGGATGAGTTGCGTTTTTAGTTTTATGAAGAAAATTTTATTGTTGTGACGAAGACGTGATTTGGGATATTTGACAATTTCTAGTAATTTTTCTGGAATTTTTTTTTTTTTTGAAAAAGAGTTTTTGTGGATGTTAGATGTCAAATTTCGGCATAAGTACTTGACACAACTGGGCCTGTACATTTCCAACTTTCTAATTGCCAATCTCATCGATCTAACTAAACACTCTAATCATACCAGTGAGCCATTGTATTCAGTAACCATTTTTACATGATATGAGAAAGGTGGCAATGGCAGAAGATGTGAAAAAAAGGCAGGATGAGTTGAAGACATTTAGCTTTTGAAAACAAACGTATGGGTAAGTTAAATGAGGTGGATTGAAGCCTCCTCGGAACCCTTGGTTAAAACGGAAAAGAAGCAACTCTTTTTCTTTTTTTAGTTGTTCACGCGCTTTTAGGAAAGTTTCAATTATAAAAAGATAACTTTTTAAATATTCATATTGGAACTAATTTGAGTTGACTTTAAATTTTAGACGGTTACATATATAAATACAGTAGAACTAATTCGAGTTGACTTTAAATTCTAAAGGGTTGCATACATAGATGAAGTAGTGGTTAGCCTGTGGGAGCCGCAAACTATGATTGTGTTAATAAAACGTTTCTACAGGGAAAACAAAACTGATCAAGTTTTTATTTTCCTTTTCACAAGGAGAATAAAAGCAGGAGCTAACATACGCTTCACAATCACAACGGAAAATTAGTAGGTAAGCATCACATCACAACTACCTCCAAAATGTGATGTTTTGCGTTTGGCTAGTGCAC
>JANSVA010000002.1:18337341-18347814 GCA_025504915.1 Erythroxylum reticulatum | reverse complement strand
CCCTCCCAAACATAGCCATGCACGGTAGGACATACTCTAATTGATATAATTGTATGTATAAAGACCTAACAACGTACGATAGGCTAAATCACAATTAATACATCAGCGCGCCTTAATTCAATACCAATTCAAAACATATTCAAAATCCATTTCTATGCTAATTTAAAGCATATGCAAATTTCAACTCAATGCCAATTCAAATCATGTTTACATCTCATTAGTTTCCAAGGGTATCCAAAACTCAATTCAATTATAAATCAAAGCATATGTAAACCTCATGAAGATTAACTTTTAAATTCAAGTAGTAGCACTAATGGAATTATTTGTAAACATACTTTTCATAGTAATGTAAAAACCATCTTAACAAATCAATTTAAATACACACTCATAATTTGTCGTTTATCATAAACCGCCCACATATGTTCGGTACTTTTCTTTTATTAGTCTTGAATCTATGGTGACGAGAAAACTTTATTGTCTTACTTAACTATGAGGAAGACACCTGAAGGGTTCCTAAAACCTGTCAAGTATCTTCATAACTTACCACCTTGTTTTACAAATTTAATGAGAAAGGGTTTAGCCAAAATCTTAGCATTTTGTAAGATTAAAATTGTGTTTCCTTTTCATTCAACCATTGAACAACTTCTATGATTTATACATGTTGTCTTCTTTCCATTTAAATAACATGCATAGTATATACCTACTGTTTTCCTTACACTGAACCATTGAACTATGTTCAACATACATGCTGCCATTGAACAACCATTAAGCCACATATATAGCATCTACATACTGCTAATTAGTACCCATTGAATAACATACATAAGATATGGATATACATGTTGTTTTCCTCTCCATTTACCATGATGTTTTTCTCTTCATTTAACCATGCCTCCACTTGTTCCTTAATTTTTACATATCAAACGTTCAAATTAAGTTTTGAAGTCTTCTATAAATTTGTTCCCCTATGTCTCTAGTTTTCATATAATAAAAAATCATGCCATTTCAATTTATAAATTATGAAACATGTACCAAAAATCACAAGCTACTTCAACATTGGGACAGTATTAGGTTACCATAATCAATCTCAATTTTCAATATCATTTAGCTAGAATTAGGTCTAGGTCTCTTCCAGATATTTTTATTACTATGTATTAGGTTTCATTTGCAGTTGGAATCAACCAATTTAGAGTTCTGTAGACTAAGTTATGGCCAAAACACTAGGACTATTCAAGGAAACCGAGAATCCTAATACAAAATTTCAATGAATATAGCTAGGAAAACTTACCACTTTCTTTCAATCTTTTGGAAAATTGCAAGCTTTCTTCAAATCACGTTAAAAAATTCACACAATTCATAAGAAAATTCATGTTTCCAACTTAAGCATTCATGTGACCAGCTAAAGAGGATGGACAAGAGTGGTTTAACATACCTAAAATTAGATGGTAACGTGTTTCCCATCTTTTCCCTGCATGTAGTCGGCATTGATGGAGGTATTGTCTACGGTGGAGGCTTAAACAATATGCAGAAATTATTTCCCAAAGGCAGTAACTTGGAAGACCTACGCGTGAAGGGAGCAGCTACAATTTAATAACATCAATTCTAGTCTAACGAATAAGTGAAGCTTCGGTGGAATGAAGGTGGAGCAACTCCTCCATCATTCTTGTTTAAGCTACACGTTGAAAAGAGTTGTCCTACACATTGCAAGGTAGATTTCTAACAGCTATCCATTATACAATCTCTTACAATCTTTGTTTAATTAATCCTTTAACTGTTTACCTTATCCACGACAATTCTTGTCCCCTAAATATAACAAATTATTTTGATTTTGTCTCACCAAAATGACATATGTCCACACCATGAATTGGTCTCTCATGTAATGAATTTTATGTCCTTCACATCTACTCCTTCATAAATGTGACAACACAAGATTTTCATGCATTCTTGTTCCAAAATAATGAGAACTTCTTCATGTATGTGATAGCTACCACTAAAGGTTCATTCATATGTAAATGTATTATTTCTTATCCAAAATAATTAAATGGTTTAAGAAAAATTTGTCCAATTTCGATAGAAATTTCATGTCCACTTAATAACATGTTACACCAAAACATATCAACATATAAGTTGGATTGATTTACTTTAAGTATCCTTAACTATGGCTGATTCTCTCACACTTGATTTACTTAGTTTATGTCCTTATGTTTCGGCTAAAAAATGCTTCAAATTTACTCCACCATAATTTGAAATAAAGTCAATCTTGATCTATCATAAATTCATCCGAATGAATTTATTTTTGGTCCATTTCCATATTAGTCAACTCTAATATTTTTCGACTATCATTTCACTTTAATACTTTTCCTTTAGTGTTGGGTTCCTAATTCACCTTTTAGCGAAAATAAAATTTACATTCACTTGAAACACTGTTCACACGAAATGAAATTTTATAGACATGTGAAAAGAAAAGTTTGGGGTTTTACATAAATGATACAAAATAAGTTATATTATAGAAGATGTACATGTGTATTGGGTAATTGCATATGCTGAATACTTAAATTGTTAGTTTTTGACTTATTGGTGAATTGTATTGGATGAAATTGAATTGTGTATGATGTAATCATACAAAATGAGTTATATTATATAAGATGGATATATGTATTGTGTAATTGTGTTAGTTTGGACTTTTGAGTAAAACAATACATATTTTGTGATGGTAGTTGATAATGAAATTATGTGTTTTTTTATTTTGACATATATCTTCATTTATTTTTATAGATAAATGGAAGGCATGAAGGTGATAGTATTCCTACCCAACAAAAAGTGAATGTTCATTTGGACCTAATGTTAAGAAAAGAAGAAGGCATGTGTCAAATTCTTTTGCATCACAAACAACTCCTAAAGCTCAGCCTTTAATTCGTAGTGCCTTTGTTAGAACCCAACCCTCATGGTTCACATGTCTGACATCCTAAGTGACATCTGAACGCGTGTTCCACAAGGGTGGCAGGCCCATACCAGGACAAACATCAAAACAACACCCTTCTCTTATTTCATGACAGATTTATTTGGGAAAACCTCAATCTTGTTGCACCTATCTTGAGGTAATTAGCATAAATGTCATTTGAGATATTAGATTAATACCATCTTAGGACGGTTTGAAAGAAGAAGACTTCAAGATCTACAATTTCCATGAAGAACTCAAAGGCGGATTCTATCGTCTGAAGGGTCAAAAATGGAGCAGACGATAGCATCAGATGAATAGTGTACAAAAGGAGACACATAGGCAGAAAGCAGTCGAAGCAAAATGACAGACGAAACAAAAAGACAGACAAAGCAGAAAGACAGACGAATGGAAAAGTAGAAGATTCAGATGGTCAACTTAAGACGAAGCAAAAGCAACTTAAGACGAAGCAAAAGTCAACCTAAGAATATACAGATGGTCAACTTAAGACGAAGCATCTTTACAGACGATACAACTCTTAAGACAAATGACGTCATCACAGACGATATGATGTCATCATAGACGATACATCTTTACAAGCGATGCATCTCTTAAGACAAATGATATCATCGCAGACGATATGACATCATCACAAGCAATGTATCTCTTAAGACGAATGACGTCATCACAGGTGATATGACGTCATTATAGACGATACGTCTTTACAGACGATGCATATCTGAAGATGAAGCATCTTTACAAACGATACAACTCTTAAGACGAATGACGTCATCACAGATGATATGATGTCGTCACAGACAATACGTCTTTACAGATGATATATCTTTACAGACGATGCATCTCTTAAGACGATACCAATGTATACTCCTAAGCATCTCCCTTCTAAGGACCATAACTTACGACCCAGAAGTTCGAAAATTCTATACTATATACCGTTGGAAAGCTAAAAGAGAGACTTAAAACTTTCCAGAAGGCACATTTGCCCATATCGGCCTAGTTAGATCAGCTTTTTCCCCAAAGCCAAAACACAAATCCTACACCAACAAAAACCTGAAATTTTCATATAAAGACTTGAAATGCCATAAACAACTATAATGAATATATATTTCATTTACATCAAAATATGAGTTTTACAAAGCTTTAGTGGGCATTTTAAACTGAAAATACATTAATATGCAATCCCAAAAATACAAAAGGTACTTGAACTAAGATTTGCTCAAATGCAACTTTATCCTTGCTTTACAAGGTTGGCTTCAAATACAAAATATACAAAAATTGGAGTGATGCCTTGACCCTTGTTTACTCAATATCTTGCTCATCACCTGGATATGGGGGAGGAAAAGGGGGTAAGCTTAAGCCCATGGGTAACAATTTACAATTAGTAATAAGCAAAACCATTTATGAAGTCTTTTTCAATACAGAAATTCACGTTATTGCAAATTATGTGTGCATCACCTTTATCAATTTATCATGAGCACATAAGCATATCAACATGGTTTGGGTGGATCCAAAACAGAACTTACTACACATTTCCACATAATAGTCTTGCGTAGCCTTGAACTTATGGGAGTCCTTGAAGGAGCTCCAGGACACTTGTGGGCAGGTGGGAGAAGCCTTTTTGTCAAAGTGCACTTGACTTAACTTAGGGGACCACCATAAACCCACATAACATGTATTTCCACAACTGTAAAACATATTGCCCAAAAGACACATTTCGAAAACTTGGTTTCTTAAGCTTGATATCTTTTCAAAAATCATTTTCATATGTTAAAACAAAATTTATATGCAAAACATGCAACACATTCTCAAAATATTCAAAGAGTAATAAATGCACATTTTTGAAGTAATTGAAACCATTTATTTCCATTTTCTTAAAAGAAACATTGATGGTTTATTACTTAATTATAAAACCATAACCCACCTTGAATCTCCTTGTTTGAAAGCTTGTTCAAGGATATCTCTCCTCTTGCCCCTCTTGCCCTCCCTTCAATATTAACAAAATCTCATTCAAAAGAACTCTAATTGGAAACCCAAAGAAACCTATGTATGAATCGATCCTAGAATACTTAAATCCATGCATTTTCTACGCTCTTAGAACCAAAACCTTTCTAAGACTCCAAAAGATTTAACATAAGCTTACCTTGAATCTTCACCAATTAAAGAATTTCTTGACTCTAATGGAAGCTTTAATCTTTCTCTTTCTTTTTCCCTACTGGATAACTCTCAAAATCCCTCTTGAAGGCTTAGTAAAATTAAAACCTAGCTCAGCTCTCCTTTTTCTCTCAATCGCCGACACTCTCTCTCCCTTCTTTCTTATTTTTCATCTTCTCTCTCTTCTCTTCTTCTTCACCGACGTTTTTATCTTCTAAAACACAAGCCTACGATTCCTTCTTCCCATTTTTCCCTTCTTTAATGCTTTAAGATTTTATAACTTAATTGATGTTCCAATAATGCCCCTCATGAAATCTTATCATTCTGACACTTTATTTCCCTTAACCTATAACATAATATCTTACTCACATTAACATGCTAATTAACTCTAACATAATTTAATCTGGAAAAATCCCAATATTAATTTAATCATGCTTATTCATAAAAAAATTTCCAGGGGCCAATAGCCTTACAATCAAGAGAAATGACCTATAATGTGGATATGGAAATGGTTAGATGGTGGTATAATTTATGTATAACATTCAATGCTTCCTAATGTTATTATTATCAACTTATGGTAGATGTTATTGCCTCTTACGATCTAGGATGCAAAGCTCCTTTAATTGATGACTACAGAGGTAAACTTTTGAGTAGCTTTGTTTATGAAATTAAAAGTTATTTGGATGAAAGAAGAATGACTTAAGCTACTTATGGTTGTTCAATCGTATATGATGGATAAATAGGATACATGAGCCTATAATTAATTTTTTTGGTTTATTATGTTAAGGGCTTAACATTTTTGAAGTTTATTGATGCATCTGAACTTATTAGAAATGTCGATACTTTATTTAAATATTTTGTTAATTTGTGAATGAAGTTGAGCTTGAAATATTGTTCAGTTCATTACTGACAATTATTCCACTTATGAAGCTACTGGAAGAAGATTATAAAGCAAGTATAATTCATTTTTTTTGACTTCTTGTGTTGCACATTGTATTTACATGATGTTGGAAAATATAGGGGATGCTAGGTATTTTTCTATTATTGATGAGATTGTGCATAAAGCAAAAAAGATGACCAAATTAATTTACAATCGTGCATAGATCTTGAATTTAATGAGAAAAGATTTCACTAATGGTAGAAATTTGTGTCATCCTTCTATTACAAGATTTGCAGCAAATTTCTTATCACTTTAATGTTTTGTTATGATGAAGAAAAAGATTAGATAGATGCTTACAAGTAGTAAATGTGTTGCACCTCAACATGTTAGATCTAACGCTAGATTGGAGATTTCTATAATTATAATTGAAGATATTAAATTCTGATCCCAATGTCAATTTGTCATCCGAGTTTGTGAGCTTTTGATGAGGGTATTTTGTTTGGCTGATAGTGATGAAAAGGCAATAATGAGTTATTTTTATGATGTCATGGAGAGGGTGAAGGAAGTAATAAAAGCCAATATGAAAAATAGGTCTTTTATGTACACACCTTATCTTGCAGTTATTAATGAGAGATGAGAAAGGCAAATTTACTCTTTGTTGTTTGCAGCTGTGGCATTTTTTAATCTTAGTATCTATGTCAGACTAGGTTTTACAAAGAAAGCTAAAGTTAATAAAGGAATGCTATTAACTCTTATAATCGTGGTTGCCTATGAGATGTTAAAAGATCTCCTAAGCTTATAAATGGAGATTTATAAGGAAGTTTTTGGTAATTTTGAGATGCCAATTGCTATTTGTCAAAGAGAAAAACTTAATTTAGTTTTTTTTTTCACTTTTGATACTTGTTAACAATTAATCATAACTTTATTTTGTTTATAACGTTACTTTTATTGTCTTACGATTTACAATTTCCTAATGGGATCAATTTGAAAGTGGTATTCTAGAATTGCAAAGGTTTGGAATTCAAATTCTAAGTTAGTATATGAGTGTAATAGGTTGTGAAAGGAAATAGAGCATATTTAAATTCATCCATTCCAAGAAAATGAATAGATTGGAGCAAAAAGATTGAATGACTTGATTTTTGTTCGATACAATTTAAAATTTCAGGAGATGTATGTTATTATCTTTATTAAGTTGGATATAATTTCTTATGATTTTTTAATAATTTAAATTGTATTGTTTACTATGACTCTTGATAGAATAAGTAGCTCAGTAGATCTAATTTGCATTGATAATATCGATCTTTTGGAGGATTGGTTTCTGAGGAACCTGGTTTGATAGATGAGAGTAACTTGAAAGATAATCTTGAATGAGAAAATATTGACATATTATTTGGTGCAATGAATTTTAATGATGGTGATGATGAGGCTCCTCTCAATAATGATAATTTTATACCAAATGAGAATTAGAGTCAATGCAGTTATAGCAAGCATTTGATTTAATGAAGTTCCAAGGATTTTGTTTATCTTCTTTAATGTCATTTATATTTGATGTATATGATAAATTCTACATATGCAATGTAATTGTAAAAAATTTTATTTCAGATTTCACTTCTAGTTGGTTTGTCGACACAAACTTTTATTGTAAATTGTAATTGTTAGAGAGTAATGGATATTTATGATTATTTTTATTTGATGTTTTTGATTGAATTATTATTTATTATATGATGAAATTGTAATATTTTAAATAATTTTGAATTGTTCTTAATTTTATATTTGTATGATGATTAAATGATCTTTTTCTATATTAAATGTGGTTATTATTTATAAGTGAAATATGTGAAAATAATGTTAATAAAAATAAATAAATTTTTTATTTTAAAATTTTATTATTATAATTTTTGGAGACAAGGTTGATGTGAAATAATGAGTTATTCTTATGATATCATGGAGATGGTAAAGGAAACAATCAAGGTCAATATGAAAAATAGGACTTCTAAGTACACATCTCATCTTACAGCCATTAATGAAAGATGAGAAAGATAATTTTACTCTCTGTTGATTGTAGCTGTGACATTTTTGAATCCTAATATCTATTTCAGATTAGGTTTTACAAAGAAACCAAAAGTTAATAAAGGAATGATATTAACTCTTATAATAGTGGTTACCCATGAGATGTTATAAGATCTCTTAAGCTCCCAAATGGAGATTTGTAAGGAGGCAAAGGTGATTTTGGGATACCAATTACTATTTGTCAAAGAGAAAAACTTAATTTAGGTATATTTTTTCCACTTTTGATACTGGTTAACAATTAATCATCCTTTATTTATTATGTTACTTTTGTTGTCTTGCGTCTTACAATTTCTTGGTAGGATCAATTTGAAAGTGGAATTCTAGAATTGCAAAGATTTGAAATTCAAATTCTAAGTCAATGTGTGAGTGCAATAGGTTGTAAAAGGAATTAACGCACATTTAAATGTATCCATTCCAAGAAAAGGAATAGATTGGAACAAAAAAGATTGAATGACCTGATCTTTATTTGATACAATTTAAAACTTTAGGAAATGTATGTTATAATCTTTATTAAGTTGGATATAATTTCTTATGATTTTTTAACAATTAAACTTTATTGTTTACTAAGACTCTTAATAGAAAAAGTAGTTCAGTAGATCCAATTTACATTGATAATATCGATTTTTTGGAGGATTGAGTTTCTGAGATACAGGGTTTGATAAATGAGAGTGACTTGGAATATAATCTTGAATGAGAAAGTATTGACATGTCATTTGGTGCAATAAATTTTAATGAGGGTAATGATAAGGCTCCTCTCAATGATGAGAATTTTATATCAAATGAGAATTAAGGTCAATGCAGTTATAGTAAGTATCTGATTGAATGAAGCTCCAAGGATTTTGTTTATCTTCTTCTTTAATTTCACTTATATTTGATGTTTATGTTAAATTCTACATATGCAATGTAATTGTAAATATTTTTATTTTAGATTTCACTTCTAGTTGGTTCTTTGACACAAAATCTTATTATAAATTGTAATTGTTAGAGAGTAATGGATGTTTATGATTATTTTTATTTGATGATTTTGATGTAATATTATTTATTGTATGATGAAATTGTAATATTTTAAATAACTGTGAATTGTTCGTAATTTTATATTTGTATGATGATTAAACGATCTTTTTCTACATTAAATGTGGTTATTATTTATATGCGAAATATGTGAGAAATAATGTTAATAAAAATAAATTAATTTTTGTTATTTTAAAATTTTATTATTATAATTTTGGAGACAAGGTTGAAGTAAAATAATGAGTTGTTCTTATGATATCATGGAGAGGGTGAAGGAAACAATCAAGGCCAATATGAAAAATAGGTCTTCTATGTACATACCTCATCTTACACTCATTAATGAGAGATGAAAGACAATTTTACTCTCTGTTGATTGCAGTTGTGACATTTTTGAATCATAGTATCTATTTTAGATCAGGTTTTACAAAGAAAGCTAAAGTTAATAAAAGAATGCTATTAACTATTACAACAGTGGTTGCCCATGAGATGATATAAGATCTCCTAAGCTCACAAATGGAGATTTGTAAGGAGGCGAAGGTGATTTTAGGATGCCAATTGCTATTTGTCAAAGAGAAAAACTTACTTTAGGGTTATATTTTTTTTCCACTTTTGTTACTTATTAACAATTAATCATCACTTTATTTTGTTTATAATGTTACTTTTGTTGTCTTACGACTTACAATTTTTTGGTGAGATCAATTCCAAAGTGATATTATGAAATTGCAAAGGATTGGAATTCAAATTCTATGTTAATGTGTGAGTACAATAAGTTGTGAAAGAAATTAAAGCACATTTAAATTCATCCATTTAAAAAAAGAAATAAATTGGAGCATAAAAAATTGAATGACTTGGTCTTTGTTTGATACAGTTTAAAACTTTAGGAAATGTTTGTTATTAGCATTAATAATAATTTCTTATGATTTTTTAATAATTAAAATTTATTGTTTATTAGGACTCTTAATAGAACAAGTAGTTTAGTAGATAATGTCGATCTTTTGGAAGATTGGATTTCTAAAGAACCGAGTTTGATAGATGAGAGTGACTTGGAAGATAATTTTGGATGAGAAAATATTGACATGTCATTTGTTGCAATAAATTTGAATGATAGTGACAATGAGACTCCTCTCAATGATGAGAATTTTCTATCAAATGAGAATTGAGGTCAATTTAGTTATAGAAAGTATCTGATTGAATGAAGTTCTAGTTTTTTTGTTTATCTTCTTTAATTTCACTTATATTTGATGTATACGTTAAATCCTAAATATGCAATGTAATTGTAAATATTTTTGTTTCAGGTTTCAATTCTAGTAGGTTTTTTGACACGAACTCTTATTGTAAATTGTAATTGTTAGAAAGTAATGGATATTTATGATTATTTTTATTTGATGCTTTTGATGTAATT
>JANSVA010000002.1:18319067-18335239 GCA_025504915.1 Erythroxylum reticulatum | reverse complement strand
TTATTTTAATTTAAATACAAAAATTAAATATTCATCATTCAAATTAATAATTAATTTTAGTTAAGTAAATATATAATATTAAATTAAATTATTCTTAGTTCTTATTAATAATTAAATGATATATATTTAGTTGATAATAAATCAAATTAAAAAAGAAACAAAAAAGAAAAACTATTTTTTAATTTTTGTGATTTTTAAAAACAGAGAGAAACTAAAAAAGAAAAAAAACTCAACCAAAATTTTTTTAGTTAATTCAAAAACAAAAAATAAAAATAAAAGCCTTAATTATTTAAATAAGAATAAAAATTATTATAATCAATGAGAATAAAAACAAAGACAACTGTTAATTACATGATTATACCGTCTACCTGTGCTTTTATATTTTACCACATAACATAACATCTTGTCCTTACATCTCACCTCAGTCAGTGCTTTTGAGTAGAAGGCCTTTCGCTTCTTTAATGCAAAACTGAAAGAAACTGCCAAGCTTCCACCTTCCCACCACCCATCTCCTTGGATAACGCACACCTCTCTCTTTCCCTCTCAACTTAATGATGGAGGAGGACAACCAAGCAAGAGTGGCCAACCAAGAACCTCAGCACCTCTCTCCGTGCAATAGTGGAAGAAGGAGAACAAGCAACGCTTCCAGGTCTCCTGAGTTCGAGTTCTGGATGGTCCGAAACCCTTCCTTTCCCCAATCCAATCTCCTATCCGCTGACCAATTATTCGTGGACGGTGTTCTTCTTCCTCTCCACCAACTCAATCTCCAAAACGACCTCCACCTCGACCCGCCTGATAACCCTCTTTCGGAAGCTGACCCTGACCCAGAACCACCCAGCAACTCCTCATCTCAGGCAGCAGCAGCCATCACGACATCAGAGCCATCCACGGCTTCAAAGCGATGGAAAGACATGTTCAAGAAAGGGGATAAGAAAACTTCCAAGAACCCAGAAGACAAAGTTCTTAGTAGAGACAACAGCAGCAATAAAGAGGACAATAAGGAGAAGAAGATGAGAGACAAGAAGGGGGGTGGTGGTGGGCACAATAACACCACTCCAGCTGCCTTAAACATCAACATATGGCCTTTTTCACGTAGCAGATCCGCTGGCAACGGCGTTTCTCGACCCAAGATGTTCCCTGGAACTTCTGCTACCCGGAAGGTGAGCAGCGCCCCGTGTTCTCGGAGTAACTCCGCCGGAGAATCCAAGTCGAGGAAATGGCCTAGCAGTCCGGGTCGACCCGGGGTTCATTTGGGTCGGAGTAGTCCCGTTTGGCCGGTTAGGCGTGGAAGTGCAAGTGGGGTAAAAAGTACTTACCATGAGGCACTTGGCCGAAGCGGTAAAAAAGAAGTCACGGAGCAACGTCGCGGTAAAACGAGTGGTAGTAGGAAAATTAATAATGGTGGTGGGTCTATGTCTAAAACTAGTAAGGTGTTGAATCTGAATGTGCCCATGTGTATTGGATATGGACAACATTTAAGCTGTACAAGTGATGACAACGTCGCCGGCGGGGGCGATGGTAAAACTGGGGGGCACGCCTTAAGAAACAACAACCATCCAGGAAATGGAGGCAATCTCTTCAATCTGCGCAGCTTCTTCACCAGAAAGGTTTATTAGTATATACGACAAATTTCATGTTTAAATTTAGCTTCTAATTGATTATTATACATTAAATTACTCTTTTTCTACATAATTAAGTTATCAATTTCTTCACTTTACGAAACAGGGAAAAAGCCCTAATTCCGACATTACAGTTTATGATAATTTCTGCTATGAGTCATTCAAGTATTAAATCCAACTCAATGTATTAAACATGATTGTACATATGCAATTATTTAATTATAGTTGATTTCATCCAGGGAATGTTTTTGTCTTAAAATTTGCCAATCAATTAAATGTTAACACATCATGCTACACCTTAAAAAGCTTACCTTAATTGACTTTTGCATATCTGAACAAATTTTCTTTTAAGTTAAAAAATTGTACAAGTCATATTAATCTATATTTTTTATTTTTATCAATTTGTTTTCAGTCCTAACTTAATCTGAGACACAGACTCCCAACATAAACAATTATTAAAATATTATTTCATAATTAACGGTTCATAAATTCGAACTAGCCTCACATCATAACACTAAAAGTGAACGTCATATAACACAAATCTCGCTTCTAATTTTTTTAAAAAGATTTTTTATTTTTAAATTCTAAAAAACACCTAAAAAAATTCCTTCATTTAGGCTTTTATTAAAAAATAACAACCAATATAAATATTAGATGTGGACTAATCAATGCTATTTATATGACGATTTAATCCATCTCTTAAACTAAATTTTACTTAAATTAATAATTGATTATAATTATTTTAAATTATTAATTTAAGTCAAATTTAATAAATTTAAGTTTGAATTTAAAAGCTGTATTGGTTAATATATTAATAATATTTGATTAATTTACGTATAATATTTTTACTGCTTACGTTTTGTAATTATTTTCAATCAAAATTTTTAATAAAATTGAAAGCTAAAAGCAAATATTTTAAATATTAAAGAGTTTGTTTCTTAGAATGATTAAACTAGAGATAAAGTTTATAACTTTTAGCTATGCCATGTATTTAACGAGTGGGAATGTTACATGCATAATAAATGGATAACATGGCTAGTGGGTTGGATTGTTCCAATGCCCATGTGTGTAGGCATATGAATCTGTCTCCACGGATTCACACTTTTCTTATGCAATTTGCACTGTTAGCTGCAAAGTCCTTCAGGGGTACGCACCACTTAACGAGAAGCTTATGCAAATCATGGCTTTTATGCTCTCCAAAAAAAAGGTAAAGGCATGCAACATGTGTTTAGTTCGTTTTCTAATAAAAATTATAATGAATATAGTGAATAATAAAAATAGACATATTTTTATTTTTATTTTTTTACCATATTTGAAAATACAAAATATTGCTAAAAAATATTATTTATCCAATTATAATATATTATTAACGATCTTAGTTTGTCTTTTGTTGGCGAGTTAAAATTGAACTATTATAAACGAAGAGTCTTTCACCTCTTAACTTGCGATTCCAATATTTGTACTTCACGCGATTTATGAACGCATGAGTAATACTTGCTTGCGAAAACATCTGCATATGTTGCCCTGGCAATTAGATGGTATAGAGTTTCTAAAAAGGTATTACATGAATGGTTAGTTTCATTTATCAAAAAAGAAAAAGAAAAAAGAAGTATGATCTAATTTTGTTTTTAGTTTCAAATTTTAATAAAAATTCAAATGTTTGAATCTCAAATTTCTGTTTTTTGTTTATTTCTGTTGTCAAAATTATGAAAATCATAAAAATTGATTTTAATTTTTTTATAATAGGATTTTATTATTAAACCAAAAAATATCATTTAAATTTTAATATTAATTAATAATAAATTTATGTGTAGTATAATTTAATTATTAATTTCAAAATAAAAATAAACATATTTAAATACATAAATTTAAAATTTTAAGATATTTATTTGTGAAATAAATATTTAGATATCAACTGTTTAATTCTAAATAATAAAATTAGTTTTAAAATTAAAATAAATATTATTTTACAAATAAAATTTAATTAATTATTTTTTAATAAAATACATTGAACTTTTTGTTAACATTTATTAAATATTGTATAAGACATTTGACAACTTATTTACTTGATTAATTCATAAAATTAATTAATCTCTTAAATTTATTTAGTATTTAATTATTATCAATGATAAAAGTGTAAATAAATTGACATTAACAATTAAATATATTTTTGCTTAAATATGATTGTTTAAATAGAAATAATTAGGAAACATACATAAAAATTATAATAGAAAAATAAAAGTGAAACGAGTCCATTGAAATTACAAATTTAAAATCTTTTTAAAAAATTTATACATTTAATTCATGAAAGTATTATTAATTAAACTAGCCACTATATATGACAGTAAAAAGGAAAAAGGAAAAAGAGTAATTTAAACTTTAACATTTGTACTAAAATTAAAGTAATAATTTAATTATAATTTTTTTAATCAAAAATATAATCTAAACCCTAACTTTTTAAAACATTGAAAGAAATTCTTAACGTTTATGTTGAATATAAATTCTAATGGACAAAAAAATTAACGAGCTCTATCTCTCGACATTATCCATATATCACATGGTATTAAGTTTAAACTAAATTTAACCAAAAACTGAAGAACACCCCAAATCTCTAGTAATGTCGACAACCCCGATGTTAAGCCAAAATCCTAGGGCAGTGAATCCACAAGGTTTTGCCCGCATCACCGACAACCTCTGGATATGGGTTTCTAAACCCGGACATACATGTACATTAAAGCAGTGACGATAATGAAGAATGAAATGAATTTTGTATTACTACAACTGTTTGCAACAGAAGGATGAGGGAGACAATGAAATTAGGGTTTCTCTAAGGTGACGATGATTCAAACCAATGTTTCAATAAAAGAGAAAGTTTAAAGTTTAAATGTTTAGTCTATATTAAATTACTATAAGATTAGTATATAATAAACAAGAAATAAAAATTATAAGAATAAGTAAAAAATAAAAATTACTATATATTTATTTAATCACTAATAATGAAATACAACAACGTTTAGTGAAATTTCTATTGATACCCAGGTGTAAGGAGGCTTAATAATACGTAGTCTTATTCTTAATTAAGGGGAGGCTATTTCTGATAGATCAATAAGAAAAAAAGCATATAAATATTAAAATAATAACATAATAATAATTAAAAGTAAAAATAAATAAATAAAAAAGATATACAAGATGATAATAATAATAAAAAAATAAAAAATAAAAAATAAATGTGTATAAATAAACATAAAAATATGTAATAAAATAAATATAGAACAAGTTAAAAAGGGAAAAAAACATAAATAAGTAAATAAATACTCAAACAAGAATAAATTACTAATAATGAAATGATCCGTATATTTCATATCCAAGACATTTGATAGTGCTTTAACGAACATTTTTTGACCAATTCCTTTGACCATTAGACATAAGCTATATAAAATATAAACAATTAAATAATAATAAAACTGTATAAGAAATTTCCTAAAAATCAAAATCCTACATTCTTAAATTTAAGATAAGTACTTTAATGCAATTAAAGGAAACTTGCTCTAAAATCCCTTAATTTATATTAAGAAATGAATGAAATTTGGTTATTAAGACCTAAATAAGCTACATTAGATAAAATCAAAGTAACAAGCTTAGGAACCTGTAGATCCAAACAATGTTAGTTCCTGAAATTTTTAGAATGAGGTAGAAAGTACAATGATTTGGGTTCTTCTTTAAAAATTAAAAGAATGCATTTCCAAATAATTAATAAGACCTTATAAGATATGTCTATAATTTTCCTAGTTGCCAAATGTATAGACTATCTTCAAGTGTTGACCATATTATGTTAGATATTCTGCTTTTCTATCCTCTTTGTGAACGATGTTCTCCACTGTTCCAACCTCTTTCTTTGCTACTCCTTGTTTTGAGATCATTTTCGAGGTTTGCTCCTTTTGTTTGATTATTTTCCTTTTTCTTCCTCTTCTACCATTGTTTGCTTTGGTTGTTTCATCTTCGGATTCCTACATGGAGGATCTACATATTAATCATTGGGAGTTGCAATTTCTCTTTGTATGTTGTGAAGGTTCCTCCTTGTGATATTCGTGATCTTGATTTGTGATTATGCATGTTAGGGAAGATTCCAACTTGCCCTGATTATTGAACTACAATGTGTATGTAATTTTTTTGTGATTGTTTCTCGGATACTACCCAGATATGTTGTTCCAATGCTTTGATTCCCTGTTTGGTTTCATGATTCTCTAATTCTTCACTGATGTTTATTTACCAGACTGGTAGAGGCATCACTGGTTTTCCACCCACTTCATAAAGCAGATCTAGAAGTAACCAGTTAGAGGAATCTTGCTCAAGCTTTAAGAGGAAGATCGCCCGTTGTTGTGTTTGTCGATGAACCATCGTTGAAGAAGAAAAAGAATGCATGTTTACAGTTCTTCATGATTTAGATAAAATCAGTCAGTCCATTTTCATTCATAAAGGTGAAAAACAAAAATTGAACTAGAAATTAGGCTGGTTTGAGTGTAATTCAGTCAAACTAGTCGATCTGATTTGATTTTAAAATCATTGATTGTTTGTCAATTTCCAAATAAGGGATTTAACAAATCAAAGTTTTTTAAATTATGTTTTCAAATGTACGTAAATTTTGGTTAATGATTTTGAGAATTTGAATGTAATCAAGATTTTAAATTAAATTTAAATTAATTATAATTAAGTAAGATTATTTAAGTTAATATATATTAAATTTAATTAAAGTTTCAAAAATTTAACTAAAACTAAGTTAAGTTAATTTAGTTTAATCTTATTTAATAATATACGTCGCACAGTACCTGGTGGCATGCATGTGGCATAATAAGACTAACATAACTAACCAAAAAAAATATCGTACCACTTTAATGTTAATATGGCACATAATAAATTGAGATATAACTTCGTTAACTTCTTGTTTATCCATTTTGATTTTATGCTAAATATTTTTCAAGCTTTATGATTTATTTTAAATATTTTAAAACATTAAGGTCGAATATGTATTTTGGTAAAAAACGAATTAAGGTTAACAATGCTGTTTACAATAAATTTAAGTTCAACCAAAATATTTTGAAACTTTCAAATTAAACCTCAATATGTTTGAAACATTTAATTTAGACCCTAATTTGACATAACTTGATATGTGCTAAATAGAATGTTTTTATAAGATTTGGTACTTAAAATGATTTGAATTTGTTTTCAAGTATTATTTTAGTCACTCAAAGGAAAACGAAGGAATTTAGAGATGACTTGCGTTAACTTGAAACAATTTTGGTAGATTTTAAGTGAAGGACTCAGAACAAGATACCAATACAGTACCATGTTACTCCTCTTATTTAATCATGCTCTACTTTACTTCTAGAGGAATTTTCCACCTGAATAACATGGAACTAATATGCTCTCGTGTTCAGGCCATGTTTAAGATGAGAGTATTACGTTTCTTCAAGTGCTTGCAACATCTTACCATGTTTAGTCTATGTTCACCAATATGGTAGGAACAAAAACTTATGTTTTACTCTATGTTGTTGGTTATTTTTATTTAAAATTTCTAAAATAGTGGCTTAAGAAATATAAGAGTCTAATACGATCCCTATTTGGGCTATGTTGAGTCAAAAAAAGTTATATTTTCATGTTTTAAAGATAGAGGCAACTGAAAAAGAGAAAAAGAGAGTTTTAGAGGTTGGAAAAATTAATTTAAAGACTTTGGAAAGCAATCGGGAGTTGAGAAAAAGCTGCTGTGAATAAGAAGAAAACAATCTTGAAGCAACACATGAAGATTCATCAAGGTTCATAAAGAGTATTCAAGATTCAATTAATGAGAATTCAAATTTCTTCTTTTTGTTTTTATTATTAATGATGTATTTGATTTATTTTATTATAAACTAAGTGGGATATCGATCTAGATGGATGAACCTTATAATTTATGTTTTGAATTTATTGTTTGGTTTAAAGAAAGAAGCATATTTCTAGAGAATTGTTCATGTTTATATATTACATTGGATTGGAGTAACAAATATAGAAGATTTAGTATTTAGATTCATATGTAGGAATGAAATAGTAAACACAAAAGTTCTTAGCTATTGGATTTACATTGTTTCTAAGTTAGAATGAAACCTATTAGTCGAGTTTATAGATCAAATTAATGTATTCTTAGGGAGTTTTGTTTTAAGAGAAATTTTAGTAAAAAATACTTAAGAATAGGGAGTATATATGTCTTGATTGTGGGCATATCAAGGTATCGAATATCATTTTAATAAAAATTTTCTATAATTTTTAATTTTAGTAAAAATTATTAAAATTAAATCTCCCACAATTAAGACATATATACTCCCTATTTTTATAATTTTAATAAAAATTGAGGACCTTTTTGCAAAAACAAAAAATTATTAACCCTAACCCCCCGACACCTGCCTCTGCTTTTTCATTTTTTCTCTCTCTCTTAGACTCACCTCATCCTCTCTCTATCTCATGCTCTCATCTTCTCCACTCTTTGTAAGGCCCTAAATTATACTCTAGTTGAAATGTTACATGCTCATGAAAGTAAATGTGACAAGTGTTGAAATTGTGATATGATTGTGAATTGTATATATATTGAATTTTTGGTTTAATGGATCATATTTAGTGACTTGGAGTTTATTGATACCATTAGAAAATTTAAGTACTAAAATGTACAATTGGACTAGAAAAAATTGTCAAGTGGCAAGACAAGTTGGTACATGGAAAATTAGAATGAGTAAGCCTATGAGTTAGTGACATTTAGCATAGTTAATGCATTGACATTTGACAACATTGGTTGAGTGACAAGTGGCCTGATTAAATTGTGGCATTTGGTAGCATTCATTAAGTGACAAATGACTTAATGGAAGTGTGACAATTGGTAGCTTAAATGCAGGACATATGTGATACATGAAAAGGAGACAAATACCATGTTATGAGAGTGACACCTAACAACTTAAGTGTTAAGCTTGCAAGAAGTTTATGTAGCTTTCATTTTGGCATCTCTACCAAAACCATCCACCCTCTCTTAGCTCTAAATTTTGCTTCAATTTCACTTAGAATTCTTGTAAGATATTGCCTCAAGAAAGCTACCACATGCTATCTTCTATGTTGCTATCTTTTGGTGTTAAGAGCATCTTAGTTTCACTTGGATTTTGGAATTGTGCTTGTTGCTTGGAAGGCTAGTTTGGCTTTTTCTTTGAAGTTAATAGGTAAGGGAATTCTAAACTTGATAGCATGTTGTGTTATAAATTATGTGATGTTTGAAATGGATAGAATATATATTGAATTGATTATAAATTGAGGTTTGGAACATAATAGTTTTTGATAGCATTTGCTTCGAATTTTTATGCATGAAAGATCATGGATTGTGAGCTACCTTATGAATGATTTTTGAATTGGTTTGTACATGAATTTGATGAGGTATTGAAGCATGTATAAGGTATAATTGAAGTGAAATTGATGGACATAGGTGAAGGTGTGTCAAATGGAAGTGAAGAAGTCAAGTTTTGGGGAAAATTGGGATTTATAAGGCTTATTCCCACAATCGTGGGAGGTACTTAGGAAGGAGAAAATGTTGGTTTTAGAAAATTGTCAGATTATAAAAGGTTGAGGTACTTAATACTAGTTTAAATGGACTTAATTGGGGTTGAAAATGAACCTAGATGATGTTAGATTAATTAAGTAATATATTAATTTAGTTATGGACTGTTAATTGAGGTAATTACTTAAGGAATGTGTGGGTAACAAATAATGTGTCTAATGTTGAAATGTATGGTTTATTCAAGGATGAATATGTCCTTATGAATACAAGTGTGTTTCAAAGGGTTTATGTGATGTGAATTGAATATGATTGCTTATAAAATGGAAATTTGTGGGATTATATGTAATGTGAAAGTACATAATGCATTTAATGGTACATGATTGCAAATGTTTACTCTTATAAGGTATGTTAAGTTTGTTTGTTTGTGCATATAAATGTTCAATTTGTGAAAAATGGAATAAATACATATTTTGCACTACATCTTTTACATGTGATTCTGAAACTTGAAATGGTTTGTTTTAAAACTGTCAAGTCTTAGTCGTGGGTAAACAGGCATGTTTAGAGGGTCTGCAGCTTCTCCCATGGCACTAAGGTGTTTTTTGATATTGACACTTCATGTCTCCTATTATTGAAACATAAGTCTCTCATGTTCTGTGATATCAATTATAGGTATCTCCTGTTCTGGTCCCGTTACCCATTTATGTAAAAAGGATTAGTAGGCTAACATGTTTTGTAATCTAATACATGTTCAGTTTTAATATAAACAAATTCTGATCTGATACAAGATAATCTATGATTTGATACAAAACATATTATGATATGATACAAGTCATATTTTGATCTGAAAGGATTATCACTTGTTCATATATTCAATTATTATACTTGTACATTCTGTTATGATATTTATGAGTTTTGTTATGATGCAAGAATGTTTTGTATTGATGAATCACATTTTGTTTTATGACAAAAAGTTTGGGTTACTCTGTAATATGAAAAATTAAAGATTGTTGTGATATGATTTGAATCTGTATATTTGAATGTTAAACGACTATTAGAAACAGTTTCCATTATGCATCATGTTTAGTTATTACCCACTAAGCTTTATGCTTAGCAAAGTGGTTTTGCCTTCGTTGAAGATTTAAGGGCTGAGAAAAAGACTACCGCAATGGCCAAAAAGAATGTGTTCTATTTTGGAAGTTGTTTTGTTTGAGTCTTTGTTTGTGTTTGTGTTCGTGTTTAAGTTTAAGTTGTATTCCAATGTAATGAGACATGGTGTATTTTTTATTTTGTTTAATGGTTTGTAATAACCTTAATATAGGATGTATTTGGAACTTATGGCATGTATTTGGAATAGTACAATATGTTTGATATGTTTTGTTTACAACAACATCTAATGATATGTAATGTACGTTTGTTTAAGTTTTTGGAAGTGCTTTAGATTGTTTAACATGTTTTAGTTCTGTTTTGTGTGGCATTTGCATATCCTCCTAGGGTGTGTGTGGGTGTTACACACTCTCTCTATTGTTCTCCTCTCCATCTCTGGTGGTGCTCCTATATCCTAGCTCATCGTTTAGTATCAGAGCATTGTTTAGGCGATTCTGATTTATCCAGCAATTAAATATTGCTTGTACGTGAGTATAAGAGCTATGTTTGGCCTAATGTTGGTTGTCCCATGTTTCGGTTTTAATTTTAAGTGTGGAAGATCTCATAAGGCTGTTGATGAGGTTGCTAAGAGTAATACTCCTGCGTGATCTCGTCTGTCTATATCTGGACCCTCTGGTGTAAATCAAGTTGAATGATGATATGTTAGAGTGTGAGAAAATGAAAGTTTGTCGATATCCTGATATAAGAGATATTACATGGTTTGATATGTTGGACATAGAGTCGGTGGTTTTATGTTTGTGGTTATATTAAGGAATATGACATTAGGATTTGTTGTGGTTGTATACCTTTAAATTGATGTGGAAATAAATATATTTTCGTGGATTTAATAGAGACAAGAATATAGATGTAAGTAAAAGTGATGGGATTTAAAGTGTGCAAGCAAAGATAAAATAAAACCAAAATTTCTATTACTTTGAAAGGTTGAACTTAGTACTGAAATGGTTGTTTAGGTATCATGTTGAGAGTTTGTGTTTTAGTATAAGATTATAAGGTTGGGTTTGATATTAGAAATTCATGATGGTTACGTAATTTATATTTCTGAATTGATTGAGAACATATGTAAGTAAGATGAACTAAATGATAATGATATATATAGAAGTCCTTTAGATTAAGTTGATAAGTTATTGTGAGTATATAGATGATGTGATTGCTTTGGCGAATGATAATACGGTGTGCATATATATTATATGCTTGGATATGAAAGTAATTGAAGTTAAGGTATCATTCGCATAAGATATTAATTGGTGACCTTTTGAAAATAAATCTCTGGATAAGATGCAATGATCTTAATGGTATATACCAAGGCATAAGAGTAAAAGTGTATGATTATCACTTCATCGAGCTTGAATATATAGAACATTTTGATTATGTAAGATATGATAGAAAATGATCTTATTGAAATATTGTGAATACCTGACTAATAAAGATTTGCGAACAGTAGAAATAATTGAGGAAAGAAATCTCTTTTTATGAGAACTTTCATTGAATTCTATCATGTAAACCAAATGTTCCATTTTTCAGGAATGGATAAATATTGAACGAATCAGAAGTAAATATTGGATTTGGATAATTATCATACTTAAGCATAAGAAACTATATGGGAAACTGAAGAGAACGTAAGGCAACATAGCCCCCATCTGTTGAATCAGTCAATTGAGAATTTCAAGCACGAAATTCTTTTAAGGGGGAGAGAATTGTAATGCCCCAAATTATACCTTAGTTAAAATATTACATGTTCATGAAAGTAAATGTGATAGGTGTTGAAATTGTGATATAGTCGTGAATTATACATGTCTTCAATTTTTGGTTTAATGGATCATACTTAGTGACTTGGAATTTATTGATACCATTAGAAAATTTAAGTACTAAAATATACAATTAGATTAGGAAAAATTGTCAAGTGGCAAAACAAGTTGGTATATGGAAAATTAGAATCACTTAGCTTATAAGTTAGTGACATTTTCCATATCTAATTCATTGACATTTGGCGACATTGGTTGAGTGACAAGTGGCTTGATTAAATTGTGGCATTTGGCAGCATTCATTTAGTGACAAATGGCTTAATGGAAGTGTGACAATTGGTAGCTTAAATGCAGGATAAATGTGATACATGCAAAGGAGACAAATACCATATTGTGAGAGTGACACCTAGCAACTTAGGTGTTAAGCTTGCAAGAAGTTTCTACAGCTTGCAATTTGGCATCTCCACTGAAACCATCCACCCTCTCTTAGCTCTGAATTTTGCTTCAATTTCACTTAGAATTCTTGCAAGATATTGCATTAAGAAAGTTACCATAAGCTATCTTCTATGTTGCTGTCTTTTGGTGCTAAGAGCATCTTAGTTTCACTTGGATTTTGGAATTGTTCTTGTTACTTGGAAGGCTAGTTTGGCTTGTTCTTTGAAGTTAAATGGGTATGGTAATTCTAAACTTGATAGAATGTTGTGTTATGAATTATGGGATGTTTGAAATGGATAGAATATGTATTGAATTGATGATGAATTGAGGTTTGGAAGATGATAGTTGTTGATAGCTTTTGCTTTGGATTTTTATGCATGGAAGATCATGGATTGTGAGCTGCCTTATGAATGATTTTTAAATTGTTTTGGTCATGAATTGGATGAGTTATTGAAGCATGTATAAGGTAGAATTGAAGTGAAATTGATGGACTTTGGTGAAGATATGTCGAATGGAAGTGAAGAAGTCAAGTTTTGGAAAAATTGGAGACACTTATCCCACGGTTGTGGGATTTATAAGGCTTATTCCCACAGTCATGGGAAGTACTTAGGAAGGAGAAAATGTTGGTTTTAGACAATTTTTGAACTATATAAGGTTAAGTTACATAATAATAGTTTAAATGGACTTAATTGAGGTTGAAAATGAACTTAGATGATGTTAGACAAATTTAGTAATAGTTAATTTATTTATGGATTGTTTATTGAGGTAATTACTTAAGGAATGTGTGGGTAACAAATAATGTGTCTAATGTTGAAATGTATGGTTTGTTCAAGGATGAATAGATCCTTATGAATACAAGTGTGTTTCAAAGGGTTTATGTGATATGAATTAAACATGATTGTTTATGAATTGGAAATTTGTGTGATTATATGTAGTGTGTAAATACATAATACAATTAATGGTACATTATTGCAAATTTTTATGCTCATAAGGTATGTATGTTTGTTTGGATGTGCATATATATGTTCAATTTGAGAAAAATGGAATAAAGACATATATTTTGCACTATATCTTTTGTATGTGATTCTAAAACTTGAAATGGTTTGTTTTAAAACTACCAAATCCTAATTGTGGGTCAATAGGTATTCCTAGAAGGGTCTGCAGCTTCTCCTGTGACACTAAGGTGTCTCTTGATATTGACATTTCGATATCTCCTAATATTGACACTTCGGTGTCTCCTGTTGTTGAGACATAAGTCTCTCCTGTTCTATAATACCAATCATTCATATCTCCTGTTCTGGTCTCATTATCCACTTTGATAAAAAGGATTAGTAGGCTAACATGTTTTGTATTCTGATACATGTTCAGTTTTGATGTAAATAAGTTCTGATCAAATACAAGATAAGCTCTGATTTGAAACAAATCATATTCTGATATGATACAAGTCATATTTTGATATGAAAGGATTATCTCCTGTTTTGATATTCAATTATGATACTTGTACATTCTATTATAATATTAATGCAATAATGTTTTGTATTGATGAATCATATTTTGTTTTGTGATATAATGTTTGAATTACTCTATAATATGAACAATTAAAGATTGTTGTGATATGATTTGAATCTGTATATATGAATGTTAGACAACTGTTAGAAACAGTCACCATTATGCATTATGTTTAGTTTTTCCCCACTAAGCTTTATACTTAACACTGTGGTGTTGCCTCCGTGTAGGTTCTGATAAGAAGATGTAAGGAAAGGGACAAAGACTACCACAGTGGCCAAGAAGAATATGTTGTAATGGCGTACTCTTTGAATACTTTTGTATATTTTTGTACTTGGAGATACTACTATATATTGATATATACATGGTTGTATATGAGTTCAAAGATGTATTTAGATCCTTTTGGGTATATATGTCAGTGATTTATAATGTTATATGCTCTTACGTAAACTTAGAGTTCATCAGTATGCGAAATCTTGGAGATTTCCGACATATAAGCTTCTAAGTGTGTAACACCGAGTCCATTGGATGGATATGACCATGGTGGTTGAGTTAAATGTGCTCTAATGCCTTAGAGGTGATTATACATGATTTATAGACTTATTATACATTTAGAAAGCTTAATTGGAAAGATTAATGTACATAAGGACTTATTTGCCAATTGTTAAAAGTCAAAAGAATTAAATGTAATTTTTCAATTCTTGGAGGACCAATATGTAATTTTACAAAGTTAAGGGGCTTAATTATTATTCTCAAAAGTCTAAGGACCAAAATAAAAACAAAAGTTTTGGTGATTCCCAAATTTTGGGCTTAATTGCAAATTTAGGAAAAATTGGAGGGTAAAATGGCAATTTCACATAACCTAAGGGCCAAAAGGTAATTTCACCATATTTTGGTCAAAAAAGAGTCAATATTATAGATCCTTCTCTATGTAAGGTTGTGCATCCCATTACTAAAGACTTAAAACATGTTGTTTTAATTAAAAGAAAGGAGAAGAGTGGAGGAGAAGACCAATTTTCGGCTATTACTAAGTCTATCCCTTTGTTTTGATTCTCCAACTCAAATCAAGGTGTTATAAGCTAATTTGGGGTCAAGGAACTCCAATCTATGATTAGATTTGAGAAATTCTCAAAGGATTTGAAGATATCATCATGGAAGGTCTAGGTAAATTTTGTCTCATACCTCTCTATATTAGGATTTTGAGTTTGGTGTTAAGATATGTTGTTTTCCATACTTGAATATGCATGAAAATGGTTTAGATGAATGAAATGTGTCATGGAGATGGTTCTTTAAGCTAAAACTAAAATGTCCCCTTTTGGTGAAAGATTATGAATTTTTGGATATCTTTTGAAATTGATGGTCTAAATGAATTCTATGGTGCTAATTGTATATGTATAATGTGAATTGATGATGAAAAATAAAGAAGAATTATGTTGGATGGGCTTGGTCGAAATGATGGAAGAAGGAATGGATTAATGTGAAGAGTTGTATAATTATCATGAATATGGCTTAAATGAAGGGAATTGGATTGAATGGAGTGGTGAAATGTATAGTTGATTAGAAGTATTTGTTATATAACAAGATAGGAGCATGAATTACCATGATAAGGCCTTGAAAATACGACTTGAAAGTCATGCACATAAGGTGTTTGATAAAATGTCTAAGTGAACTTGGTTTAGGATTTAATGATTCATAATGATATACATTGAAAGCGGCTTTCATGTTTACTTAGAGTAAACTTGAATTGTTTCTTAGATTGATGAATGATGACCTAATTTGCTTGGATAAAAATGTGCTTATTTATGTTTTGAAATGAGTAAGTATGGGATTAAAGGAATTAAATGCCTTAGAAAATGCAAAAGAAAAGCTAATGTGAATAGTAAGGATGTAACCATGTGAGAAGTTTAATGGTCGAATCCTATAGCTTAAAGAGAGTGATATTGTGTTTTATACACTTATGTGATAAAGTATAAATATAACATATATGTTTGAGTAGTAGATACATTGTATATTTTATGTATAAAGGCTCAAAAGCTGTGAATCAAGGAGCTTGTACCGAGGATTGTTGAAGTTAAGGGAGTGTACACCTTCTTTTGAGGTAAGTTGGGGAAACCATATTTGTCATATAAGATTAGATCACCC
>JANSVA010000002.1:18234422-18256015 GCA_025504915.1 Erythroxylum reticulatum | reverse complement strand
TTATCTTTCTCTTTCATTTCTTTGCCAGTAATGGCAGTGCATCAGTGGCAGTGCGAGAAAAGAGGGAGAGAGTTTTCATCGGGAAGGTAAAGCTTTGCTTCAGTGCCCTAAAGATTACACCTTTCATGAGCCACCGCCTCTCTTCTACCATTTTTCTTTTCTATACCTCTCTCTCTCTCTCTCTCTCTCTGCATACACCCGCGTGCATTCTGCTGTTCCAATGAAAAGCTCTCTCGCTCACTCTTCTGTTTAACCCGCTCGTCTATATCCTACAACTACTACTAGAAAGAGCAAGAGAGGAAGAGTTAATGCTGTTATACCAGAAAAATAAACACCTATTTTCCCAAAGGAAATCGAGCAGTCTTTAGCAAGCGGCACAAAGAACCCCACCAACAAGATAACAAAACTGACTCACTCTTGCTGCTACTATCACTATTTGGGATTTCCTGTAAAAAGGCTGTTTAGTGAAGCATAAATCTCGGGAGACCATTGCACATACATAATGTAACTAAAGTTTAGATTGCGTAGGAAAGAGAATGAGATACTGAAATAAAAAGATCGACAAAAAAAATGTTAGTACCCTCAGTATAATACCAAACTACAAGTGAACAACTAGTTATTACAAAGAGGATAGGATAGGTGCGTGAGAGAGACACTTAGCTTAGAGAGAGAGATAATGGAGGATGGTTCTAATGCCACTTCTTGTATGATGGCTTTTGGAGACACCGGTAATGGACTATGTCCTATGATGATGATGATGCCTCTCATGACTTCGCATCACCACCATCATCATCATTCTAATGCAGACTCATCATCAAGTGCCATGTTCGTTCAGCTACATCCTACCAACAATCAAGAACAAAACCGCAATAGTAATAACGGGGGCTCTTCTATGATTCTTGAAGACAACCACACCAACACGGGCCGTTATCTCATGGAGAACACCGACGCCAACTGTGCTTCTGTTAAAGCCAAAATAATGGCGCATCCTCACTACCACCGTCTCTTGGCCGCCTACGTCAGTTGTCAGAAGGTGAAGAAATTGAGAAAACTGCATCCTTCTTTCCTAGCAGAACTAGCTTGTGGCTAGCTACAACCCATCACAATAAACTCCCTTAAACCCCTAATATACAGTGTAGTTCTGTTTGTGGTTTGAAGGGTTATGGGGCAAGAGTTGGTGTGCCTTTTGTGTCATGCAACCACAATATCTTGAATCTTCATTCTCCCAGAAGAAAAACTGACACATTTCGGCCATTTTTGTACAAATGACAAGTCTTACATTTCTAAGAAGTCCTTTTTCTTATTTTTTAGATCATGCTCTAAGAAAGGAAAATCTCCATATTTTCGAATTATTTTTAACTTAATTAAGCATACCGAAATGGATTTTCAGTCCCTAGAAAGTGAGAGGTCAGAGCCTTTCGAAGTAATTATATTATGTGTCAGAGACTTCTAGTATTGGTTATATACTTCTTTTTCGTGGCAATCTTCAGGTTGGAGCACCACCTGAGGTGGTTGCTAGATTGGAAGAATCTTGCGCATCTGCAGCAACAATGGGAGCCGGTGGAACGAGCTGTATTGGTGAAGATCCAGCTCTTGATCAGTTCATGGAGGCTTATTGTGAGATGCTTACCAAGTATGAGCAAGAACTCTCTAAACCATTCAAAGAAGCCATGCTTTTTCTCCAGAGAGTTGAGTGCCAATTCAAAGCACTAACAGTTTCTTCTCCAAATTCTGGTGATATAGCCTCTCTCTATCTCTATCTCTCCCAAACTCGCATACGTCTTCGGTTGTATGTGTGTGTACGTCTTTTTTATTTCCCCCTCTAGGGTCATAAGATCTTCCAACTGTTCTTTTACTTGTTTATAGTTCATACGTTTAGTGTTGGGTGAAGACAACCAGCCGTGCATGTCTTTGGTTCCAAGTAAGATATTATTTTTTATTTGAGAACTTGTCCAAAGCCTATTTCCTGAGTTGGGTTTTCATTTTCTTCTTCTTCTTCTATGTATCGTATCTGTAACTGTATGATGTGCTAGGGTATACATACCACAGACAAGTTATTACTTCTTGCACACCTTGGCTTCATAAATATTCCCTGATTAGATTCTCTCCTTGGTAGTTGTGTATTTTCATGCCCTTTCCTGGTTTTATCTGAGTTTTACCACAAATACGGGTGTCTGTCTTGAAAGTTTCTTTCATGATTTTGGAAACAGGAGGAAGATTTCTTGTCATTGCCATTCTTTCACATGTATGCGTCTACTTGTTCTCAACTTGAATGACAAGGCTAGGCTTAGTAAGAGAGTTTCAATAGTTCGAAACTCAGTTGAGTCTCGTTGCAAGTTTTAAGTGAATTATGTCACAACTATCACTAGTAATTCGTGTGGAGAACATGTCTCTTAACTAAGCTAACGATAAGGCACAAGCCAGCGAGACTACATGCCTTGAAACTCTAGATCTTCTTATCCTCTTGTTTCTATTTTATGGTTTATCTGGAATTGATTGCCTTCGTGGAGAAACGTCATAGAAGATGAATGACACTTGACCTAGTTTCTCATTATGTTTTTATTAAAGACGAGCTGCACCCAAGTTTTGAGAAGAATCACCAAATACTGTGGAAGTGAACTGTACCCAGATGGAGGAATTTATAAACCTTGAAGGCATTTTAAGACAAAACTTCTGTTAATTGCTGCCTGCATAATTATGACAAAACTTATATTAATTGCTGCCTGCATTATCATGACAAAACTTCTATTAATTGCTGCCTGCTTTATCTAGGTTCATCGGACTAGCAAAAACTATATTCCCGTTAATATATAATGCATGCTATCTACTTGAGCTTGTTAGATAATAAACTTGAATTATGATTGTTAGTCCTAGCTAGAGTCATTGTTTTAAGTTAAATAGTAGTATAGTTTATCAAGAATTGGTTTTTGTAAGCCTATATTTATATGGGCATATTTCATGTTTTATTTAATGCCAATTTACCTTATAATACAGAAGATTGTTTAGCCTCTATACCTCTGTTTCTTTTGCCTCTTCCTTATTTTGCTGTCCAACGATGCTTTCTAATTGTCTTTGACCTTTTCTGCTAAGCAAGATAAAATCATAGTTCCAGAGTGGCTCTTTAGAAAGAACTGGAAAAGAAATAAACAAAATGACATTAGTTTTAACTGAGATTCAACAATTCACCCTCAATCTCCTGTTTCCTCCCTTTTTCTTTTCTTGTTCAGTTACCAGAATAACTTGGGTTGATGACATGTGTATTGCTAGCTTTAACGGCATGTTTCTTATTGCAGTAAGTAAACTTCCATATTTCATGTTGCAGTAAGTTAAACTTCCATGCTTCATATTGCGGTAAATTAAACATTAAAATCCATATTTTATTTGACATGAAAATAAATTGGTGGTTCGTGTTTCAAAATGAAACTTATCGCTTCCTGTTATATAAAATCTAAAAAGTCTTTGTGAGGAGACACCTGTTCTTCGTGATCTAAGCATTGATTTGATCATTTAATAGATATTTTGAGAAACTGAATGATTGTGGGAGTTATAGAGGTGTGACATATTGGTACTTTCTAATGTTTGCTTTGCATGTAATTGGAAACTGGAATTGAAAAGTGATGTGCTTCAATTGGATTTGTGCTTCGACTAGCAGGCTAATCAGAACTATTATTAGAAATGTGGTTTGCTGGCAATATGAGGAAGGGAAATGAGTTTCCCGATTACAATTCCACCTTTAATTTCAAGTTTCTCCAAGTATTGCTTAATCAGATAAAATTCAGTCCTTAACCTATCAGGCTTAGTGTGAGTGGATGAAGTTAAGAGTTGTTGTTCAGTCCTGGAAGTGTTAGAGTTGATATATTTTTAACGTGTAGAAGGGTCGGTTTGTCTACCTTGTGAAACATAACTTTTTTATTTATCTTTCTGGTATTTCAGTATTTAAAAGAAACCAAATTTGTTTTAGTATGAGTGTGAAGGACTATATTTTGGCTTAACCTTTAGGTACAGCATAACAATTTGGTAAAGTGGCATGTGATGATATTATCAGTTTTCACCATGGTTCGGCATTTGCAAGGTTTTTGCTATTGCCAAGTACATGGCATAGAGGCTAAAATGTGACATAACATGGAAACTGTGAATTATTGGGGATATATTCATGTTGAGTAGTGAATTGCAGTGTTTGATTTGATAAGGTAACTTTGTAGCGAGGTAAAGTTCATATTTTGCAGGGATTCGTCTCAATATTTTCCTTTGGATCTGTCTGACATATATAAATATAGGGCATTTGTGCCAACTTGTGATTCCTGCTCTAAAATGTTCTCTAATTTTTCACGGAACTATCTTGTGTAGAATCACTATGATTCCTTGGGACTTTATTCCCAAAATGACTAGATAAAGAATACATCAATGTCAAACAGTTAATTTGTAAAACAAGCAATGCAAGTCATTAGATTGCCATTTTAATCATTCTGTATGTTAGGGTTACCTCAGTCAATGAGTCTCATGCTATACAGAAACATGGCCATAATTTGTTATCTTTGCATTTCCACATCCTGTAATAGTTAAGTTAGAAGATGTGAAGGTCAAGGGAGCTGACCTATAAGCCATGAGGAATTAATGGTTGCTGACATAGTGGGCTGGCTGCTATGTGGAACTGTTAGCCAAAGGGAAACTTTCCCGGAGCAAGTCATCTCTTAATTAATGGGTGATGTATTTGGTAGGAATTGCATTTTTGTGTTTGTTTGATGCTTTAACTGCTTCTGGTTTGGCAGGTAGAAAAGGTAGATAATTGCTTGTTAAAATCATTCTTTCAAGTGAATAGGAATGCTGCAATATATTAGAGCTTAAAACTATGACAGCAGTAGCTTGTAATGAAGGTAAATTTCTTGCACTTCAATGGGGTGCTTACTTGTTTGTGGTGCCTTCAGGCTGTGGTGATCTGAATGACCGGAATGGATCATCAGAAGAAGATGTTGATGTGAATAACAACTTTATAGATCCCCAAGCAGAAGACCAGGAACTTAAGGGTCAACTGCTCCGAAGGTACAGCGGATATTTGGGCAGCCTGAAACAGGAGTTCATGAAAAAGAGAAAGAAGGGGAAATTGCCAAAAGAAGCCAGACAGCAGTTGCTGGATTGGTGGAGCAGACATTACAGATGGCCCTATCCTTCGGTATGCAAATCCCATATCCTTTTCAAGTATTCCATGATTGCCACTTGGTTGTTGTCCATAAGCAGATAATAATTTGCCTAGATTGGTGTTGCATTCAAGTGTTCGGCAATAAGTTTGGTGTTTGTGAGTTATCTTGGGGACACAACGCTTTGAAACTGTCCCCCCTCTCCACACCACCATCTCTTGTTTTCCATTTTAGCAATTAGGTGCCTGGGGTCACTCTCTTGCAATCTACCACCTACCATGTTCTAGGTCAAATTTTTATTGCTTATAGCAAGGTAAAACACGAACAGTTGAATGTATGGATTCTTCATATTTCTTGGCAATGGGATAATTAATTAATAATTAATTAACTTCTGTAGGTTACCCTAGCCTATTACGGTTTCAATATGCTTATTTAGCATAGAAATGTTGCATTCTTGGGGAGTTGAAGTGAACCTGTATGGGTAATAATGATTGGTGACATTTCTAGACCTAGTGGTCTTATCTGGCTTGTTACCATTAGTTCACTCGGATAGACGGCATTGCTAAAAGAGCTTAATCATATACCTACTCACGAAGAAAGCAGAACCAACCAACCAACGTAATTAGTGTGACAATGTCTCATTTATCTATACATATGTTGTGAATTAAGCATTTATCCGTTGTCCCGCAACAGGAATCTCAGAAGCTGGCTTTGGCGGAATCTACTGGTCTGGATCAGAAGCAAATAAACAACTGGTTCATCAATCAAAGGAAAAGACATTGGAAACCATCAGAAGATATGCAGTTTGTTGTGATGGATTCTACTCATCCTCATTATTACATGGACAATGTGCTGGGCAACCCTTTTCCGTCGGACTTCTCCCCGGCACTTCTGTGAAGACCATCTCCTATGGTGCATTTCTTGGTGCACCATAACGTTTAATTATGTTGTGTACTGGCTTAGTGATAGTAAACAACTGAATATTAAACTCTTCTATATATAATTATCTCTATAGGGTAAGGATTTTGGAGTACTATTTCGGAGATGCAGGGGGTTAATGTTATTTATGAAACTTGTTATGGCAAGCGTAGATGAATGCAATGCAAGCCTAATTACGACGTGGGCATGGGCAGCAGATGCTAACGTATCACAAGTAATGATCAAATGCACGGATATGATTATCAGGGCTATGAAATTAAAACCTATTCTCAGTTTTGGTGAAGCTAATCGGCTTTCTAATGGCTAGTGAGTAGTATGTTAGTAACAGGATAGTCGGATTGGACAAACATCTCTTTTTCGATTGTATTTTGTCGGTTCAAATTGATGTTTGGTTATGGATTTTAAACTTGTTTTGCTTTCCATTTAATTTGATCTGCACTCTTGATTAAAAAATGTACGCTGCAATTATGTTAAATCTGTCTTTTCTAATGAGTTTAACACTAATTGAAGGAAGGTAGACCGACCGACCTTAAATATGACAAAGTCCCTTTTGGACTTTTGACTTGCTTTGTAAGGCTACCTTGTGTTTGCTACATTATAAGTCCCTTTTAAACTTTTTACTTGCTTTGCAAGCCTACCTTGTGTTTGCTTTAATGTAGCCTGAATTTGTTCTTTCTCTCAGTTGTGAGAAGCTACTAGAATTACTCACATTAATTTATGTCCCAAATCTTAAGCTTAGTGAATGATCACGCTTAAGAGATAAAAATAAGAGGAAGAATTCAATGTTTGAAAGTGTGAAATATGTGTGAGAGAGAAGTGAATGCTACTAAAGGAGAGTTGGATATTGCAACAAGAAACTAATTACTTCTTGGCTTTGTTTTCTTTTGTAAGACTAAGTTTACTTGTCTACTTTGGTTTACTTGTGTCAATGTGGACATTATTCTATTACATCTCTCACTTGTAGACATTGGTAACATAATATTTTGCTACATCTCTCACTACCCATTGGCAACAAATGTTTTAGAGAACGCAACACATGCCTGTTCACAGCAATAAATGCTTTGTTCACAGCAACTCATATTGTCTTTCTCAAACTCAAATATTCATTCTTACTATCATACAGGAAGTGGAGCGTGCGACCATGCGAGAAAGGTACTGACGAGGATCGTTACATTAAGTCGTCATCAAACTAACGTAACATTACTTAAGATCTCATTAAACTCCAAATTATATCTAATCACACTAGATTTTGCAGTTCTGATCTATCTTTTCACAAAGAACTGTGCACAATCCCACAATGTATTTGTACTTACAGTTATCATATAGACAACTCATGCTTTTAATGTCTTTGTAACTGCTCAGGCAATGAGTCACAAATATCTTCTATGATATCAAAATGATTTTTCCTTAGACACTCGTGTCAATCCATGAAGTCTTGGTTGCTTTTCTACTCATACTCCGTTATACCATCTCATTCCTGACCCTTGGATAATATGCTAAAGTAGCAACACCAATTCTCAATTTCATGTCATATGCCAAAGTTCTAAAGGGTTATCTATAGGACTCACATAGTAATGAAGAAGGGACCTATTCATCACTTCCTTATTCGATCCTTTTAAGCACATGCAGTATGAAGTGCATGCTATGGTAGAGCTCCCACGAAGGGTTGGTCACGCTCTAAATAACACCATCCAGTCATTCCACAAAGTGACCGACTTGAGCCACCACAAACCTAAATTTGACTTCATATAGGTTACATGGATACACTTTCCATGTTTGACTAAACAAGTCTCATCTTAGCACTCAGCTAAGGCAATATACAAACTCCTTAATCACATCACAATAATTAAGAGAGATTGCCAATCATTTGATACCTTGCAATCCTTTGTCTAATCCCACTCGCTATCATAGCACTGGGGTGATGTTCTCATGTGAGAGAGCAACATCAAATTTGGTGACAATTTTAGATATGTGTCATTTTCAATTAAACCTTAATTTACTATACAAATTCACACAAGATTAAAATGAAAAACATATTTCATTAATGCATAAGTAAATGTACAAATATATCAAATCCTCAACAAACCTAAACCCCTGATGTGCTTTTGAAAAACATCTCTAACAATGGGTTTAGTAAAAGGATCAACTATCACATCTTTTGCATAAGCATGCTTTAGAACTACATGTCTTTGTGTAATGATATCACGAATGAAGTGGTAACAAGTATCAATGTGCTTTGTCTTTCCATGATACTTCGGGTCTTTTGCATATGAAATTGTAGCTGTATTATCACAATAGATAACTGTGGCCTCACGAAGATGCCCGATAATGTTGAGGCTACTAAAAAATCTCCTCAACCATATCATCTATTACACCGCTGAGGTATATGCAACATACCCGAACTCCATCATGGACAATGACAGCATTATTGTTTCTTACTACACTAAGAAATAGCTCCTCCTCCAATAATGAAAGCATATCCTGATGTCAACCTTTGCTCTGCCCTATTAATAAATCCATCGGCATCATTATATCTAACCAATTTTAGGCTCCCACTTTGAAAGCACAAAGGCATGTTAGTGGTTTCTTTTAGATATCTAAGTATCTTTTTGATCGTTGCCCAATGCGTAGGTCTAGGATTACTTTAATACTTATCAACCATCCAACTGCAAAGCATATGTTAGGTCGAGTACAAACCATAGCATACATTAGATTATCGACAACACTTATATATGGCACCTTATCCATTTGTTGTTTTTCTTCCTCTGTTTTAGGATATTGATCCATACTTAAGTATAGGCCCTTCTCTATTGGAATGTCATCAGGTTTGCAGTTGTGCATGTGGAAACATTCCAATACCCTATTAATATAGGGTTCTTAAGACAAACTAAAAAATCTCTTAGAACGATCCCTCGAGATCTTAACCTCGAGAACATAATCTGCTTTACTCATGTCCTTCATCTCAAAAGTAGAGGATAAATACTTTTGAGTGGCAATGATCATCTCCATATCACTCGCTGCTATCAAAATATCATCTGAAATAAATAGAGTATATGAAACATATTCTCTTATCTATTTATATATACACAATAGTCCTTTTCAATCATCGTAAAGTCTACTGATGTAATGGCTTGATGAAATCTAAGATACCATTGCTTAGATGAATGTTTCAGGACATAAATGGAATGTATCAAGTGACACACTTTATGCTCTTGTCCCTTTGTCCGAAACCCAATGAAATTGATTCATATAGATCTCTTGATTTATTTCTGTATTGAGAAATGTTATTTTCACATCCATTTGGAACAAATCCAGATCTAAATGTATAATAATAGCTAGGATAAAGCGAATAGACGCAAATTTCATCATAAGAGAAAATGTCTCATCATAATCCATACCCTCCCTTTGGGTGTAACCTTTTGCCACTAATTGAGTCTTATACTTATCAATTGATCCATCTACCTTGCCATTAACCTTCAAGATGCACTTGTTTCCAATGGTTTTGCGCCTAACAGGTAAATCAACTAAGTCCCACACATGTTTTTTAGCCATGGATTCCATCTCGTCGTCCATTGTTGCAAGCCACTTACTCGAAAATGGTGAGTTCATTGCTTCTTCAAAAGAAGAAGGCTCATCAGCATCAATAGAAATGCTTAAGAAGGAGCCACCTTCTATTTCAAAGCGTCTACGTGGAACATTTCCGTGTTGGCTCCTATGTAAATTTGGAAACTGAGACTCAAGTTATATGCTCCCATTGACCTTAATAGTCATCAGAATGGATTGTGAATCCATTTAGGGTACTTTGTCTTGATGTTCCTCTAACTCATAGAGCTCAAGACTTTGTTTGATCTCACCAATACTAGGGAAATCATCCTTCAAAAAATTCACATGTGGGACTCAACCTCAGTAACCCCTTCATGATGTTCATCACATAACCCTTAAAATGCTCAGAATATCTAATAAACACATATTTATTATCTCTAAGGTCTAACTTCCCAAAATAATGAGAAGAATAGTGAACACAACTAGCAAATCCTCATGGCCTTAAGCCTTCCAAATTAGGTTTATCTTCATTCCATAACTCATATGAAGTAGTTAGGACAGATTTAGTGGCCACTCAGTTAAGGATGTATGTCACAATCACAAGAGCATCCCCCCAAAACTTAATTAGGAGGTTGGCTCGAGTCATCATTAACCTAACCATGTCCAACATAATTTGATTTCTTCACTTTGCAACCCCATTTTGTTGCGAAGTTCCAGGAATCGTTAACTATCAGCATATTCCCTTATTCTCACAAAATTTTCTAAACTAATTAAAGTGATACTCTCGACTTCTATTAGTACGAAGAGCTTTAATGCTCCCCTCTTTCTGATTATCAACCTCAGCTACAAAGCGTTTGAAACAACATAAAGCTTCTAAGCAGTGAGACAACTGAAATAATAAGCCATATCGTGAAAAATCATTTATGAATGTGATAAAGTAAGTGGCACCATTACGCGCTCTCACATTCATAGGCCCACAAATATCAGAGAGGATCAAATCTAGAGGATGCGAAGCCCTCGTAGCCCTACCAAAAGGATTTTTACTAGGTTTCTCAGCGAGACAAGGCTTACAAGTAGGAAGACTCACTTTGGCAAGAGAGCCCAATAGCCCTTCTCTAGCCAATTTGGACATTCTATCTTGTCCAATATGTCCTAATCGAGCATGCCATTTAATAGACTCAGATTCAATGCCAACAGAAGAAGAAGAAGCAACATAAGCAAAATATTTACGAAATTTAAATACATCTTCTAAATCCATCATAAATAAACTATTACAAAAGTGCCCATAACCATAAAGGTTATCATCAAGATAAATGGACACACCATTCTTACTAACAAGAAAAGAATAACCCAAGTCTAATAGTGTCGATACTGAAAGTAGATTACATCGAATAATGGGTACATGAAGCACACCATGTAAGAGCAATTTGTGTCCACTGCACAAAGTAAGTTGGTAGGTTCCTACACCAAAGACCCCCTCCTTCGCTCCATTCCCCATCATTACAAAATGTTTACCTACTGGTAATTGATGGTAATCTACAAATCCCACATAGTTACAGGTCATATGTTTTATTGCTCCCGTATCTACAATTCAATCATAGAGAGAATGAGCAAAAAACACATGTGTGCAAACAAAGGCACGTATAAAAGAAGGTAAATAAGGACAAACCCTGAGCAAAGTGTCCTTTCTTTCTATAGTTGAAGCACATAAGTTTGGAATTATCCTTCTTGCCCCCGCATTTACCTCTATGGCGTTTAGCGACTTGCTCTTCTCGAGGCCCTTGCTTCTTAGTTTTTCCCTTCTTGCACTTAGGGCCATCACCCTTGCACCCATTTTAAGTAACTAATTCATCAACACTGTGGTTTACATTTCTGCGCTTCACCTCAAGCTTTAAATAGTGAGAAATGTCATCAAAGGTCTTAATTGCATCATTACGAGTAAGGACCAACTTCATTTGTCCCCACGACGACTTAAGAAGTGACCTAATAATAGTTAGAACCTGCTGCTCATATGTGAGATCATAACCTATGCCTTCATTTCTTGAATCATGCAGGACATCACCCTAAGATGTTCAGTCATGCTATGCTTAGGGTCCATCATGTATTGATTGAACCTAAGCATTAAGGCAAGAAGCCTTGTGATTGTTGTCCCTTCATATTTTAGGCGTAATTATTCCCACATCTCCATGATAGTTAGGTAGTTCTCAAACTCCCCAATAAGGTCGTCATGCATGCAAACTAACAACGTAAAGCGCACACTTCTATCCTTCTTTTACCAAAGGGCATGAGCCTCATGGTCACGAAGATGCTAGGCTGAATTTCTAGTATTGGGTGGGCTCATATTAGTGCTTAGATGGTCAAGCAACTCATGATCATTAAGCTGAACCTTCCTATGCCAGATGTCATAGTTCTTACCATCAAGTTTCTCTCCTTTGGTTATCTCAATAATCGAACTCTTAGTTGTCATTTCACTATATCATTACATAAGTTTAATTAAGGAAAACATCTATCTATGCTAATCTTAAATAGTTAGCTCAACTCCCACTTATATTATCATTTCGAAAATTTTGCAAACTTATTAATAATCATTACTAATAACATAAGAGATTAAACGTCTAATTGTATTAGCCCAATGATTAATTTTAATTTAATTATGGGTAACACATCCAGTAAATATAGCATAGACCAATCATGCACGCATTAGTGAGTCTCACTCTAAGACTCCATTGCTATTTTGGTGCCTCATATCCAAAATAAATCAATATACTTGGAATTAGTATGAAAATTGACCCTTTATAAAATCTCAATATTAATGATACAAATCATTAATAATTACAATTCAAATCGTATTACATCATTCTAATAACAAATATTAAATGAGGGATGTTACACTTTCTTCCTTATATATAAGAAATTAGTTTGGAAAACATAAATCACACAATAGAGGCACTAATTCAAAGTATCAATGTATCTTCATTCCTTAAACTAAAAAGGATATTCAATGAAGATGGACCCATATACCACCAAGGTATGAGGTCTTTGGCTTTAGGGTTTATTTAATTTATGCCTATTGGCATTAATTAACAATTAGTTACATAGGCAAATAATTAACCAATTTATTACTAACACAAATAATAAATATTTAACATATAAATGAAATAAATAATTAATGCAACTCATAACATATATGAAATGCAACATAAATTCATGAATATAATACACAATTATGAAGCATGAATAGGCCCAAAATTATTTCACTTATGTAATTAAGTAAAATTTCAAATTAGGCTAACAAATAACTTAAAATTTGAAAATTTTTAATAAATCACATAGGGGTAAAAATGGCAGTTTTGACCACATAGATTAAAAGACCACGATAAAATGAGTCTTTGGCCAAAATTTGGGTCAAAATGGCCCTTTAGGGTGGCTCTATTCAACCCACGCACCATCAGGGTACTTGTGAGACGTGGTTGTAGCTACGTCACACGCCCACTCTCGAGTGCGGTGCGTGGTCACCATATGCCACCTTAAGCAGCCATTCAGACCCTCTTCAATATGGTTATGGACTCACCAGTATATGCGGAAGATGTTGGTGGGGTCAAATATGGGATTTCCCATATTATCACAAAATTCTCTAAACTGATCAGAGAGATACTCTTAACTTCTATTAGTACGAAGAGCCTTAATGTTTCTCTCTTTCTGATTCTCAACCTTAGCTACAAAGGATTTGAAATAATACAAAGCTTCTAATTGGTGAGACAACTGAAATACTAAGCCATATCGTGAAAAATCATCTATGAATGTGATAAAGTAAGTGGCACCATTACAAGCTCTCACATTCATAGGCGAACAAATATCATAACGGATCAACTCTAAAGGATGCGAAGCGCTCTTAGCCTTACCAAAAGGCTTTTTACTAGGTTTCTCAGAGAGACAAGGTTCACAAGTAGGAAGACTCACTTTGGGGAGAGGCTCAATAGCCCTTCTCTAGCCAATCTGGATATTTTATCTTGTACAAGATGTCCTAATTGAGCATGCCATTTCAAAGACTCAGATTCAATGTCAACAGAAGAAGAAGAAGAAACAATATGAGCAAATATTTACGAAATTCAAATATATTTTCTAAATCCATCATAAATAAATTGTTACAAAAATTCCCATGACCATAAAGGGTATCATTAAGATAAATGGACACACCATTCTTACTAACAAGAAAAGAAAAACCCAAGTCTAACATTGTCGATACTGAAAGTGGATTACATCGAATAGTTAGTATGTGAAGAACAACAATTAAGAGCAATTTATGTCCACTGCACAAAGTAAGCTGGTAGGTTCCTACACTAAGGACTCTTTCCTCCGCTCCATTCCCATTGTTACAAAATGTTTACCCGTCGGTAATCGATGGTAATATACAAATTTCGCATGGCTACAAGTCATATGTTTTATTGCTCCTGTATTTACAATCCAATCATGGAGATAATGAGCAAAAAAATGCATATGTGCAAACAAAGGCACGTACAAAAGAAGATAAATAAGGACAAACCTCACTTTGCTCAGTACACTCCTAAGCAAAGTGCCCCTTCTTTCTACAATTGAAGCACATAAGCTTAGACTTATCCTTCTTGCCCCCGCATTTGCCTCTACGGCGTTTAGCAAGTTACCCTTTCTCGAGGCCTTTGTAACAACCAAATACCCCCTGGGAGGATATGCATACGCTACACATACCATACCAGCAAAACATGTCATACCAACAATTCCAAGCATTATCAGAAACTCAAGCACCATACATTACTTTACATTTCATTAAGTTTTAAACATACTATATAATATGTAATGACATAACACAAATATATTACATGCCTTGAAAATCCAAATGTCTTTCTATGTGTAAAAATTACAAACCATATATGCAAAATACAAATTGTCTCATCATATTGAGTTCAAGTCAGTAACAACAACAAACTGAACATTATTCACAATAGAACACAATCTTCATTGGCCACTGTGGTTATCTTTTTCCTAGTCTTTATACCCTTCTCTCTGAACCTACATGGGAAAAATCCACCATGCTAAGCATATAGCTTAGTGGGGAATAACTAAACATGATACATATTGACAACTGTCTCTAACAGTCATCTAAACATTCACTTATTCAAAAGCAATCCAAATAACACGAATCATTGAGCAGAAACTAACATAGCAGAACATAATATATATATATTTTTTCTAAAGCAAAACTCACTAGTATTAGAATTCAAACATAATGTATCTCAGAACCGAATATAACTTATCAATATAGAATATTTCTCATGTTGATGCAAATCACTTAAATCTCATATTAGAATGTACAAATGTTAGAACTGAATATTAGAATAGGGTATAAACTTTTCAGAACAGAACATGATTTCAACTAGAATAGATTTTATTCATAGTAAAACTAATCATGTATCAAAATACAAAATAAGTTAGACTGCTAATCTATTTTACAGAATTGGGTAACGGGACTTATATAGGAGATACCGTGATCGATATCACAGAACATGAGAGACTATGTCTCAATAACAAGAGACAACGAAGTCTCAATAACAGAAGAAACAAAGTGTCAATAACAGGAGACACCGAAGTGTCAATAACAGGAGACACCAAAGTATTACAGGAGCAGCTGTAGACCCTTCTAGGCATATCTATTTATCCACAACTAGGACTTAACATTTTTAAACAAAACAAGTTCATTTCAGAATCCTCATGTGAAGAACATATTGCAAAATATTCAAATTTGTTCAACTTGACATAATCATAGATTCCAAACATGTCATACAATATCCAAACTCTCATTCATTAATATAACATCTCTAAAATTCCAGACCTGAACATTTGGTAAACAACAATTCATTCTTAATGATTTTAGATGACAATGAAACTTGGTGTAGAGAAAGGGCAATGTGTGAGGAGTTTTTTGTCCAACTTTGAAGTCAATCAGAGGTTCGGAGAAAAAGTTATGATCAAAAGAGTGAAGGATGTTTAAAGTTGTCAAACAGCAAAATACATCCACTGTGGTGCACTTCCAATTGATCCTTATATGTCACGATGGTGCACTTCTAATTGATCCTCATATGTCACGATCGTGCTTATGCATGATCGTGCAACCTTTTTATAATCCCTTAGAGTCATGATCGTGTAATAACCTTTATTCCAACTTCTTCCAGCTCTTCCTAAAATAGACTTTCGGGTTAATTTTACACTGTCATTTTGACAATGAAAATGAAGAATTTAGGCCAAGCATCCTTCTAAACAATTGTTTCTTTATGTATTAAGTTACTAACGAAACCAACTTTATGCAATTTGGTTCAATATTTTGAAAGTTATACCCAAATACTACAGACTGTTCTCAAACAGTGACAGAATCCAGAAACTCAACTTCAAGCCAAGCTTTGACACTCTTAGTGACAAAACTCAAATTCTACTCCTTCATGAAAGTTGTAGATATATGTATCGAATTTAATCTGCATTTAAATTCATCCTATTTGGATAACTACAGGTGAAGATATGGCCAAAATATCGATACCTATCCAGTGGAACTACTCTTTCTAACCAATAGCCAACATATATCTAATCTCAATTCTTTCTTAATTCAGTACACATTTGATCCATTTCAAACATCAAACAATACATGTTATAACAGGATACCAAGTTTATAATTCCCTTACCTTACTAAACTTCAAATTCAATTCAAGAACTAGTTAAACCAAGCTTCCAAACAACCAGCACATAACTAAGTTTAATGTGCAACTTTCAACATCAATAAGGTAATAATACATAGAATCATAAGACCTACTTCTTAATGAAATAACTAACAAAGCTTCCAAAGGTTGATAATCCAAACTCCAACAAAATTCTAGAAGTTGAGAGAAAATGGTAGGGATTTCGGTGGAGAGAATTCAAGCATAAAGAGAGACTGTAGAAACTCCAAATGAGCTGAAGTGAATCAGCACTTGCTTTGCAAGGTGTCGTGATTTACTATAACCACATGTCACACCTGAATATATGCTACATATCCTTCAATGAAGCCATTTATAGATCATCATATGTGGCAGCCAAATGTCACCATATAATTAGGCCATTTGTTAATGTATTAGCTAAGCCAAATGTCATTAATTCCTAGGCTTAGTCATTCTAATTTTCTTGTGCCAACTTAACTTGTTACTTGATAATTTTTCCTGGACCAAATGTACATTTAATTACGTCAATTCTCTAATGGAATGAATTAGTTCCAATTCATGAACTATAATTCATCAAACAAAAATTCAAATCATATGACATTCTCAGTCTTATCTCAAATTTAAACCACCTATCATATATGTACTTTCATGAACATGTAACATTTCAACTAGGGTATATTTTGGAGCCTTACAATTCTCTCCTCCTTAAAAAATTTCACTTCGAAATTCGTATCTAATTAGAATAGTTGAGAATACTGAGTTTTCATGGTCTCTTCTAGTTCTCATGTTGCTTCTTCAAGTCCATGGTGTTGCCAGAGTATTTTTACCGAAGGTATTTGCTTGTTTCTAAGTTTTCTGACTTCTCTGGCTAATATAAAAACAGGCCCTTCTTTATACGACAAATTTGCTTGTACTTGAATTTCTTGCACAAGAATCTTATGTGTATCATCAGACCGATATCTTCTCAATATAGAAACATTAAATACATCATGTAACTTGGCCAATTCTTCAGGAAGAGCTAATTGATAAGCTACTAGTCCAACTCTATTTAGAATTTCATAAGGACCAATGTATCGCGGACTAAGGTTATCTTTCTTACCAAACCGAAGTATATTCTTCCACGGTGACACTTTCAAGAATACCTTATCACCTACTTGATATTCAACATCATTCCTTTTCAAATCAACATAGGACTTCTGTCTATCGCTGACAGCTTTCAATCTACGTTGAATAACCTAAGCTTTTTCTTTAGTATTTTTCATAATATCAGGCCCGATCATCTTGTTTTCACTCAATTTGATCTAACACACTGAAGTTTTTCACCTTCTACCATATAGCGCTTCATAAGGTGCCATATCAATGCTAGTCTGATAACTATTGATGTAAGCAAACTCCATCAGAGCCAAATAATTATCCTAATTTCCTGGAAACTCTAACAAAAACTCTGAAGCATATCTTTTAATATTTGTATAACCCGTTCAGATTGTCTATTTGTCCATATGTTTGGAGATGGAAAGAAGTACTGAACTTAACTTGATTACCCATAGCCTTTTGCAAACTTTTCCAGAATCTCGAAGTAAATCGAGAATCACGATTATAAATAATAGATAACAGTACTCTATGCAGTCTCACTATCTCATCACATATAGATCCGCAAGCCTATCCAAAGAATAGTCAGGACGAACAGGAAAAAAGTAAGCAAATTTAGTAAACTTATCCACAGTCACCCATACATCATTATGTTTCCTTTGAGTGAGAGAAAGTCCAGTGACAAAGTCCATAGTAATGTTATCCCACTTCCATTGATTAATAGAAATAGGATGTAACAAACTAGATAGAACTTGGTGTTTAGCTTTAACTTGTTGACATGTCAGACATTTAGCTATATAATCCACAACATCCCATTTCATACCTGACTACCGGTAATGCTGCTTCATATCTTGATACATCTTGTTTCCACCAGGATGTATAGTAAAGACTGTATTATGAGCCTCAAACAAAAGCTTTTTGTTCAGTTCATCATTAGATGACACACATAACCGATCTTTATAATATAATTCACCATCTCCTTTCACAGAAAAATCAGGTTGTTTATCTTCCTGAGTAGCCAAGATAAGTTGTTGTAACTTATCATTAGCTCTCTAAGCATCACAAATCTCTTTTCTCAAAGTAGGCCTTGCTTTCAATTGAGTTATTAAAGCTCCATCAAATATAAGTTCCTATTCACTCTGCGTTATTGATAATACTGAAATGGTCTTCCGACTCAAGGCATCAGCTCCAACATTATCCTTACTCGGATGGTGGTCCACAATACAATCATAGTATTTAAACAGTTCTAACCAACGTCGTTGTCTCAGATTAAGTTCTTTTTGGGTAAGCAGATACTTTAAACTCTTATAATCAGTAAAAATTCTACAGTTTTCACCATATAAGTAGTGCCACCAAATTTTCAGGGCAAACACTACTGCTGCAAGCTCCAGATCACGTGTAGGGTAATTCTGTTCATGTGACTTTAATTACCTAGAGGCATAAGCAACTACCTTTCCATCCTGCATCAAAACACAACCCAAACCATTTCTAGATGCATTACTAAACATAACATACTCCTTCCCAGAAGTTGGTTGAACCAATATAAGAGCTTCAGTAAACATACTTTTCAGTTGATCAAAAATATTATAATATCTATCAGACCATTCATACTTCACTCCTTTTGGTAATAGTTTAGTTAAATGGGATGCTATCACCGAGAACCATTCACAAACCGACGATAATAACTAGCCAAACTTAGAAAACTTCTCACTTCTATCACATTCTATGGTAGCTTCCAGTTAATAATTGCTTCTATCTTACTAGTATCAACTTTAATCCCTTGAGAAGAGACAACATGGCCTAGAAAAGATACCTCTTGAAGCCAGAAATCACACTTGCTTAGCTTAGCATATAACTGTTTTTCCTACAGGGACTGTAACACAATTTGAAGATGCTCAGTATGGTCAAGTTTATTCTTAGAATAGACCAAGATATCATCTATAAACACGATAACAAACTGGTCTAAATAAGGCCTGAATATTCTATTCATTAGATCCATAAATGTCGCTGGAGCATTAGTTAACCTGAATGGCAATACCAGGAATTCATAATGTCCATAACGGGTCCTAAATGCAGTTTTTAGTACATCCACATCCTTTACTCGAAGTTGATAGTACCCTAATCACATATCTATCTTTGAAAATACTCCTGCATCTTTCAACTGATCAAACAAGTCTTCAATCCTTAGCAACGGATACTTGTTCTTCACTATGACTCTATCTAATTGCCTATAATCTATGCACATCCGTAGTGTACTATCCTTTTTCTTAACAAACAAGACTAGTGCTTCCTATGGTGACAAACTAGGTCGAATAAATCCTTTATTCAAAAGCTCTAGTAACTGCACCTTAAAATCCTTCATTTCAGTAGGAGTCATTTTGTACCATTCTCTAGATATAGGAGCAGTGCCAAGCATGACTTCAATAGATAACTCTACCTCCCCTTCAGGAGGGAATTCATCAAGAAACACATATGAAAATTCATTCACCACCTGAATATCTAGCAATTTACCACCCTCCTTCTTATATTCAAACACAAAAGCTAGATAAGCTTCACATCCTTTCCCGAGGAGCTTTCGGGCTTACATAGCATATACCACATTAGCTAAGGAACTAGTGCGAATGCCATGCAATACTATTTTAGGCTGATCAGGCCTCATAAGCATAACTATCTTGCAGTACAATCAACTACTTCATGATGCTTGGATAACCAATCTATACTCAGAATCAAATCAAATTCATGAAAAGGCAATCTAATCATATATGTTACATATTCATTTCCTTAGATCATAATAGTACAATTCCTAAACACCTGATTAACCAACACATTACTACCTAAAGGACTGGTTATATGAATGTCATACTCTAATTGATCTATAGACATCTCCTTATTAGACATTTCTCCAACACATATATAGGAATAAGTAGATTCAGGATCAATTAGTGCATGCATTTCAGAATTAAAGAGAGAAACAATACTAGCAATGACTTCAAGTGCGTCCTGATCCTCACGAGCTTTCAATGCATAAGCTCAAGCCGAAGTAAAAGGCACAGCTGGTCGATCCATAGTTTCCGATTGGGTACTCGGATTAGGTATGTTATGACCAGATCCTCCTCGACCTGTACCACATCCTATGTTCCCAATAGATGCTTGAGAAACCTCCTTACTGATTTACGATGTCTGAGACTGTCTTAAAGGGCAATTGGCTATTAGATGCTCAATGCTGCCACATCGGAAACATATACTCGTAGCCCTCCAACAAATACCCCAATGATGTACAGAGCAATGAGGGCACTCTAGGACACTGAAACCTCAGCTACAGATCTCTGAGTAAATTCTGGTGCAAAGGAAGCACCTTCTGAATTTCACTTGCCCAAGAACTGACCCCCTTTAGTAAAGCCCCTTCGATGGCCCCTTTCTCTCCTAACCATCTCCTGCCTTTCTATTTTCATAGAAGCTTGCACCAATTGATGGTAATTCACTTGATGCATAAGGGTAAATGCTACCCGATGCTCTTTGATGGAATCATTCAAACCATTCTCAAACTGATGACACCAAAACTCCTTAGTAAGTACCGATTCAGAGGCGTACTTGCTGAGTCAATTGAATTCCCGGTCGTACTCAGTAACTGACAAGTTCCTCTATTTCAGGTTCAGAAATTGCTTCCAGTTCTCCTTTCTATAAGCCTCCGTAATATACTTAGCTTTGAACTCTTGAGTAAAGAAATCCCAAGTCAAAGGCCCAGTAGCTGAGGATTCCTCAAAATGAATTTGCACCATTTATAGGCTACGCCCTAAAGAAGAGAGACAGCATAATGTACCCTCTAATCTAGTGGACAACTGATTTCATCTAATACCCTCTTTCTTTCTCTATCTAAAACTTAACTCTTTTTGTCCGTATGGTTGCTGTCTCCAATGGGTGGAGACGGAATTGAACAGAAATGTGGAGACAGAACGGAACAAAAACTGGAGACAGTGGGATGTTTGGTTCTGGTAGACAGAACAGGAAAAACTGTCTCCGTCTCGAGGACAGATGTGTTTGGTTACAGTGGAAAGAACGAAAAAATTGGGTCAATGACGAAAATGCCCATGATCCTTAATATGATTGGAAATATGTTATTCATTGATAATTGCATTACGAATAATTTGTATTAGTGACAAAATTAACT
>JANSVA010000002.1:18215566-18234322 GCA_025504915.1 Erythroxylum reticulatum | reverse complement strand
ATGCAAGAACACACACAACATTATATTAGCATAAGTTATAAAAATAGTTGTCTTTCACACACACCCCTCTTAGTCGATCCCTATACACATCACAATGTTCTCTGCCTTGTTATGTATAAATGCATTTCACTCTCTCACAATGCCAGCACCAATTACTCAACTGTACTCAGACCAAGCATTTCACTCTATCAACGTTTCCAATATCTCCAGTAGGCTACAGATACACTGGTAATAATAAAAGAAACGGGGAGACACGGGTGTTGGAACATCACATATTCGATGACCCAACTGACCGACGGTCTCCTCCATTTCCAACCGCAAACAAGAAAATGAGAAGATGAAGACAATGTACTCCTAATTAGCGCAACCACAGAAAGAAAAGCACGGAAGCACCGACATTTGTCCAACATAACAAAACAAAAACACTTACTTGACCTTGGACAATCGATGAGCGTGTTGGGGAAGAAGAATCTGCGTGCGAGAGAGAAGCTGCCACACAAATTTGGTCGAGAGCGACAACTGATTTTGTTGAAGGAGAAGGTGGGCCTGCTTTGCTCGACAATCAATTAAATAAGCGAGATGGAGACAGCGGCGAGCTTTGGTGGTGGAGAACCCAGACGACTGGACGGGGGAAAAGGAAATAAAGTTTTAGTTTGCGGAGATAGGGACACAAACCCCGTGTCCTTCGGTTTTACGATAGACAGAAATTTCTGTCTTCTGTCAGCCGGAGACAGAAGACAAAACTAGTGGAACAATAACCAAACATCACGAGGGACAGGATTTTTTTGTCCTGTCATCTGTCCCCACTAACGGGGACAGCAACCATACACGGGGTTTTGGATTCCTCCAAAGATGTCCCAGTAAATTCCTCAGCTCCATACTTCTGCAGCGAATCAATCGGAGCCTTGGGTGCAGTCATACGATGTAGTAATGTCATCATATCCTGAGACAACTTAACTAAAGTCTCTCTCTAAGCTGGAGGAAGAGGTGGCACCTCAACTTCTCCTCAATTGACCCCCGAAGGTCCAGATATTGATGGACAAGATCGCTCAGGATTATTACTCTCAGCAACCTCGTCAACAACTTTGTGAGATCTTTCTATCTTTAATTCTATAATCAAAACATGGGACAAACCGCATTAGGCTAAAACACAATTGTTACACTCAAGTATAAGCAAGAGTTAAGCACTGGTTAAACCAAAATCACCTAAAACATGCTCTGATACCAAAAGATGTAACACCCAAATACACTCCGGGAGGTCATGCAGATGCTACACATACCATATCAACAAAAAATATCATATCAACAATTCCAAGCATTCTTAGAAACTCAAGCACCATACATTACTTTACATTTCATTAAGTTTTAAACATACTATACAATATGTAATGACGTAACATAAATATATTACATGCCTTGAAAATCCAAATGTCTTTATGTGTATAAAAATTACAAACCATGTATGCAAAATACAAATTGTCTCATCATATTAAGTACAAGTCAGTAACAACAACAAACTGAACATTATTCACAAAAAAACACAATCTTCATTGGCCACTGTGGTTGTCTTTATCCCAGTCTTTATACCCTTCTCTCTAAACTTACACAGGCCAAATCCACCATGTTAAGCATATAGCTTAGTGGGGAATAACTAAACAGGATACATATTGACAACTGTCTCTAACAGTCATCTAAACATTCACATATTCAAAAGCAATCCAAATACCATGAATCAATAAATAGAATATAACATAGTAGAACATAATATATATTTGTTCCAAAACAAAACTCACCAGTATCAAAATTCAGACACAATGTATCTTAGAACTGAATATAACCTATCAATATAGACTATTTCTCATGTTGATGCAAACCACTTAAATCTCATATCAAAATGTACAAATATCAGAACTGAATATCAGAATAGTTTATAAAACCTTCAGAACAAAACATGATTTGAACCAGAACGGACTTTATTTATAGCAAAACTAATCATGTATCACAATACAAAACAAGTTAAACTGCTAATCCGTTTTATAGAAGTGGGTAACAGGACTCATACAAGAGATACTGTGATCGATATCATAGAACATGAGAGACTTATATCTCAATAACAAAAGACACCGATGTATCAATAACAGAAGATACCGAAGTATCAATAACAGGAGACATCGAAGTGTCATAGGAGCATCTGCAGACCCTTCTAGATGTGCCTATTTACCTACAACTAGGACTTAACAATTTTAAAACAAAATAAGTTAATTTCATAATCCTCGTGTGAGGAACATATTGCAAAATATTTAACATTGTTCAACTTGACATAATCATAGATTTTAAACAAACTAACATGTCATACAATATCCAAACTCTCATTTATTTATATAACATCTCCAAAATTTCAGACCTGAAAATTTGGTAAACAACAATTCATTCTTAATCATTTCAGATAACAATGAAACTTAGTGGAGATCAAGGGAAATGAGTGAGGAGTTTGTGGTCCAAATTTCAACTCAATCGGAGGTCCGAAGAAGAAGTTATGATCAAAAGTGTGAAGGATGTTAAAAGTTGTCAAACAGTAGAATACATCCACTGTCACGATTGTGCTTGTGTACGATCGTGCACTTCCTATTCATCCTCATATGTCACGATCATGCTTGTACATGATTGCGCAACCCCTTCATGACCCCTTGGAAACACGATCGTGCACCTTTTATTCCAACTTCTTCCAGCTCTTCCCAAAACAAACTTTCGGGTAAATTTTACACGGTCATTTTGATAATGAAAATGAAGGATTTAGGCCAAACATTCTTCTAAACAATTGTTTATTTATGTCTTAAGTTTCTAATGAAACTAAATTTATGCAATTTAGTTTAGTATTGTGAAATTTATACCCAAAATACTATAGACTGTCCTCAAACAGTGACAGTCAACTTCAAGCCAAACTTTGACATTCTTAGTGACAGAACCCAAATTCTACTCCTTCATGAAAGATGTAGATATACGTATCGAATTTAATATACATTTAAATTCATTCCATTTGGATATCTACAGGTCAAGATATGGCCAAAATACCGATACTTATCCAGTGGAACTACTCTTTCTAACTAATATCTAACATATATCTAACCTCAATTCTTTCTTAATTCAGTACACGTTTGATCCATTTCAAACATCAAACAATACATGTTATAACAGGATACCAAGTTTATAATTCCTTTATCTTACTAAACTTCAAATTTAACTTTAAGAACCCAGCTAAACCAAGCTTCCAAACAACTAGCACATATCTAAGTTTAATGTGCAACTTTCAGCATCAATAAGGTAATAATACATAGAATCACAAGACCTACTTCTTAATGAAATAACTTACAAAGCTTCCAAAGGTTGGTAATCTAAACTCCAATAAAATTCTAGAAGTTAAGAGAAAATAGGAGGGGTTTCGGTGGAGATAATGCAAGCATAGAGAGAGACTGCAGAAACTCCAAATAAGCTAAAGTGAATCAGCACTTACTTTGGAAGGTGTCGTGATTTACTATGGCCATATGTCACACCTGAAGGTATGCTACATGTCCTTCAATGAAGCCATCTACATGTCATCATATGTAGCTGCCAAATGTCACCATACAATTAGGCCGTTTGTTAATGTATTAGCTAAGCCAAATGTCACTAATTCCTAGGCTTAGTCATTCTAATTTTCATATACCAACTTAACTTGTCACTTGATAATTGTTCCTAGACCAAATGTACAATTAATTACCTCAATTCCCTATTGGAATGAATTAGTTCCAATTCACGAGTTATAATTCATTAAACAAAAATTCAAGTCATATGATATTCTCAGTCTTATCTCAATTTTGAACTACCTATCATACATGTACTTTCATAGACATGTAACATTTCAACTATGGTATATTTTAAGGCCTTGCAGCTCCTTCCTCTTAGTTTTTCCCTTCTTGCACTTAGGGCCATCACCCTTGCGCCCATTTTATGCAACTAATGCAACAACACTGCGGTTAGCATTTTTGTGCTCCTCCTCAAGCTCCAAATGGTGGGAAATGTCATCAATGTTCTTAATGACCTCATTATGAGTAAGGACCAACTTCACTTGTCCCCACGAGGACTCAAGAAGTAACCTAATAACAATTAGAACCTGCTGCTCATATGTGATATCATAACTTACTGCCTTCATTTCTTGAATCATGGAGTACATCACCTTAAGATGTTTAGTCATGCTATGCTTAGGGTCCATCATATGTTAATTGAACCTAAGCATTAGGGCACGAAGCCTTGTGGCTATTGCCCCTACATATTTTAGGCGTAATTGTTCTCAAATCTCCATGACAGTTGGGTAGTTCTTAAACTCCCTAATAAGGTCGTCGTGTATGTAAACTAACAACGTAAAGCGCACACTTCTATCCTTCTTTTGCCAAAGGGCATAAGTCTCACGATCACGGCGATGCTGGGCCGAATTCCCAATCTTGAGTGGGCTCATGTTAGTGGTTAGATGGTCGAGCAACTCAAGCTCATTGAGCTTAACCTTCCTATTCCAGATGTCATAGTTTTTACCATCAAGTTTCTATCCTTTGGCTATCTCAATAATTGAATTCTTGGTTGTCATTTCACTACATCGTTGCACAAGTTTAATTAAGGCAGATATCTATCTATGCTAATCTTAAATAGTCAGCTTAACTCCTACTAACATTTTTAGTTCGAAAGTTCTGCAAACTTGCTAGTAATCATTACTGATAACGTAAGCGATATTAAACGTCTAATTATATTAGCCCAATGATTGATTTTAATTTAATTATGGGTAACACATCCACTAAAGATAGCATGAACCAATCATGCATATAATAGTGAGTCTCACTCTAAGACTGCATTGATATTTTGGTGCCTCATTTCTAAAATAAATCTATATACTTAGAATTAGTGTGAAAATTCATCCCCTTACAAAATCTCAATATTAATGATACTGAAGAGAGTGACATTAGTTAACAATTAGTCACATAGTCAAATAATTAACCAATTTATTAACATAAATAATAATCATTTAATACATTAATGAAATACATAATAAAATGCAACTCCTAACATATATAAAATGCAACATAAATTCATGAATATAATACACAATTATCAAGCATGAATAACCCCAAAATTATTTCACTTACGTAATTAAGTAAAATTTCAAATTAGGATAACAAATAACTCAAATTTTGGAAAATTTTAATAAATCACAGAGGGGTAAAATGGTAATTTTGGCCACATAGATCAAAAGACCACGACAAAAAGAGTCTTTGGCCAAAATTTAGGTCAAAATGGCCCTTTGGGGTGACCCTACATGCCCCACTGGCTGCCAGGCCGCTTATGAAATGTGATTGTAGTTGCGCCACACATCCACTCTCGGGTGCGGCGCGTGGCCATCACATGCCACCTTAAGCAACCATTCAGGCCCTATTCGATATGGTTCTGGATTCATCAATACATGTGGAAGATGGTGGTTGGGTCAAATCTAGTATTTGTGCCATCAGTGAAGCGCACCTCCCACTAAGGGCATGTGGAGCCACGGATGAACACATTCATACTAAACCCAAAATTTTCAAAATTTTCAATCTTTCATAACCATGATGTCCACTTTGGGCTTGTTTCTCACTCATTTTAACTTCGATTTTAGCATATAATACACCGTTAGAAAGATAATGTGGCAAGGAACATATTCATATCATATCTCATGCAGAACAGTACTGTAAATAGGTCGAAAAATGAGCCTTAAGTTTCAAAAAACACATGCATGAACTGAAAATTCATCATGCAATATCTCACTCAATTCAAATCCATTTTTTTAGTATACCTTAGGCACAAGTTTTTGACATTGTAAGGAACATGTCCATGCTAAATTTTCAAGCTAAAACAAAGCTCACAAAATTTTACTATTGATGGCCATGTTACACATGCATGAACTAATTTCAACATATATGACATATTATTCTCATTTGAGACAATTTCAAGGACGAAAGCAAACTATACATGCTCCGATACCAATGAAGAAAGGTGTGTTAAGACCCTACCTTTCAAATATGACAAGTTATTTAGACCTTGTGCTTGTTTTGAAAGTTCACGTTGTGCTCTAATGACTCCTATGTAGCTCGAATTTGCCCTTTTTCTAAGTTGTGAGCAACTACTAGAGTTACTCACACTAATTCACGCCCAAAATCTCAAGCCTAGTGGGTGGTAGCTCTAAGAGATAAAAATATGAGGGAACGCTTAATGTTTTAGAGTGTGAAATGTGCGAGAGAGAGAAGTGGCTAAATTCATGTTCTCTTCAGTAGCTTATGCTGATAAAAAGAGTGTTAGATATTACTACAAGTAATCAATTACTTGTTTGCGTTGCTTTTCTTGTAAGACTAAGCTTACTTATTCACTTTAGTTTACTTATGCCAATGTGGATACTATTTTGTTACTTTAATAAATTAAAACGTGTAAAATAAAAACATATTGAAATAAAAGTTTGATATAAATTGGCCTAAAAATATTTTTGAGAAAATGTTAGCTTTCATGATATTTTTATAAAGTTGAATACAATTCAAATCTAATCGCCATATCTGCAAAAGTTTGAGAATGTCGGTATGGGCTTCAAAGCAAATTTGGGTGGATACATCGTACATGCCCCACATTGACTACATAGCATAAGCCCATTTGACAACATGCATGCCCTAGGCCTAATGCCTACTACTCAAACTTAATAGTAAACCCCATCGTCGACGACTATTAGCAGCTAAGGCGTTGGGACTTTCCGTCTCTTCTTCTCCGGAGGATCCATTTTATGTGGTCTATCAAAACCTTCGTGTTTTAACTGCCCAAGTGGTGCACTCGTTCTATAAACTTCATTTACCAGTGAAACATTTTGTCGAACACTTATATGTCGTAAAACATAGTTTATTTTACGGTTTCCAATGGAAAAGGTTTAACAATGTTTCAATACTTGAACGCTTGTGTGTATATGAATTCGTGACGTTAGGTCGTCGGGATTTGTCAATTTTTCTTTCTCAAGTTGATTGGAGTATGGCAGTTTCAATCTCAAGAAGGATTTTACGTTCTTTTGGGTCTTTTTGTGGGTTGGGTAAACGTGATTCTCACGGTATTGGTGTTCGTTCTTCTCAAACTTGCAATGGTAAGCAGAGCATTATCTAGTCAGCTGTTTCCTGTTTTCTTTTCTTTTCTCGTTGAATTTTGATGTGGGCATATTTTCGGTTTGATTCAACTTTTTTTTCCCCCTTAATTGGAACAGATTTATTCAGCCAACTTTCTGTGGATTGCTTAAGCTATGGAGAATGGTCTACCTTCACCAAAGTACTGCCGTAGTATTTTAATTATTTATCGCTTTTGTTCATATTATCGAAGCTGCTGATGCGAAACAACATCTAGGATTTGTGGTCTTCCAAAGCAACTGATGCGTGTTGTTGTATTCTGCATTTCAGTTGGCAATTGAGCCTTGTTATATTGTTATTCCTAATGTAGGTCAGGCTTTCTTCTCTTTCCTTTCGGAGGCTTTCAACATCTATCTTAACTGCTGAATCAAGTGATGGCGTATTTCCATTGGACTTACTGTCCACTAAGACTGCAGAAAAACCGGAGCGCAAAATAGGTAAGAAGGGAGTTGTGAATTTCCAGTGAGGGATAATATAAGTGGTGATGCATAAGAATAATTCGCTGAAAACAACAAAAATGAGTTTACATCTCATTTCCTCAGGTAGAATGCATGGTAGGATTTTGTTGCTCAAATAAACTCACATATTTCATTATTCTAGAAAACAGTTTTCTCCATCTTTGAAGTCTGAAGTTCAAATTGCTCAGCTTATATGTGTCATACGGTTGAAGATGATGTATAAGTCTTTGAATGTCGTCAATTTTTGCAACATTTGCTAAGCTAATAATTCTTTCATCCAACATTTTAGTGTTATTGGGCTTTATGTCTTACTGCTATTATACCTTGCTTTTTAAATAAATACACATTGTTGCAGAACTCTCTCGATTTCAGGACGAGCTTAATTTGTGTATAATGAGAGTATAAATGAATGAACTGTCATCAAATTGTTGCATATATGCAAACATTTATTGTGCTATAATTTAATGCAGGACTTTATCAGGACCTGGTAATTCCAGTGACTAGTTTTAATAATGAGGACAAAGGATTAATGGTTTTGGCTGGTGATGTTTTTGATGTACCTATACGGAAAGATATTATTCATCGTGTTGTGCGATGGCAACTTGCAAAGCGACAACAGGTAATACTCAACCATTGAATGTTTTAACGCTAGAAAGCATATATACTCAAGCCAAATGTGCAAACAGCATATGTTTATCCTAGGATAATTTCAGGTATTCTTTGCACCATTAGAGGTTCACTGTATCTATTTTCATTCTAAATATTGTTGGGGAACCATGTGTTCCTTTTTTTGATTAATTTCCGTGCAATGATTTTTTCAACTAAAGCATTCATCTACAGGCATAGAAAAGTAAAAATCGATGGGGGGATGTATCTTAAAATTTAACCTGTTGTTGTAAGAGCAAATAACTCATTCACATCTTACATATTATGAAGTTCGATCCATATAAATTCTATCAACCTTCAGGTTGCAAACCATGTTCCTCATTATTTCTTTTTTCATCCTCAATGTCACTGGGGAAACCATGTGCTCCTTTTGCATTTAACTGATGTGGATGATTTTTTCATCTAAAGTGTTCATTGATATGCACTAAGAGCTTCTAGTGAATCATTATCATGTTTCACATATTTTCTTACATCTCATGTAAAACGTACAACTTTCAGTTTGCAAAGTGTTTGCAACATAAGGTGTTGAAAATGCTATTATGTGACCTGTTACATAAGTAAAACACAGGGGACTAAGTTGTTTGCAGGGAACACATTCAACAAAAACTATCAGTGAAGTTAGTGGGACTGGGAAAAAGCCATATAAACAAAAGGGGACTGGTCGAGCAAGACATGGAACATTACGTGGGCCCCAGGTATATTTATCTTGTAATTACATGATTATTGATTTGATTATTTGAATAGGTGGAGCCTAATGACTTGCTGGTGAATAACAGTTTAGGGGTGGTGCCATCATGCATGGTCCTAAGCCGCGAAGTCATGCTATTAAATTAAACAAGAAAGTTAGGCGGTTGGGATTAAAAATTGCCCTGACAGCTCGTGCAGCAGAAGGAAAGGCATGCCTCTTTCTTTCCCATAATTATCGTATTTACATTATCTTTTTGTAAGCAGCTTGAAGTCTTATTCTTGGTGTCTATGCTTAGTCTTCCTTTAGAGTCACTATATTTAGGTGTTGAATTTGTAATATATTCATGGTCGAGGACATAGTTGTCAGCTGTGATTCAGTTCTTTGCTTATCTGCTGATGAGTGATGTCAGATCTTGGCAATGAAGGCTTAGACTGATAGTGCTGCAGTTCTTTGAGAATCTCTCCTCATATTCACTTATTTTATGCTTTTTTGTTCTATGTATGGAGCAATAATCTAGAGAAACGATGCTCAAATGTACAGCTTCTTGTATTTGAGGATTTGGAGGTCCTAACACATAAAACCAAGAACATTGTGAACTATGTCAAGCAAATGGAGAACACCAAGAAACTGCTGTTGGTGGATGGTGGCCCCATTGATGAAAAGTTGAAGTTGGCTACACAAAATCTACATTATGTTAATGTGCTACCCTCTATTGTAAGTTCTGGTTCTTGCCACTTATTGTTGGAACAAGTTTGGCAAATATAAAGCTTACATTCTTGAATATCAAGCTCCACATAACTGTTATCATGGTGAAATTCTTGAGTTCCTGGAAAAAAGTTTCCTTTATACATATGTATGTAAATTTGTTACAATATCAAGGTCCAAATCATTCATGGATGTTGCAGATACTTCTGCGATAATTGACTAGTAGGATTTCAAAGCCTCATTTAAACTTAATGTTAGCACGTACATAATATCATCCTACTTTCTGCACAAGATAATAGAAGATCACAAAAATTTTGAAACTCGCATTACTTATCTATAATTCCTTATCAGTCATTTCTAGTAGTAAATTAGCTACATTTCAGTTTGAAGCAGCTCTGAAGATTTATTATTGCCACTGTGAATATACCTATCCTGTGTGTTCCTTGCTTACAAGGTCAATTAAGAGTTGTAAATCATCTCACTAATTTACTTGGCTATATTTTCAGGGTTTGAATGTTTATAGCATCTTGCTGCACGACACATTGGTGATGTCACGTGATGCTGTAAACAGGATTGTCGAGCGAATGCATACACCAATTAACCGCTGAACCTCGCACACAACTTGTGCCAGTTGGCTTCAGTTAAAATGGTAGTTGTTCATAGACCAGAGGTCTAATTAATCCCTGAACTAGCTTTGTCTTTCGACTAGGGTTGAATATCGTTGAGAACTGAAGAAATGCCATTTGCATGGTTTTGAGAATTTGTGCCATTCCTCTTATAACTGAATTATAGGTCTCATTTGTTTTAGTGGAGGTAAAATTTTATGATTGATATGAATTCGTTCCTCCATGGGATGAAAAGGTCTAGTTTGTTATTGGCTGGGATTTCAGAAACAATCTGGTTGTTATCGGAAAAGCCATTTTTTGGGTCTTGCTTGCTTAGAGTTGGACACAGATAATCTCATTCTCTATTTAGATTCCTAATTGCAATTAATAAAAGGATTTCGAGTCAACTATTCTTCTTTTTATTAGTTTCTTTTATATAATAAATAAACAACTAAAATTGACAAAGAGCTTAAAAGAAAGTGGACAAGTGCTCACCTAAAAACAGTTACCCATCCGAAGGGCTGACAGTACGTGGAAATCCTCAATTAGCCAAATCCACTGACCAACGGCGGTATAAGTTATTGCAATAAACCAGAAGCTTACAAACATTAATGCCCATTTTCTTCAAGCCTAAAGGGAAAAACATATTGTGACGGACGTCAAGTGTCGCTCGGTTCCTTCTCTTCCATGGCCAGAATCTAGGGTTTGTGAGAATCCCATTCCCAACTTCTTCCTCTTTCGTTTTTCGCGCGTTTAAATTTTTACCGGATATCCTTCATTCACTCTCAATATGGCCAAAACTCGACCTGGCATCCCTGCCAAGCCCAAAATTGGCAAGAGAGAGCTCGACTCCTACACCATTCGTGGCACCAACAAAATCGTCAAAGGTTGCGTCTTTTCTTATCTTTTCAACTACGTTGGAATGTTCATGTGTGTTCTTCAAGTTCTTGACTTTGTCTCTGCTCTTTCTTTGTCTTTTATTATGCTAGTGGGTGATTGTGTGTTGATGAGACCGTCGGACACCGGAAAGCCTCCGTACGTAGCTAGAATCGAGGGGATCGATGCTGACGGTAGGAACAATGTTAAGGTGAGGGTTAGGTGGTACTATCGACCAGAAGAGTCTCTTGGAGGGCGCCGGCAGTTTCATGGAGCAAAAGAGCTGTTCTTGTCCGACCACTATGATGTCCAAAGCGCTCTTACTATTGAAGGGAAGTGTATGGTCCACACTTTTAAGAATTACACTAAGCTAGAGAATGTGGGTGCGGAGGACTATTATTGTCGCTTTGAGTATAAGGCTGCCACTGGAGGTTTCACCCCTGACCGTGTTGCTGTGTGAGTTTTACAGCTGGGTATTCGTTTGTGTACTCAAATGTGGCTGCTTGGTGCGGTTATTATTATTGGAGCTTTGATTGATTTCTGAAGTTCTCAGTTTTTTCGTTTCTTTCTGTAAGGTACTGTACTTGTGAGATGCCATATAACCCGGATGACCTTATGGTGCAATGTGAAGGGTGCAAAGACTGGTAAATCTTCCTTTTTTTTATGGATTTTAATTGCTGATTTCTTAGTCTCTGTAACTTGGGGTCCTGTTTTTAGGAGTAAATGAACTAGGTTTTTAAGCGGGGTTGGTTCATTTGTTACTTATTTGACCATATTTTGCAAATGGCATGAAAGTATTGAAATTTTAAGCAAGTGCTGTGAGGAAGTATGAGAATCAAAATTTTCAGAACATCTTGTCTACAAAGCATGAGTATGCAAAAAAAGCATATTGATGTGTTAAAAGGATTTGTCTTTAAAGTATGAACTACCTTTCTTTCACTCCCTTGAGAATTTATTAAGTTTTTAGACCACTAATAGTCTAAGAATCAACAAATTGTTGTTAGACGATGTCAGGGAAAATTGAAGTACAAGGTCCAGGAAAATACAATTCTTTATATGGAGTACAAGCATTCTAGCATTTAAGTATTCCGTTTCTTGGCTTGACAGATTTCTTCAGCACACAGTTTTCTCCAGTAATAAGATCATCTTATTGCATCATGTATATGCCTTATTCCTCCTAGGTTGATCCAAATTTTGTAGATATTCTGTCAGAGATGTGATAATCTTCTCTAATGTGGAAGTTGTATTACCTGTTCGGTGGTGATTTTTTTTCTTTTCTATTTATACAATCACTTAGTAGTACCTTCACACGGTCATTTAGGTATCATCCTGCCTGTGTGGGCATGACCATTGAGGAAGCAAAGAAACTAGATCACTTTGTGTGTACTGAATGTGCATCTGATGATGATGTCAAAAGATCACATAATGGATTTTCTGCATCACCAGCCGCTGATAGCAAGGTAAGGATCCTTGTTGCTCTGTCTTAGATGAGTTCTAATGGCTTCTATTACCATTCATAAGCTGTCATCTGATTGTCAATGGGAAGATCTTTGGATGCATATTTTAGAAATTGAAATAAAATTGTAGCGCAATGGAAGTTTTTTAAAAAGAACTTAAAAATGGAAGGTTTGGTGTTTTGGTAATCTAAATTGCTGCCAGAGTTCCTTCAAACTTTCAGTTTTATATCTAATCTTTTTATATGGAATTATGTTTTTTTGATGTGGAATTATATTTTCCCAGATTTTTGGTCAACCAGGAATATTTATTTTGAAGATTTAAGTTATAATATTTTTGCCGCTAATGTGTTGCTTCAATTTCTGTATTGAATTGAATACCAGATTGAGATGAGTTGGTGTTCCAAGAGCTGTTCTCATCTTTGATTATAATCTCAATGGAGAAGTTGACTCCGTAGGGTCTTAAATTGCGGACTACAACTGCAATTGCAACTCTAATATTGTGGTTGCATCCCTCTCTGTTACTTCAATTTACAGTTGTAGTGGTCTGCAACGATTATGATCTGCAACTGCATTGTAACCCACAATTCACAATTTAAAACCTTGATTTAATGTATTATGAGTTATTCTTTTGGGAAGGATGAGGTTTTGATCCTTTGGTTCCAAATTTTGCTTTTCATGTTAGTTCCCATCCCTTTCCTTTTCTTCTTTTTGTTTTTCTTTGCTACTCTTTTTTCTCCTCTTTGCCTAATTGGTGAGTGAAACAAAATTGTAGAAATGTTATAAAAAATGGCATTCTAGTAATTGCCCATGCTTGTACACAATAAATTTCAGTCTTGCTCTGTTCAGAGTTTCTGAATATAATTGTTTGATACAAATTTCTTCAGACTAACTGATTAATTGAAGGATAAATTTCGTGCTTGGGACTTTCTTTGTAGAAGTTCTTTTAACAATTGCTATTGATTTGGGCAAATAATACCTCCATATTCTCAAGGATAAAATACTCCCAAGTATTAGGCAAGGCCCTTCGGGTTCTTTACTAGAGAGTTTGTTGAATATAAATACTTCCAAGTATTAGGCAAAGCCCTTCGGCTTCTATACTAGAGAGTTTGTTGAATATATATTGTGGTAGTTTTCTGTATATAACTTCCTTTCAGGAGTTGAATCTCTTATTCACCATTTGTTTTTATATTCTCTGGTTTCCTAGTATTGCTGAACAACTTCTATTGAACTTAGCAGGTTGAAACAAAGCGCCGGAAGAGATGATTGCAATGTAAGAGGCTAAACAGAGAGGCATTGCTCGCCCATCCATATTTACAATGTAGAATGTCTTGGTGTGAGATGTATAGTGCAGAAAATCATCTTTGGTTTGCTCGAACTGTAAGCATCAAGTTAATCTTATGTGTTTATTTGTGAAATATGTAGCTGTACGTTTCTAGTGTAGGGCATTCTGTTAATCAACCTGTCTAAAAGAGAATTTTGAATGCAACTTTCTGATGTTAAACCTGATGCACGGAGACATGTTAGATTTTCTGGCATTCAGTTTCACAAGCCTATTCTAATTCTTCAGAAGCATATAGTGCAATCAAATCTACTTATGCTCATCGTCCCTTGAGGCATATACTATGCCAACTTCTGAGCTCCATTAGCTGAAAGAATAAATCATTGGAGAGATTAGAAGCACAAGTGGTCCGGGCTTCATCTTTCATGTAGGTCCTTTTTTACTTTTCACCCCTTTTTTTGTGTATTAGCATTATGCCATTAGTATACAACCCTAATTTGGTGATATCAAAAGAAAGACATTCTTTGGTAAAGGAGCTGAAAACGTATCAGCCCGACATAACATGCGCTAATGCTAATTATTAAGGCAGGTCTTCAGGCAAATTGGTACAGGTCAGGGTCCATTTATAGGTGCAAAAGATAATGAGATGATGATGAGTGTACCTGAGATATATTCTAATGGATTGCAATCGCTAAAATTCTTTAGAGATCCTACATATTTCAAATCAAAAAATCAAGTCAAGTTGATATGACCTTGAGGCGACCAAATTATTAAATCCATATCGGCTAGTACTGATGATCCTGTCCTATAATTGACGATGATTATCCCAATACTATCAATATTGTAATCAATTTGGCATCTAATTTAGTTATTGTATAATATGGATTATTATCGGACACTATTTTGAATACTTTTTTAAATTATAAAATAATCTTTTCACATATTTCTCATATAAAGAGTAATCATAAATAATATAAGTAAATGATCTTTTAATTCTTATATAGATATAAAATTCAAAAATACAAAATATTTAAAATGTTATGATTAATTATATTAGAATATTATATGATAAGAATAATATAAGTTCATAAGCATAATAATAAAGGTTTGTATCGAGGAAAATAGCAAATTATGAGTAAAATTTAAGCAAAAATATTTATAGTTAGAAGTTTTATATTTATATTGTATATATAAAAGTTAACATATACATCAAACGCAAGTGAAGTTAAAGAGAAAAAATAAACAAAATTGAAACTTCATTCAATGACATCCACTCAAATTGTATTTACCAATTTTCATTTGATACAAAATTCTCATTATTGAGGAGAGTCTTATTATCATCATTATTCAAATTCATTGTACTAAATTATATATCAATAATTTCTCATCCAAGATTATCTTTCAGTTACTCTCATTTATAAAACTTGGTTTTCAAAAATCTAATATGCTAAAAGATGAATATGGTAAGTTAGATTAGATTTATAAAGTAGTTGTTTTATTAAAAGTTCAAGTAAAAATACAAAATTAAATCATTAAGAAATTATGAGAAATTGTATTCAACTTAATAATGATATTAACACATCTTTCTCAAAACTTCAAATTGTATCCAACAAATATCAAACCATTAAATCTTGTGTTCCAAACAATTTTTTTTAATGAATGAATGCAAATATGGTTGAATTTCTTTCACATCCAGTTGCACTTATATATTGACTAAGAATTTGAATTGCAAGCATTTGTAATTTTTGAAATACTATTTCTAAATTGATCTCTTCAAGCAAATGTAAGACAATAAAAATAATCTTATAAAAAATGAAATAATGATTAATTTTAAACAAATGACAAAAGTGAAAAATATATACCTTGGTTAAATTTGTCTCTTTATTACAATAGATATCCCAAAATCACGACATGTGTCTTTATATATCTCCATTTGTAAGCTAAGGAAATCTTTTATCATCTTATATAAAACAATTGTTGTGATAGTTAATTTTAACATTTACAATTTTGGAATACCACTTCTAAATTGGTCATACTAAGCAATTGTGAGACAACAAAAATAATCTTGTAAACAAAATAAAGTGATGATTAATCTTAAATAAATAATAAAAGTTAAAAAATATACATTTATATGAAATTTGTCTCTTTGATGTATTGCAATGGATATCCCAAAATCACCGCATGTTTCTTTATATAACTCTATTTATAAGCTAAGGAAATGTTGTATCATCTCATATGAAGCAATTGTTGTGATAGTTAAATACCATTCTTGTCTTCCGTTGATGATAGCAAGTTAAGATATATACAAGAAAGACTTATTTTTTCTTTCGATTGACCTTGGTTACTTCCTTTGCCCGTTCTATGACATCAATAAAGTAACTCATTTTTGCCTTCTCATTACCATTATCCATATGAAGTACTCTTACCAAAGTCTCACAAACTCGAATAACAAATTGACATTGCGACCAAAATTTATGTTCTTCATTGAGCCCCTTTCTATTTGCAGTAGTGATGGATGAGCTCACGAAAACTATTCAAGGGAATGTATCTTGGTGTATATTGTTTACTAATGACATTATTTTAGTGGATGGGACAAATAAGAGTTTCAATGTTGAACTAGAACTTTGGAAGGATATACTAGAGTTAAAAGGTTTTAAATTGAGTAGGACTAAGATAGAGTAGTTATAATGTACCTTTTCGAGTTGTAGGGTGGGATCAAAAGTGGAGATAAAGATTAGTTCAGAAATTATACTGTATAAAGATTGTTTTAAGTACCTTGAATTCATCGTCCAAATTAATGGCGAGAAAGACGAAGACATATTTCACTGTATCAAATCAGGGTGACTTAAATGGTGTATCAGGAGTTCTATATGACAAGAAGAAATCGCTCAAGTGAAAGGTAAAATTTTACCGTTTAACAAACATATGGTCATAAGTTATGGTGACGAAGATGAGGATGTTTCGTTGGATGTGTAACCTTATAAGAAGAGATAAGGTCAGTAATGTAGTGGTGATATATAAATTAAGGGTTGCTAACATTGATGGTAAATTAAAAGGACACAACTTAGGTGATTTGAACACGTTAACAGGAGGCATCCTGATGCTCCAATGAGAAGATTTAAAGAGATTATACTTAATAATTGTAAGGTAAAAAAAGAGGAAGACCTAAGAAAAATTAGAGGAATGTGATATATAGCTATGTTAGAATTTACTGAGTACTTGACCATTAATAGGAAATTTTAATGAAATAGGATACTGGTAGAGGATCTTTCATAGAGAAGTTCTTTTCTTTTCAGAGGTCTTTTAAAAGTTTTTCTTATATTCTTGTGTCTTATATTTATCTTAAACACTTTTACTTGTAGTACTTACCCCTTAGTCATTTTAGTTAAGTATTGTTTTTCCTTTTTTCTTTCAATTGCTTGTTTGCTTTATTTATTTATTTTTCTTCTTTCTTGCCTATTTATTTATTTACTTATTTTGTCTTTTATTTTTATTCTTTGCCATTTTATCTTTATTTCATTTATTTTCACTTATTTATTTATAGACATTATTATCTTCATTTATTGTTTATTATTATTTATTTCTTTATCTTTTTATTTTTAATTTGAATTTCTTTATTCTTATTATGTCCCATTGTTATTTTTTGTACAATTTTTTGTTTATATTTTTAGCTTTTGTACTCATCTAATAATTCTCAAAACTTGTTTTTCTTTTCTTATTCTCTTTTTTCTTTTTTCTTTATCCTGCAGGTCTATCAAATATAGACTCTCTAGTATAGAAAAAAATATAGACTCTTTAGTAGTTAGGGGTAAGGTTATGTATTTCTGAACCTCCTTAGATCTCGCGTCTTAGCGGGATTTCTACCAGAATGCTCTTGTTGTTGTTGTTGTATTTATGTTCTTCAAGTATAATCTTGGAAACCTTAATTCCATCATTAAACTTGATTTGTTAATATTCAACTCACTTATTACTTGTAAATATTTCATTCAACTCCTTCATTTGATCAAAACACTAAAGTGATAATAAATTAGTTGTAAATCTTGTAATGACAAAACAACACAAATTTCAGTTACCGGTAAAATCTTTTATTATCAAATTTAAAGTTCATGCATGATTATAAATGAACTTAGTCACTTTTCTCACTTTTTGCACAATTTCATCAATGGTATGAAAGTATCCAACATCTCCTATATTTTTCAACAGCTTGTTAATGTAATTAACAACACAAACAATTCAATAGAAATAATTATACATACTTTACAATCTCTTCCTAGTTGCTTTATAAGAAACATAATTGTCAGTAATAAACCGTACAATGTTTTTAAGCCTAATTTTATAAATAATTTTAACAAATATCTCTAATAAAGTATCATTATTCTTTACAAGACCATATGCATTAATAGACTTCAAAATATGCCTCCTTAGCAAAGTAAACCAAAAAATTGATAATGAGATCATGTCTTTTATTTATCCAACCATCACATATGATTAAACACTTATAAGTTCCCCAGATTATTTTTATTTCACTCAAATAACTTTTTATTTCACTAACAAAATAACGTAGAATATTACTTCTATAGTCATCTATTGATTGAACCTTATATCCTAGATTATAAAAGGCAATAACATCTACTATAGGCTATTAATAATAAAACTAAGTAACAATGAATGACACACCTATATCATACCACCATCTAGCCATTATCATGTCCATATTATTAGTTGTTTCTTTATATTGTAATTCACCACAAATTGAAAGTTGAGCTCTAAAAGTTATTCATAGAGCAAAAAAATTAGACAATTGTCTTCTTCTC
>JANSVA010000002.1:18196045-18215466 GCA_025504915.1 Erythroxylum reticulatum | reverse complement strand
TCATTAGTGATGATAAATAGGAAGGTGACATGTGTAATCAATTAAATGAGTATAAAAAGCAAAAATTAAGACATTTTGCTTCATTTTGGGGGAGTGACATTAAAGAGGAAAAAAACTAAAAGAAAATAAGAGAGAAGCAAGGGGTTCAATCACTGTTGGAGAAAGAAGGGAAGAGAGAAAAAAAAAAGAAAAGAAAAGAAAGGAGAAAGGAGAAGAGAGAGCCACAACTAAGCCAAGGTGAAGTCATCCAAACCAATTTTCATTCTCTTCTACCTCCAATCAAACATCCAATAAAGTTCCATAGTCACTCAAGTGAAGAACAAGAATAAAATGGGTTGGTAAGTTTACTAATCTTGTTGAAAATTTTGATTTGTTAGGTTAAAAGTTAGATTTGGTTTTGATGGTGTGATTTACAACGTTTTGATGTAATTAATTAGGAGAAGAAAATCATGTGAATCTAATGTATGGAACCTTGGTCAAACTTAGTCAAAGATGAGATATCTTACCTAAAGTGTTTTATTTTGTCATTTGATGATTTAAAATTAGTGAATGGCAATGGGAAGTTAGTTTAATGATGAAAGAATGAAAGAAAAACCATGGAAATAATTGGATGAGTTTTCAGCCATGGTGGGGGGTTTTTAATGTATTATGATCCAAAATTATATTTTGATGTTTTATGATGTTTATAGCATGATTTTGATGCTAATGAAGTAAAGAAATGAAAAAAAATTCAAATTGGTTTTGATTGAAATTTGGTTTAGGGTGCATGATTTTGGAAAATTTTGTTAACGAAATTTTATGACTTAAATGAGTGTATTAAAATGTCATGGAAGTGAATTTAGATAGGTTTTTAAGTGTAGAAATTGGAAGAGTTTAATGTATAATATGTTAAGTTTAGCCTTAAGGGCATCTTTAGTATAAAACTATGATTATGATGTAATGACCGTGTAAATGTGATTAAGGATGGTCATTAAGTGTATTTGTGGTATTTGAATTATTAAATGAAGTTTTATGTTATTATTTTGAGAAAAATTAGTATATGGAGTGTATATGGAAAGTAATGAACTTGACATGGTTTATAGCATATTTGATTGGAAAAATGTGTTAAGGAGTTGAATGTATTCATATTAGGTTTTCACATCGAAAAACGAAACCAATCGAAGGATTTCGAAGTGGTTAAAAGAAAACTGGCAAATTGTGAGTGTATTTTAATTGTTTTATATGACTAAATTAAAAGAATTGATAACATATGAGTGTACTTTAAATCGAGTTTATACAAATGATTTTCATTTGATTGTGAAATGAATATTGATGTTGAGTTTTATGCAAATGATATTTTACAAGTGAATATTGGTAGCATAAGTGTATGCTTTGGCAATATATGTGTTTTAAATTGAAAGTTAAAATTTATATGAATGGGAGTTACATTGAAATAATTCAATTATGAATCTTCCCATACTTGATTTAAAAAATAAGATGAGTCGTAAATGTAAGAATTGCTTTTGCTTATGGTACATCGCTAGGCTTTATACATATTATTAAACTAGTATATTTACAGTGGTTAACCTATTACGTGTAAGCGATGTAGAACCAACTCCATAAATAGTAGTTAACCAGTTATAAGTAAGCGATGCAAAACTAACTTTGTGACTTATTACGGGTAAGTGATGTAGAACCAGCTCTGTAACTACCATTCTATAACAGTTAACCTATTGTGAGTAAGCGATGTATAACTAGTGGTTAACCGGTCGTGGGTAAGCGATGCAGAACTAGTTCCGTGACTCTATACCTCATGTATCGTATGGTAAAGAAACTAGTGGGGAGCTACGTTGAATAAGAACAGTCATGAAATAATAATGCCACTGCTATTTATTTTTAAAAGTAATTTGAGAGGCACCGTAAGGTACCAATTTTAGTAGTTGGGTTATTTTCAGTATAAAAGTTTTCAAAAAACTTATTGCCACCACCGTTTATTGATTAAGGAAAAATGGAAAAATGGAAACTTTTATATAACGAGTTTAATTTCAAAAAGCAATTCGAAATAGTATTTCAAAAAAATTGAAATTTTGTTCTACGAAATGTTATGTTATTACCAAATTTGATGATGCAAGAATAAATTATTATGCAAATGCTTTACCGTAAGTTTTATGATTGTATAGAAATATCGCAGTTATGTTGTTATGAAAAGTTAAATTTTTTTAGTAAACTAATTACACTCACTGAGCTTGCTTAGCTCACCTTAATTTTTATGTTTTTAAACAAACTACCCTAGATATGTATACAGGTGTTGCAGTAATTAGGAGTCTACTGCATGATTAGTTGTGTCGTCGGGTGTTGTTGTGCTTGTGTTATTTTGAAATTTACATTTGTGTAAAGAATGAATGTTTATAGAGGCTTTTAAATGAAATTCATGAATATGTTTTAGCTTTTTAAAGTTTATTGTAGTGATTGTTGAGAATTATTTGTTTGGGGTTGCTTGTGAGTAGACTTGAAGTCCAAAATTTATAGTTGAGAAATTGGTGTGAATATATAAGTGTTTTAAAATTTTACAAGGCTTTTGAAAATTTTAGGACTATCAAATTGCAGTCGTTATGCTACCAAAATTTTCAATAAAATGATAGAAAAATTTTCACTATGTTTTGCTTTTTTAAGTATTAAATTATAAAAGGTTTTAAATAGTTGGATGGCTTGGCTTTGTGGGAACTTGATTCGAGTCGGATATCTATTGCAGGGTTACTATGGGGTCTTTAGTTCTGGAAGGGGAACTCCAAGACGGGGTCCTTTCAATTTTATTAACAACAAATAAATACAAAGTGCATAAGTGAATACTCAGATGCAAAAGGTATGTTAGAATTGTATATAATCCATTATTTATTTGTTTTACTTGAGAACAATGGTATCATATAAAATACATGTACAACTTTAAGGTAAGCAAAAACTACCTTTAACATTAACGTAGACTTTCTTTGTGTTGACTTTGTTGCAATTGTTCCTTTCCTTCTTGGCTTTTCCCTTCCTCACCAATTCATTTATACTTTTCTTCCACAATTGTAAAACCATTGCTTTCTCATAATCACTTCTCATACTTCTTTCTTATTTTAATAATCTAAACTAGTACTGTGTATAAGAAAGAAACTTCTCCATATTTATCAACTTTTGAACAAAGAGTTCATGATCATCCCAATTTTCCAAATCTTTTGCTACCCTACCCCTGAATTTACAAGCTTTTTTATTAGAAAAGGATTTATTAGATGTATTTAATGTATGTTTTGGTTAACCATGACCTAGTAAACTTTGATGACATAGAGGGGAGGAAGCTGACACTTTCTATTTATGCAACTTATTTTACTATACCAAAACTTTCTTTCATTTGCATTTCTCACGTTTAGCCTTTATTAAAAGCTATTATCAAGAGTATATATAATACTACTTTTTTATTAACTAATCAATTATTGTGTGAAATGAATATATTCTTAGCGTCGTAAATACTTAATGGTGTAGTCCATGGGAACTACTATTACAACTTCAATTAAATTGAACTTCTCTTGAATAGAAGTATGAAATGTGATTGCTTATTGTTTCTAAGAACTGAACATTATTGCATTTGAAAATAACGTTCTATTTCCCTACTATTTTATGTAGATGAAATGAAACATAGTTAATAAAAGAATTAATTTTACTAATTTTTACTCATTCAATGGTATAGAGTCAACAAAACCCTATATTCACACAAACAAATGAATAAATTATTAAATACCAGTGAAAATTTCTAATTTGATTCCAAGTAAATAAACAATTCAAGTTGAAGGAACATGTTTATAAGGAAATGATATTTGGAATACTTCACCAAGACTAGACTAAAGGATGGATTTGAAAAGGTTGAATGTAAGTATTATGACAAGATGTTGGTCAAGGGTTGTGAAGGTGCAATCTCTCATTTAAAGAGATACATGAAGTCGTGAAATAGAAAGAAGATGGCTTTGGAGATTAAACATTTTTAAACTCTAACCTAATAAGGGAAGAATGAAATGACTCACAAATTATAATAGCAACAAATTAAGGTTGTTTTGACAGCTAAGATGATCATTGGTGATGAATAACCACTCACTCTAATTGAATTCAAGATTCCAACTTCGAATACCATGAAGAAAGGCATTTTCAAGATTTACGATGATCAAAATAAAGAAATATTGAAGATGTTGTTCAATATTTATGAATGGGTAGACATCACATCATATTTGTAGATGGTTAACAACCAAAAGAAGGGTTATATAGTGGTGACGACACACTACATTGGTGACGATTGGACTTTATTCAATTGACTACTAAGATAAATCATATTATTTAATATTTTATCATTTATTTATTTATTATGTTATAATTGACATTTGTTCGATTTTTAAATGGTAGGATTATTTATGTGTTTGTAATGCATACAAGTGAAAGATTGATAATCGTAATGGTGGAGTGCTTAATAGATGAAACATCCACCAAACTCTTAGCCAAACAATTGTAGCACAAATAATGCTATGATAGAAAAAGTGAAGAACAAGCTTGTTAATTAGTGGAAGGTTATCCTATATGTATTGTTTCATGCATATTGTGAATTTAATTATGAATGATGAGCTAAAGATAATAAAGGAAGACGTAAAGGCAATTCAAAGTAGCATAGTGTATTAGAGTGCAACACGCTAAAGAGTGAAAATTTTTAAATAAACTGCATGATAACTACACATTTTATACATAAATAAGTTGATTTTGGATTGTCAAACCAGTTGGAATTCAATATTTAAAATGTTTGTATCAACAACCAAGTATATTAAGGTGTTCAATAGGTTGAGATCAAAAGATACTCAATATATTCCTGATAGACAAAAAGCCATTGGGATTTGGTTAAAGCACTTTGTGCAAAGTTGGAGATATTTTATATACTACTGAGTTTTTCTCACAAACAAAATATCCAACTTTGTATATTTACTTTAGTCGCATGTACGAGATCAAGCAAGCTTTAACTAGTTAGATGTTTGATTCCAACGAGGTGATCCATGTCCTAGTAGAGTAGATGATGGATAAACTCAATTGTTATTAGTCTCTAATAAGACAAACTATGACATTTATTTCTGTGTTAGATCCAAGATATAAAATAAAGGGGATATATTTTTATTATCAAAATCTATATAGTGATTAAGCTAAGAACATGTTGATATCTTTAAACAATTGTGGTATGATTTGTTGTTATCAACTAAGATTGGACAAAGATTATGATCCTAGTAGTTTAGGATCAACTTCATCTTCATCTTCATTTGATCATATAATTAGTACAAGTTCGAAATTTGCAAAATTCATTAAGGAAAAAATGGCAAGGACTTATTATAATAAAATAGAGTTGGACAATTATTTGGAGACAGGTGTTATGACCTTGACTGAAAATGTGCAATTCAATGTATTATTATGGTGGAAGACCTATGAAAGTGCTTTTCCGATCATGTAAGCAATTGTATGGTACTTCTTAGGAGTTGTTTGGTTTCACTTCTAATTTTTTGTTGTAGTTCATAGCTTTTCTTTTTTATTTTTAGTTTCTATTTTTAAATAAAATAAAAAACGTGTTTGATTGTTAATATCAATATAATTATATTTTTATTATTGATAATAGTTAAATATTGTATAAATTTTAAAGAAAAATAGATAAATAAATAATTTTATTTTAATATTTTTTTAAAACTATCAGTAAAAGAGCTACTAAATTTATTAAAATAAATAATTTAATAATCAAAATTATTTACAAGCCAATATCTATTACTAATATATTTGGATTATTAAAACTAATTTAATTTTAAACTAATTCATTTTATGATGTTTTAAAATAAATATATATACTAAATAATTACTAAATTGAAATTTAAAGTAATTATAAAATCAAAAATAAAAAATATATTAATGATAATTCTTATTAGTAATTAATATTAAATAATTACACAATATATATTTAATTTATGGTAAATCTTATTATGACCAAAGAAAAGAATACAAGAAAATAAAAACCATTTTTTATGGTTCTCAGAAGTTATGGAAATGAAAAAACTAAAACTAAAAATATAAGCCAAAACTCAAACAAACGTATTTTTTTGAACTTAAAATCAAAAATAAAAAACCAAAAATTAAAGTAGAACAAACAAACCCTTAGTAATTCTAATCTACTATTGTTTAGAGTCTACTTTAAGTATTGATGGTGGATAGTTAGTTCTCATCGTATTCTACTTCATCCTAATACTATAAAAGCTCTTATATATACTCAAAGTTAGTTAAATGATGAAAATATCCAAGATAAACTCTATTGTTTATGATATATTAGTTTTGTTTATTAGTGATTTTAACAATCATATATTATATTATTTATATTATTTTTTTATATTGACAGACAATAGTCTTTCAACTAAAAGTTTCTTCGAACAAATATTTGATGATGAATGTAAATTTAGCTATTAATTATCTTGTGTTGAATACTTATTTATTACAATTATTGCATAATTGAGTATAATTTACATAATAATATTTTTACATGTAGATGAAGTGGTGTGAACTATTGATGGCATTAATTGTAACGTTTAGTTAGCCTCTTTCCTCTATTGTTGGTTTGTTTTTATAATTTTTATTTCAAGTGATTGCTTTGGTTTTTTAAAATTGAAGATATGAATTTTTACTTGTATGGTTTTATGCAGGTTAACAAAGAAAACACCGTATTATTATCTCTATTTGTTAGCTCAACTTCAATCTCTAACTTTAATTAATATTTTTTGCATCTTTTTTCATCTAGATAATAGCACTATGGTACCTTTTAATTTTAAAAATAAAATGATTTTGATAATAGCGCTGTAATCCTTATTGTATAGGTAGACTTATGAATTGATCTTATTCGTTTATGTTTTGAGTGGACCAAGTACAAGCAATGTATTATCATATCTTATTTGTTTAAGTGTTAACCGATGTTTTGAGTTAGGCTAGTCGCTTTAAGCCACTAAAATTTATTTAACATATGCATAATGAAGGGGAAAATGCCAAGTTTTAAAAATTTTGTAGATTGAAGATATAAATTGTAAAAAGAGGACCATTTCATTGTTAGTTAAGCTAATAGTGACAAAAGAGAGAGAATAGTTTAAAGTGACATTAATTTTAAAAAAATTAAGCAAAGAGATTGGACTTAGCAATATTAATTCAATAAAGAAATTAATTGAATAAGGATTCTTTATTAGAGTTGAGAAAATTTGACAAAAGATTCAAGACTATATTTAAGAATTGAATTTAAAGCTAATAATATTAGGAAATTGGTCCCATTTAGAAAAATGAATGACTTAAAACATTTTATTTATATAAAATGATATGTATTAACTTTTTAATTAAAATAGATCTTAAGATAAGAAAACATTTTATAAAATTTTTTAAAAATCTTTTTCTTTTAACAAACGTATTTACTAATTGATACGGTAAATTTTTATTGTATATTTAAAACTTATATAAAGAATTTCATTAATATATCTAAAATAACTAGTAATGGTTTTTGTATTATTTATAAATTTCCAAAAATAATATTTGTATTACAAATTACCCGTAGATTCAATTCAAATTTTGGATGAAATATTTTACTAAAAATTATTAAAATTTTAAATTAAATGAAATAATATATATATAAAAAAGGCTTAGCCTAAGCCCAGTTTGGCATTATGTGAATCCTATCTGATACCTTAAATAAATCTAAATAAGATTGTGTTAAGATATGTATTATAAAATAAAGAAGGTGTATTGAAATTCAATACACGTCACGATAGCAATACATGCAAAAGCAAAAGTTTGTATCTGGTGGAAGCATGATTTGACGTGGTAATCCATTAAAGATCTAAAAGAAAAGGGTCTAGTTTATTTTCTAAGCCTAAAATTTCATTATATAAAGTCATAAAGAGAGTCACTCTTATTACTGCAATTATTTTAAATTGAATTGTATGGATAAAGCTTGTCGCTTATATGAATAATTTGATGCACCTAAATATAAAGATCATAAAAATCTTATTTGATTATTTTGAAAAATAAATTACATATACATGTGACTATTATAGTTTGCATAAATAAAATATGTTTTCTTATAAAAGAGCATCTCTATACCTTTTGTTTGCTCTGACCTCTCTCTACTAAAAAGACCTATCTGCCCTTATCATTAGTTTTCTTTTCTAGTTAATCATTTGTTTAACTCTAGTTCTTTTTTGCCATTTTAGGGTACATCATATAGTAGTTGTCATTGATGGTAGCTTAAGCACTCCTCAAGAGCAAGTGCATATAGGATAAGGGTTTATCTCACAATTTGAGGAGACAATTGCGAGTTCTTCAGATGAGGGAGATCAAGTAGAGAAAGACTTCCTAACTATTCAACTATCTTTAAAGATGTTAAGAGCTAGATCTAGTAAGTTAGAACAAAGCAAAGGAGAGCATAGAGGAAAAAATAACAAAAAAAATTAGCTCCAAATAGATATTGGCAAAATGTAGTTGCTATAAGTCCTCCAATGGAAAAACTTACTTATTTTGAGACTCCAATTGTAAATGAAGTGGTTTCTCCTCCAGTTGAGATGCTACAAACAGGAGTTGAAGCGTGGACATCCACACGTTGGTATTTCATTATAAAAAGACCTCATTACCTGTAAGCCATCCCTAGGCAATGGCCAGTCCTTGATAAAATTCTCCTTACAAGAAAAGAAACCAACTTATTAAGTATACATCTGATGTAAACTTGAATGAAGAGCTAAAAATCCTTGGCACATTGTTGGTGTGATGTAAACTTGAATAAAGCGCTGGAAATAGGGCCTTGGCACATTAGTGGACACCAATGTTTATGCAAAAATGGAGCCCTAAGATGGAACTAGACAAAAATAATATAAAAACTATTCTTATACGATTAATTTCCATAATTTTCCATTAGAAAATGAACTTTGGAAGGGATGATTTTTCTTGTAAGTTTAATACATAAGACCCTATGTTTTGATACTCTTATAGCTAAGATGGAAAGAATATGCTTCAAGATCAAATGAGGAATTCCCTGAAACATTACCCATAATGAAGTTGATTGAGTATAGGGAGTTATATAGGGTTAAATTTTAGCTAACTTATAGTTGGAGAACAAAACTAACAAATAAACTATAGAGGCCTACTGGAAGAAGCTTTATGACTGAAAGCTATAATGAGATTATGTGGATAAAAAAACTAGAGAACCTTATTAATCAAAAAGAAAATCAGGGGAGCAATAATTATGTACAGCAAATGCCTAATAATAATCAACAAGTAGGCAAAATGAAAGAAGTTCTCAATTTACAAACAATTTTAAATGTAGAGGCCTCAAGGACACCAAAGTAAAAAGAGATAGAAAATAATAGCTCAATAGACACTCAACATATTACTGCTTTAGACCATATAAGAGAAACTCTAAAACCAATAGAGATAGAGATGGAGGAGGGGGTTCAACAAGACTAGGACCAATCTTTAAGTCTACAAGAGAAACTTGTTGAGGTAACTTCTACCCCAAAATAGAAGGTCAGGTAGAAGGAAGGAAAGGATGAGACTAGAGGTGGGTGACCTTCTATCCAAGCACTGTTTATGCACTTTTGGAATGTTAGAGGGTTAAATGAATCCTTGAAAACAAAAGGCTATTAGAAACCTAATTTTGGAGAAAAAAACAATAATTTTAGGTCTACTAAATACTAAAATAAAGCCTTAAACTTTAGGACAATATGGAGTTTTTGGGTAACATTTAGTTGTTTATATCCAATCCTGTGCATCATTATAATGGAAGAAGAATTATTGCCTATAACTTAGAATATGTTTAGATCTCTAATTTCCTTAGCTCTGAATAGTATATACATTTTTATTCCAACTGGAAGGAACTAAAGATTAATATAATAGTTCTATTATCTATGCTTCTAATTTTGAGTTTTAAAGGGATAAAATGTGTGAGGACTTAAAATCCATTCAAAATTTTATGGCTAAGGCATAGTTGCCAGTGAGAGATTTAAATTATGTACTCTATTTGAATAAATCTCATAATAACATAGTAAGGATGAGAAATATTAGCAAAGTGTTAGGATAGACTATCAACATGCTAGGGGTATTAGATATGAGATATGTTATATATCATTTCACCTACTCTAATAAGCAACAGGAAGATCTTCTAATAAGGAAAAAACTTAATAGAGTTCTAGTAAACCAACTATAGATAAAGAAACTTCCTAATTCAGTTGCTTGGTTTGGTTTGATCACTCTTTAATAGAAGTTTTGTATATGAATAATTGTCCTCTTGCTAAATCCCAATTCAGATTCTTTAACTTCCTTACTAATAAAGAAGATTTTTTGGATTTAGTAAAGGAAGCCTAAAATGTGGAGATAGAGGGATTTAAGGCCTTTCAGTTAATTAAGAAGTTAAGATACTGTTCATGCAATCCTTAGGCTACAACTTGTTAAGGAAAATGTAAGAAGGATTTAAGAGGAGTGCTTCCAAGATCCTTACGATCAAGAACTACAAATCCTAGAGACAAAGAAGCTGGAAGCTTATAACTTAGCCCTTAATAATCATAACTATTTACTCATGTACAGGTCTAGAGCTAACTGAATTAAGGAAGGAGACATGAATACTAACTTTTTCTACAATTTAATCCTAGCTCAGATAAATAATAGCAAAATCAAATTCCTATTAGATGAAGAGGGCAATGTATACACTGATAAAGGAAAAGTTGAAGATAATGCAATCAAGTACTACCCGAATTTATTAGGGAAATAATCAGATAATGTAAATAATATAAGGGACTTTGAAATGATCTCAGGAAATACATTACCTCAAAAGGTCAATGAAGATTTAATCAAACTAGTCATAACACAAGAGATTAAGCAAATTGTGTTTAGTTTTAATCTAAGAAAATCTTCAAGCCCATATGTATTTAATGCCCACTTCTATTATAGCACCCGGACTATTATAAGTAAATTGATTATGGAAGTGGCACATGAATTTCTTACTAATTGTAAGATTTTAAAGGAATTAAACAATACTTATCTTTGTTTGATCCCAAGAACATTTAATCCAAGCAATATGAGAGATTTTCTTCTAGTTTCATGTTGCAACACTATTTACAAAATAATTTCCAAAGTAATTTCAAGAAGGCTAAAAGATGCTTTTAAACACATGATACACATTCTTAAGGGTCTTGTATTCCTGATAGATCTATATTTGACAATATCCATATGGTGCAGGAATTAATGAAGGGATATGAAACAAGAATCAAAAGTTATGTTGTCAAGATGGACTTCATAAAGGCATTTAACATATTATAGTGGGATTTCATATTTAATTGTCTTAGATGGTTTGGCTTTCCTACTAAATTCATAGATTGGATCAAGCTCTATACTTCTACCACTTCATATTACATTCTAATCAATGGTAGCCTTTCAAACACGTTCAGAGGATCTAAAGGAATAACCTCCATCTTAGGACCAGACTCTCATGAGATCCCTTTCAAATACTTGAGGGTACTAATAACCTCTAAAAATCCTAAGTTCAAAAAGTATATTCCCATTTTGGAAATGTTCAAAAATAGAATCAATTCTTAGCAAAATAGATTCCTTTCAAATGCTAGAGATTGCAACTTAAATCATCAGTTTAGAGGAATATCTATACACACTAGAGCATACATATTTTCTTGCCTAAGAAGCTAAACAAGGAGATTGAAAGCGGTGTTAGAAACTATAAGCTGAAAATTTCAATGGAACCAAATTAAAACAAAAGGAGCTATGCTTGAACAAGTAGGAAGGGCGCCTAGGATTTACATCTATTCAACTGATTCAATTAGTATTAGTTGTAAAAAAATATGGAGATTGTACAGTGATAATGACCCGTTGTGTTCCAAGTAGGGGAATGAATATTATTTTAAGGAAACTAGTTTCTAGCATATCAAAATAAAGAATAAGCAATCTGGAGCTTCATTCAAATGTTAAGGAGGAGGGACTAAATATATCCTTACATAAAAATCAAGGTGGGAAATGTCAATACAAAATAGACCTAGTTCAATAAGTAGGCCACTCAAAGCCCTCTAATCAAGAAGAGATATGAAATAGTTAGTTGCTAAAATCCCTTTGAAAGCCAAAGTCAAAGAAGTGATATATGCAAGAAATTGATAATGCCTTTTTAGAGGCTCAAATAAGTTGGAGAATTATTTTCCCAACTACCATCCTAACACCAATGAAGCGGACAAAGCTCTTTTTCTAGCAAAAAGTAATAATAAATTCAACAAATCTTCATTGGTTAGACTCCTTAGGCCTCACTTTTTAAGAGTTTAGTGGTATGATACAGTAAAAAAAACTTTGATACCTAAAGCTTCCTTCATAATCTGGCTAATTGCAAGAGTTAGACTTAAAACCAAAGAAAAAATCTAGGGTTTTAATGATTTTCTATACAGTCATTGTATCTCAGCAGCAAAAACTAAATCCCCCTATATTTTCAATGCCATTTCACAAACACAATCTGGTTTATGATGCAACAAATCCTTAATTTTTTGTGCAGGATCTAATTGGGGAAACATTCTAAGTTGGGCTAATGAGCAATCTAAAAAGATAGGAGGATATGACATTTATCTTATTGTAGCTTTCAATTGCACCATATACTTCATATGGAAAGAAAGAGACCACAAAATCTTTAGAGGAACCTCAATGGACAAACATGCTTTATCACACAAGATCATTTGTTGGTCTAGAGAAATCTTAACAGGTCACACATCATATGAAAACCTAAGTCTCCCAATAAAAGAAAGATGGAATCAATGAAGCAAAATCCTTTTTGTAAGTACCTAGGTTAATAAGGATGAGGAAAGGGAGTTAATAACTGACTTCCAAGGCTGTATGCGAGTAGAGTAATGAGTTAAAAGTTGTATTTATATACTTCAAAACATGTTCTAACATTGTAATGATGCTCCCAATAGGATTAGTGAATGATAATCTTTATTGTCCCAAAAAAATATTTTAGATTAATAATCAATTATTTTTACATCATATTAAATGATATTTGTATAATTTTTTAATTTGATATTTATATGATAAACAATTTCTTGGTCACCAAAGTGACCAAATTAGGAAGTTTTTATAAATATTAAACTAAATAAAAATCAATAGGTACCTATGACAATGTGATGTTTATGATTGAAATAACATAATAATATATTAAAAGGGTATACTAATGTTCATTAATAATAAAATATTTAGGAATTGTTTGAAGGTTAATTAGTGGTATATTTTGTTAGATATGTTTAGTATATCCAATGATAACAAACATATCTAATTATCGTATATGTATTTATCAATCATCTAAGCATAGGATTAAGTATCAATTTATATTCTTTTTTGTATTATTGTTTTACGCAAAGGAGAACTATAATATACACATATTCTTAGTGTGATTGTAACTTAATTCTGTTTATGTACTTAAATTATGACTTAAAACACTAATGTATGAAAGTTTAATATATTTTATAGCATCTAATTTTGTAGCTACTCATTCACAAGCTTTATCTATTATGAAGTTCAACATGCTTAACTTACCGAATGTTGTGAATAAATTTGATTCAACTTAAGAATCCTAGGTCTTAACTTGGCACTTTAGACCAATAAGTTCACTACTCTTACTAATACTAGTAACAATGAAAAGAAGTCTTTTCATGAACTTTCGAAAAAATCAAATAGACAAAGCTTAATGTTTATACGAATGATAGGGGCTAGCAAAATTATACTATAATTCCTAAAATTAAAAGTGCTGAGGAATATCTTAAGTTTGTTAAAGATATTTCCAAGTTTGATTATGATGATAAATCACTTCTTGGGAATTTAATAGATACATTTACATCCATTTTTGATGATTCTTGTAGAATACATGAACATGTCACTGAAATAATAAATACGATAGCAGGATTAAGATTTATGGGAATGGAAGTGAGTGAAAGTTTTTATATTCAATTTATTATTAACTCTTTATATCCTAAATATGGTCCATTACAAATGAGTCACAATTCTATAAAAGATAAATGGAATGTGAATGAATTTCAAAGTATGCCTATTTAAAAGGAAGCAAAGCTTAAGAAATTAGAAGTTCACTTGATTAATCCTATAAGTCATCAAGGAGATAGAAAGAAGTTCAGAAAAGATAAAAGAAATAGAAAGCATCTGTTATACAGGGCTAATGTGTCATCAACTTCAATTTGTAAGAAGGAACCAATAAATGATAGATGTCATTTTTTGTAAGAAAATTGGATAATATCAAAATGATTGCCTGAAACATAAGACATTGTTTGAAAAGAAAGGTAAGCTTAGTGCTTTGTTACATTTCAAATTAAATTTAGCAAAAGTTCCTTATAACACTTAATGGATTGATTTTGGATGTACCATTCACTAATACTATATAGACCATCAGAACTATAACTTCAAATGAAAATTTTATCTTTATAGGAAATTAAGTCAAAGCTCTAGTTGAAGCTATTAAAACCTATTGTTTGATTTTAGAAATTGAATATTATTTAAATCTTTATCAAATTCTTTATATTCCTACCATTTCTCAAAACTTAGTTTCTTTTTCAAGGATTGATACTATTAGATATTCCTTTACATTTGATAATCTATCTTTCAATTCATTCAAACATAATTACCTTATTGGTTTTAGTGTTTTTTGTGATAGTTTGTACAAACTAAAGGTTAATAATCTTTTTACAAAACATTGTTGACCTTGCATCATAATGTTTATACTAAACAAGGATTTATCAAAAAGAAAATTTTGGCTTACTTGTGGCACAATTGTTTGGGCTACATATTTAAAAAAAGACTAGTCAAATGAGTAAAGAATGATACAATTATATGTTTGGATTTTACTGATCTTAGATTTTGTGTAAATTGTATTAAATTAAAAAAAAAGACAAAATATATAGTTAAGAAAAGGAGCACACAACTTGTTAAAAGTATACACACAAACACAGACACATAGATACACACAAACGCACACATAAACACACACATATGCCTCCTGATGTTCTATTATTTGGTACAAAAACTCTTTTCATCACCTTTATTGATGATGTTTCACATTATGGCTATATGTAATTGTTATATAGAAAATGTTAATCAGTAGACATCTTATAGGTGTTTCTTAATGAGGTAAAAAGACAATTATATAGAAACATGAAAATTTTCAAATTCGATAAGGGTGGTGAATGTAATGAGAGATACAATAGAACTACACAATTTGATGGTTCATTTGCCAAATTTATTAAAAAGTGTAGTATATGCGCTAAATGCATTATGAAAAAAATATAACGTACCTTGATGGACATGATTAGGACAATGATGAGTTAGTGTTCTTTACATTTATCATTGTGGATATATACTTTGAAAACTAAAATGTATTTATTAAATAAAGTTCCTAGTAAAACAGTTCCTAAGATACATTTTGAGTTATGGATATGAAGGAAACCTATTTCAAGGCACTTACATGTTTATGGTTATCTGAAAAAAGTAAGAATCTATAATCCACATGAAAGAAAATTGGATTTAAGAAAAACTAATGATTCTTTATTGGTTATCTAAAAGGTACATATTTTATTGTCTTAACCATAGTACAAGAACTACCAAAATTAGAAATGTTAGATTCATTGAAAATGGTAAAACTAGTGAAATTGAAAATCATGTAAAGTGGAAATTTAAGAAGTTAGAATACAAGTTCCTTTGGCTATAACTTTTCCTCAAGTGTTTACTCTTAAAGTTGTTGAAAATTTGAAAACTTACAAGAACAACAAATGCATGACCAAAGCTAAATAATGAAGTTATTATGAATGAGCTTATTACAGAGGATTCATAATTAGCCTTAAGAAGATCTCAAAGACATAGGAGATAAGTTATTTCTTATGATTATATGGTTTATTGACAAGAAGTAAAAGATGATTTAAGAATTGATAAACATCCTATTTTGTTTTTACAAGCCATTCAAAATGAAAATTATAATAAATAGTTAGATGTCATGAAAGAAGATTTGAAATCTATAAATGAAAATGAATTATTAGTATCTTACTAAAATTCTAGAAGGTTATGACAGAGTCAAATGGAAATTGGCCAAGACTAAATAGGACTCTAATGACAGTAGCAAACAATATAAAGCTAGACTTGTCATAAAGGTTTCCTCTCAAAAGGATGATTTTAAATTATAATGAAACATTTTTCCTACTTTGAGAAAAGATTTGTTTAGAACTATTATAGCAATGGATGATGTTAATTATAATGAAATATTTTTTCTACTTCAAGAAAAGATTTGATTAGAACTATTATTGTGGTCATAGATTATTATAAATTAGAACTTCATCGAATGAATGTGAAAACTGCCTATTTGAATTGGAATTTAGAGGAAGAAATCTATAAGAATCAACTTAAGGGCTTTCTAATTAAATAAAAGAAAAACATGGTGTGTAAACTTAAAAAGTCAATAAGCAACCTCCCTGATAATGATATCTCAAATTTTATAATACCGTTAATTCTTTTGGGTTTAAAGAAAATATCTTTGATTGACATATATATCTAAATGTTTATAGGAGAAAAATTACATTTATAGTCCTATATGTTGAAGATATCTTACTTATTATTAATGATTTCGGTTTATTGATGAGACCAAGAAGTTTCTCTCTTGAAATGAAAGATATGATCAAGGTATCTTATATAATAGGAAGTGAATTATTCAATCACATATCACAAAAAATATTATGGTTATCTAAAAAATCATGTATTAATAAAATTTTAAAGAGATTCAAAATGAAAAAGTGTTTGAAAAATATTATTCCAATTCGAAGGGAGATAAACTTAGTCTTAAGCTATGCCTAAAGAATTAATAAAAAATGCATAGGAATGGAAAAGATTCCTTATGCATATATTATAAGAGTTTAATTTATGCTTAAACTACATTAAACTTAATGTTAATTTTATTACTAGAATGTTGGGTAGTTATCAGAGTAATTCAAAATTGGAATATTGGAAAGTTATAAAGAAGGTATTAAGATACTTGTAAGGAATAAAAGATCACATACTCACTTATAGGAGATCTGATCATATTAAGGTAATTAGATACTCAAATCTAGATTATGTCAAATATGTTGTCATAAGAAAATTTCATATTTGGGTATTTGTTTCTTTTAAAGAGAGGAGAAATTTTGTTGAACAGTGTGAAACAGTCCATCACTACTACATCCACTATAGGTTGAGTTTATGGTATGCTTTAAGGCCGCTATTTATATTTATGGCTATGAAATTTTATTTTAGGAGTTGAAATTATCGACAAATATTGCTAAACTATTGAAAATTTGTTATGATAATGTTGCAACGATCTTCTTTTTTAGAAATGATAAGTCGCAAAGGGTGCTAAATATATGAAAATAAAATACTTCATGGCTAAAAAAGAAGTTTAAAAACAAAAAGTGTTAAGCAAACACATTAGCACTAATAATATAATTACAGATCCATTAACCAAAAGATTTCTACCAAAGACATTTAATGAACAAATAAAAAGTGTAAGCATTACTAGGCACCATGATTAAACAAAATATTATTGTTAACTCATATTATGTATTTGGAACTTTGAGCTTGTTTATGTAGTTTTTATGATGATTTAGATATCCTATTACTCATCATATTTGTCTTTTACGAAGACATTATTGTTAAAGCATTATCTCATTATAATCATATTAAGTTTTCAATTATTTTTGGGATACGTTAAAGGGACTATATCACATTAAAGGATGTATAACTGCTATAGCCATCCTTATTTTTTTTTCTTAATTATGATTATTGTTGTGACTGAAAATGATTTATCTTTTATTATGTGTATTTTATATTATATTATTAAAACATGATTATGTTATATAAGCTAATTGGAAGATTGTTAGATAATTTCATTAAATAACCATAATTTGTGGTTTAATTATGTAAGTATTTAAAATCATGTTAGTCACTTGAAAAGAGATAAATGTTAAATAAAATAATTATTGTTAATGTTTATATTGATGGAGCATGAAATAAAAGAAAAAATTAAATTGTGTTGTTTGAGTTTTATAATGTCCTCTCTCTCTGTGTGTGTGTATGTGTGTGTGTAACAACTTAGATCACCCACTCGCAGATATTGTCCGCTTTGGGTCCAGGCCTTCATGCCAAACACCCACACGGTTTTGTTTTTCCAGCATGTAGGCTTCTTTTGGATATTATTCCTATAGGACTTCCCAGGAGGTTACCCATCCTAGTACTGTTATTGCCCTAGCACGTTCAACTTTGAAGTTTTGATGGGATTCAGTACGTCGGGGCATGTAAAACGCGTCTTATGGGGGAGACCTAGCCTCCTACTAATCTAACTAGCCCGAGTACTAGCTCTGATACCATTTGTAACAGCCCAGACCACCTGCTACAGATATTGTCCGCTTTGGGCTTTAGCCTAGCCAAGTCCTCACAGTTTTGCTTTTCCCGAGAACTTTCCAAGAGGTCTCCCATCCTGGTACTACTCTTGCCCAAGCACATTTAACTTCGAAGTTCTGATGGGATCCGGTGCGTTAGGGCATGGAGTAGTACTAGGATAGGTGACCTCTTGGGAAGTTCTCGGGAAAAGTAAAATTGTGAGGGCTTGACTAAGCCAAGGCCCAAAGCAGACAATATCTGTGGACGGGTGGACTGAGCTGTTACAAATGGTATCAGAGCTAGTACTCGGGCCGGTTGGACTGGTAGAAGGCTAGGTCTCCCCACAAGATACGTTTTTCATGGCCCAACGCACCAGATCTCATCAAAACTCTGAAGCTAAATATGCTAGGGCAATAGCAACACCAGGATAGGTGACCTTCTAGGAAGTCCTACGGGAGTAGTGTCCAAAAGAGGCCTACATGCTGGGAAAACAAAACCGTGCGGATGCTTGACATGAAGGCCTTGGCCCAAAGCGAACATTATCTGCAAGCGGGTAGTCTGGGCTGTTACAATTGGTGTCAAAGCCTGTACCTGGGCTGATGGGCCAACAAGGACACTGGGTCTCCACGAGGGAGGGGAGAAATCTCACATCGATTAGAAAGGAGAACGAAGTACGCCTTATAAGTTTATGGATACCTCTCCCCCATAGATGCGTTTTCCTAAGGGTGGGAAAAGCAAAATCATGAGGGGTTTGGCCCAAGGGGTAACCCAAAGTGAACAATATCTGTGGGTGGGTGGTCTGGGCTGTTACAAATGGTATCAGAGCTGGTTCCCTACCCGATGTGCCAACGTAGGACACTGGGCCATAAATAGGGTTGGGCCCTAAGGGGGGTGGATGATGAGATCCAACATCAGTTGGAGAGGAGAACAAAGTACACCTT
>JANSVA010000002.1:18146079-18162317 GCA_025504915.1 Erythroxylum reticulatum | reverse complement strand
GGAGAGATTCGAAACTTAGAGTAACGCGGAGAGAGAAAAGGGGAGTTTGTATGTATAGTTGTTAATGTGAAATTTGGGTGTCGGCGAAAAAGGGAAGAGAGAAGAGTTGAAAGGGACAAAAAAAAAAAAAAGAAGGGAAAACAGATATGGAAGAAAGTAAACAGAAAGAAGGTTTGAAGTAGACAAGCAACGTATGAATACTGTTTTTTAAGGTACGCCTTTTACTGATTGCTTCCGGCCATCACTTTCTCTGTACCTTTCTTTTTACTCAGCTCTCCTCTTCACTGTCGACTTGGTTGGTTGACCATGTCAGCTAACAGATTGCTGCACAATTTGTGGGTTAAGTTAAGGTTGTTGAAATTCTTAAGAATATGAACTAACTAATCTCTTTGAAAACGATGTTTTATGCGTACTTTGAAAACGTTAATTTGCATATGTAAAAGTTTTAGCATAAGAATTTGTATACAGTCATGTCAAATTTTGAAATTTAACAATTAAGTAAATTTAAATGATCTATGTTAAATTTAGTTATTTGAAGTTACAATGTCATTATAGATTTTTATTTTTGTCCTTTCTCTTATTAGCTTTTGATTTTCTTTTTCTTAATCTTTGATAATCATTAAAAAACAATTGTCTTTGGTAGTTAGGAAGCTATCAATCTATTATGGGTGATATTAATATATATCATGTTCACTCAGATATAATGAGTTTAATCAATTAAAATTATGCTATACCCAGAATTTATTATCATATATTTATTACTAATTGAATTGATTCCCAGGTAGATTTTGTATGATATAACTTACGTGTCTCATATCTAATTCATCTTTCAATAAAAGACATTAATCACCTTTGAATACGTTTTTTTATATGAGTCAATAGTCAAAATGGTCTTCTTATGTTTTCAATTCTCCCAAATTAAATTCATTTTTGCTCACCTAGAATTGTCCTCTAAGATTATATCATGCAATGATCTTTTAATAACATTCTAAAGTACCAAACTTTCAAATTTAATTTTTAAAAATTAGACAAGAGTCATTAGAATAAATTATAATGCTCATTTAACTTCTTGGGTCTTACACAATTTAAATTGATATCTTATGGCTTGCATTAACCCTTCTTACGCTCAGTTTTATGCAAAGTAAGAGTAGTGTGTTACATGATTAACTCATTTTTATTTAAAGTGAATGCCATTTCATGAAATATCAAATAGTTGTTGGCACAAACATGCTTAATGTTAAAATAAAAAATAACATGAGATTACTAGTCTAAAATTCATCTTTTCAAAACTCTCATTTGATAACTTAAAATAGATATGGTGACCTTTGAATCCCTCCAAATTATTTTTTATTTTATTATTTAAAGCAACATTTGTAGTTTAAACTTCTTACTCTCAATTATCATCTACATAATATGCTTTAAACCTACTTCATTTCTATTTATTACAAATATTAAAGGCACTTTATCACGTGAGAGATTAATCTCTTATTTGTTTGACACATTCTTTTATTCATATTCAAAATATTTACATTGAGAAATATACTTTAGAATCAAGTATTACATAATGCTTATTATAGTAAACATTGTTATCACATATTTTATACTTATACATGATAATATAACAAATGAACATACATTTAGAAATCTTTATCAACAATATGTCAATATCTACATAATCTTTGTATACATATATATATACATCCGTTTCGTCGATTTTGTCCGGATCCTCCTTTTCTTCAGAAAAAAGGGAAGAAGCAGGATTTTCTTTAGTAGATGCCTCTTGTTCTTTTTTAGTCCCCTTCGTTCCGGAAGTTATTTCTATTTCTACATTTGTATCTTCCTCCCTTTCTTCCGTTTCTGAGGTTTTCCCATCATAGTTGAATAATATTAGATCAATCTCGCTTTTAGTGACTCCTAAATGTACTAAGAATCACATAAGCCAAATAAATTTTCAAATTGTAGATAAAAATTCTTTAAATTTGGCTTCCATTATAGATAAAAAAATAAAAGATTGTCTTTTAATTTTTATGATATTGCATCATTATTAAGTAAGAGAATAAATCAAGAGGTAACTTTTCTCTCATATAAATCTCCTCTATAATATGTATATGTATAACCTTGTATAAGTAGGCCATTGTCAACAGTACTTCTTATAGTCCTAAATATTCTTTTTATTGCTTTTTAATGTGTTTGTCCTAGATTTTATTGATATCTTCTCACTATTTTAAAAACATAATAATATCTTGTCTTGTACATATCAATACATATGTGAGAATTCTAACTATATTGAAATAAGAAATTTTCTTCATTTATTTCCTTTCTTGTGGTAATCATAGACAAATTTTTTTGTTGAGACCTTCACCTTTAGCAATAGAATTATCAATTGTTGCAATCTTGGATACCAAATTGTTTAATACTCTTATAAATATGTTGCGTGTAAAAAAGAAAACAATCTCTTGAAATCTTTACTTTAAGAATATATATAGCTTATCGGTATGTCTTTCATCTCAAATTCATATGACAACTAATTTTTTATTCCTTAATAAGCTAATGATCATTACAAGAAATTAAAATATCATTCACATGTAAAGACAAAATAGTAAATTTTTCTTTGGATCTTTTAACATATAGACAACGATCTTCATCGATCATATGAAAGTCATACAAAATAATCAAGTTAAGAAAATGAATGTGTCTCTCTCCTGAGGGCTACTTAAAACCATAAATTGATTTTAATAATCAAGATGCTTTATGTTTTTGGCATATCAAAATGACACTTACAGATTGTTTTATATAGATTTTTCTTCTAATTCTCTGCTTAGCAAAGCAATCATTACATCCATTTAATGCAATTCAAGATCTAAGTTGGTTACTATAGCCAGGATTAGGTGGATTAAAGCAAGCCTCCAATTGATGAAAATGTCTCCTCATAATCAATTTTTCATATTGTGTATATCTTTTAGTCATGAGGTGTACCTTATGTCTTTCAATACATCCATCAACCTTTCACTTTATTTTAGGAATCCATTTGTTCCTAATAGTTTTTGCCTTTTAGGGATATCAATTATGTCTCATACTTGATTAGAGATCAAAGAAGTCATTTCCTTGTTCATTACTTTCATGTATTCTCTTTAGTAGGACCATTAAGACCCTCATTTACATTCCATAGTTCATCCTCTTCATATGGGGTAATCATATGAATTTCTTCTTCCACTTCAAAATGATGTCAAGGAATCATTTTATGATTAACTCTATGTAAATAAGATTTATGAGATACAGTTTCTTCAATGTCTCAGTTACTCCTACTAGGATCAAATAAAATAGGTAAAATATAATTGGGTTACAATTTGAATTGATCTAGAGTCAATTTTTTGTTTTCTAGATGGCTCCCACGCTAGTATAGTCTTTCTTCTTCATTTTGTGTGATAAAATCATTTTTATGAAGAGTCTTATATAAAAATAGGTATTTTCATACTTTACCTTAATTTGAAAGTCATTTTATAAAAATTTAATGTTCTGTAATTCAAATTTAGTTGCTCCTTCATTACTTTGGTTACCTATGAACACATATCTTTATAAGTATTCAAAATATCTGATAAAGATGCTTTTCTTCCCTCTTGAAACTAGTTTCTTATATTTGTGAGAGAGATCAAGAATGTAGTTGACGCGCACACACACAGTCTTAAACTTATAATATCATGTTTTTTATTTTTCTGTTAGTTATACAAAGTGTTTGTAATATCTTGTGGGCACTTTATTAAGTACATGAATGGTTATGAGCAATGTAGCACCCTAATAGGTAATTGATAAATCTTCTTATGCCAACATAGACCTAATCTTTTTTAGAAACATCATATTTCATCTTTCTATAATTCTAGTCTCTATTCCTTTTTCATCGCATATCATCTTAAACTTATCAAATAAGTATTCTTCTCCTTAATCAATTCTTAATGCCTTTATTTTCTTATCTGATTGATCCTCCACCAAATTCATATACTTTATAAACGATTGATTGCTTTTGATTTACAAGAAATTGAACAGAAATATTTATATTGAGTATAGTCATTTAGAAAAATGATGAAATACACAACACGACATCTTTTCCTCATATTCACTATATCACAAATGTTAGAATGAATTAAATTTTATGGAATAGAAGCTCATATTCCCTTTCTAAATGGATTTCTTGTTACTTTACCAGCTAAACAATGTTTATAAATAGGTAGCTCTATGATTCAAATCGCCTAAAGGCCTTTTATACCTAATTGACTTATTCGATTTTTACCAATGTGATATAGTCTGATATGTAACAAAATTACAATATTATTTAAATTACTAGATGATGTAAATAAGGAATAAATTTTAATACTACTTTGATGAACAACATTTGGTGTAATAAAATTATCCAACATAAACATATAAACTTAACAAGTGGCTTCATGATATAAATTTATTCCAGTATTGTGAAAAATTGCATTGAATTCAAGTTTAATTAAACCCAATATAAAAAGGAAATTATATTGAATATTTGACCAAATAATAGTTTTTGAAGGGTTAAAGGTCGACCACTCACATATCTAACTTACGAGTACTAGCTTGTACAACAACCTTTAAGTTGTTTGATACATAAATCTATCATATTTCATATGGGATTTTCTAAAATTCTATGATTGTATACCTATACTTCACTATATGGTTGGTTACTTTTGAGTCTATAACCCACAAAGAATGTGATTTAATTAGAAATCAGAATAAGACACATACGTTATTACAAGGTTTTACCTTTTTAAGCTCTCTAACAATCACAAGCAAAATGACCCTTATTGCCACAACTCTAACACTTTACTATTTTCATTTTTCTTCTTTTTGAAAGACAATCTCATTTACCATATTGGATTCTTGACCTTCTTGGAGTCCTGAGTACTTTGGTTATTTTCTTACCTTTTTTATACTTGGACCACTATAATACTTATACTTTATGTTTATAGCTCTACATGAATTAAAAATAATTGCATATACCTTAAAGGACATCTTAGATGCTTCAGGATGTTCTTTTAGTATAATATGTCTCCTATCATCCTTTATCATCATGATGCTCTCATTATAAGTTGGAAACATTTTCATATGCACCCAACTCTATGGTAGAGGATGAGTAATGACTTACACTTGCTTTTCATAAAATAACTCTTAACCAACATCCCGCGACTCACTTATCATGTTTGACATATACCTTAAATAATTTTCCACGATGTTGTAAAGTTTCTTCTTATAGGTGCCAAACTTGATGTTGAGTAACCTTACTTTAGTCGTTGATATAACCCTAAAATGAGCAACCAGATTAGATCACATGTCCTTAGTATTCTCATATTTTTTGAACTCGTGTATAATATCATTGTCCATACTACTCAACAAAGTAATACGAGTCAATAAGCTTTTTCTTTTTAATACCTCATACGCATTATGTCCCTTTTTGTGTTAGGTTATATTACTTTCTAAACAACATGAATGGCCATATTCAATGGTTCTAAAGCCTTATGCTCTTTTATCACATATTGAATATGCATACTTCAAATTTTATAATTAGTGTCATTCAACTTCTTACCTTTGTTAAAATGAAGCAATAATATTCTTTAACACAACAACCATTTTTAAAATAATGAATTTCTTCATCAAGAAAGAAAATAACATGTATGTATGTTAATGCCATACCATGCACACATAGATTAGATAATCAATTTTCAATTGCTTATGAAATCAAAAAATTACAAAAGTTCTTAATCATCATTTATATAAAAATTAACTACCAATTAGAGAACTTAAGTTTAATCTCATGCATAATATACGTGTCAATTAATAGGATGATCAAATATCGAACTTGAGAACACATCAATGAACACAATATATATAGTTTATTATAACATACTTAGAACAAAACAAATGCTTGCACAATGTATATATGAGATAAATATAACAAAACATAAATGGAATAAAGTTAACTAATTCATATAGTAAAGCCCTTTAAGCATGATATATAATAGCTCTAAATATCTCAATAGCGAAGCATACAGGGCTTAAGGTCTTGTTTAACTCCCTTATTCTATTTTCTTATAAAAACATCACTGACCATTTATATGATTTAGTAATAAGTGATTTCAAATTTCAAAAAATGTTTAATAATTCATCTTCTTGTTATGGCACTATCGAATGTTAAAGTCCTGTACTTCACTATAACATTTTTGAAAGCCAAATAAGATGTGTAATATAGCTCTTGTATTAAGTTTTTAATATTGATAAAATATTTTATTACCTCTTCTCTATAGAATGACTACAGCTGAAATAACTGCTTTAACATGATGATGACATATCTTACTTATGCAACAATGCATAGAAGTTTGGGTATCCTATTTATTATATGTATTTTCCTAAAAATAAACATTTATAAACAATGTTCTTATTAAATACTCATGAAAACAAAAAAATCACATATTAAATTAGTGAACTCATATTAATAAAATCTTTACATAAAATTTGAGTAATTTACTTATAATAATAACATTACTACTAAACTAATCAAAATTATTATTATTTTATTTTAATTAGAACTCATTTCTAATTATTAATCTTAATCTAACTAAGAAAATAATTTATAAAATTATGTAATTAATTTACAGTTTAAGATTATTTTAAGTTATAATTTAAATAAGGATATTTAAATTAGAATTCTAATTTTATAGGCTTATTTCAACCCTTATTTAATCATTTTTTAATTAATAAAGAAATTTAATTAACTAACCCCAAATACCTCAAAAGAATGTAGATTTACATACATAAAATCACCAAATCACTTCTAAACTAGAAATAGAAATACCCAAGGTACATAAAATTTAACATTTTACAATGAGAGTTTATATCTCAATTATGAAGACATATCAATTATAATCCCTCAAGCTAAAGCTGTCAATCTGAGCTTGAGGTAGAACTTGCTTAGATTAGTATTAACCTTTACAATTGTATCACAAAAAATCTTATCATTCCTTTCCCTCTAAGTGTACAAATGTCATGGATAAGCAATCCAAAACCTATCATTAAGAGCTTTTTATCACTCTTGACTCCTATATTAACTTTTAAGGCTCAAGTAAGTGTGATGAACCATTCCCCATGAGGGCATTGAAGGTTAAAAATTATAACCATGCTATTTCATGGTATTGAGGAGAATACATATTTTAAGGACAAATGATTGTATGATTTCTGGCCATCCCTACATAGAGCACAAATGAGGTTGTCAATATGGAATTTTAGCTTGTCATTGGTACTTAATCTTTGGGAAGAAGCTAGCCAAAGTATAAAGGAGTGTGAGGGAGCAATGTTACTGTCCCACACCAGTCCACAGTCAAGACTCCTTCTAGGGTTTCCCAATAATATTTTCTTATATGAAGCAGTGAAAGAAAACCAAATATTTGTCCAGGCGCCATTGCACACTATCAAAAATGGAGGGATCAAATAAGTACCATGAAATATAGAAGTCTCTTTAGGAATGAAATGGCTAGCACCAATCCCCATTCATTATAAGTGACTGCACTTAATAGGAACTATGACTTTTAGAACAAAATATTCCTCAATATAATGGGCCGAGTAAGTGTCAATTATTAAACGAAAAGTCATTGTTCTCCCTATTACCAATTTTGTGTTTGCTCTAGGCCTATATGAAATTTCTAATGTGTAAGATCTATTAAAAGGTGTATGAATGAGCTTGTTTAGGTTTCACAGTCCATATAGCCTCTCATCGCAAGTGATATATACGGATCCAGTTCACCCATAAGTTTTCCTTTTCTATACATATCCTCCATAGCTTTTTTTCGTAAGGACCTTATACATTTTTGCAACTTGATACTAATCCAAGTCCTCTATGTTATTTTAGGAGGCATAGTGTGCTCTATTTGACACTTGAGTTCTGCTGCTACTGTTACTTAATCCACTTCATACAGACTCCCTGATCAACTTGTAATATTTTTCACGCACTCTTTGGAAAAGCAAGTTGTGTTGACTAGTGTATATAAAGGTTATTGATTACAAATATAGCTAATTGTAGCCTTTCACTATAAGACAAAAACCTATTGAACCATTTTCTTTTCAACTAAGAAGATCAAAGGAGCACAATTTCAAACACTAAGTCTCTTGGTAGAGATGGAAACCCTAAGATATTTAAAAGAAAGTTATTGAAATTTTGACCTTAGTGAGGAAGCAATTAAGCTCATAGTAGTTTAGGGGAGAGTAAAAAAATATATGGAGATTTTCGCTAAATTAAAGCTCAAATCTGAAACTGTTTTAAAAGTATCTAAAGAATTTATCAAGTTTATTAGAGCAATATCTACCTTATAAAGCATTAATATATCATCAATGAAGGACAGTTGGGATATTTTCAGTTTACCACATCTTTGATGATATTTAAAGAAAGGAAATCTTACTATATTCAAGGAGGTGATACTATAGAGGACCTCTATAGTGATTGTAAAGAGATAAGGAGATAAGAGATAATCTTGTTTTAGACCTTTTGCATTAAAGTGGTACAAGACTAGATCTAATTGATAAACTTGCTAGGATAATTAATAACTTAAAGAGTGCTTAGTAGAAAATCCTAGTTACCAAAATCAAAAGCTTTCTTAAAATCAATTAGTAATGCATGACTGTTGATATGCTTATTGGAGTTATATCCTCAAAAAAGCACTTGTGTAAGTATGATATTGTACCATATGCTTCTTCCACTCATATATGCATCATAATAAGGATTTATAAAATTAGGAAGTGTCTTCTTCATTATATTTACAACTAGCTTTGAGATAATCTATAAATTATGTTCAATATGCAATAAACATATAGTTATTAAGACTATAAGGATTGGAAAATTTAGGGACCAATAATATATGTTTTATTCAATTTAGTGAGTGGCTTGCCATTCTTGAAGAACTCTAGGATAACATCAACAATCATTGGATCACTTTGTTCTTGTATTGCCTGAAAAACCTTTCACTAAAACCAGTATACCTAGGAGCTTGGTTAAGATGAAAGGAGAATAAGACTAATTTGATTTCATCATTGATCAATGTATAGGTATAAAGAGGTAATAAGGAGACTTAAAGATTGCTCACCAGATCCTCAAGAAGTTTAGTTATATCTTTACTCTTTCTTAAGAAATTTTTGAAGTGATTCATTAGTAGTTCCTTTAACTTGTGTTGTTAATTTACTAGATTCCTATTTAAATCCTTAAGTGAAATAATTCTTCCTTTGATCCTTCTACCTTGGATCACATTTTAAAAGTATCTAAAGTTTCTATCCCTCTTTTGTAACCATTATATCACAAACTTTTGCCTTAATTGGGAGATATAGGACTTTAAGGTGGAGAAATATTTCTTCAGTTCATCTACTTTAAGAAATAATTCTCCCCTTAATCCTTTTGGTGCCTCTTGAGCCTTATTAGGGCATCAAAAGCCATTCTCTTATATTGTAATATTGGATCAACATTATCTTTCAACAAAAGAATGCATTCAGCCTTAATTACCTTTAGTTTTCTTATTCATTTGTAAGCTTGTAAGTCGGAACACTTAAAGCTTACTGTCTTAGCAACTATATGACTTGACTAAGGATGATGGAGAAGGAAGTTGAAGAAATTTTACCACTGGATGATTGAACTAAATTAATATAGGTGTATGACAAAAGAGAAAAAAAAGTATTACCAAATGTAGCTTAACTGTCAAGGAATCTATTAAGCTATGAGTTATTAATTAAGCATCTATTAAGCTTCCTTTGAATAAGTCTACCCCCACTTTGGTAGATACTCTAAGTGAATAGGGAACCAAAATATCTAAGATCCACCAAGCCCAAGTTTAATTTTAGATTAGATAATTTATGGAATATTGAATGCAGACACATCATATTGCTTTGCAATTCCAAGGGGTGGATAGTACAATTGTAATATCCAACTAATATTAAGGGGAAGTACTGTTGGATTCAATTCTTCTTAGGTCAAATCATAAACCAACTCTTTGAAATTCCTAATTGGCAGTATATACCACAATAATTTTCAAAGGTAAGTTGGAGATTTTCAGTGTTAATTCACAACGAATAAATTCGTCTAAGAAGTAAGTTTGGATAGTTTAAAAAAAGAGGGATCAAAAGAAATTATTACCTTACAACTAGGGTAAGCTGAATGGTTACTGAGAGTAGTCTACCTATGTTTCAAAAATCCAAGCCCCTTTGAAATTGTTCCTCTTTTATTTTGGTTAATTAGATCAATAAAATAAGAATTCTTAAAGCCAAGAAAGCCATTAAAAGTTAGTTATTTATTTGGCTAATTTAAGCCCCTTATATTTTATACTAGTAATCTTATTAACGTTGTTTGGATTTGGCTTTCCTTATTCTAGTCTTTTGACTAATATAACTGGGGTCAAGCCAACTCCTAACTAGAGTTCAACTACTTTTAGTTACATTAAAAGAGCTTACTTTACTTTAGAGCTTATCCTTCTTAATATTTACCATTAGATCTTTCCTTTTAGACATGTTAGTAGGGGGTGTTTATATTGCTTGCATCTTCTCATTCACAATTGAGGGGATGCCTACATGTTCCTTTACTTGAGGCGATTATTAGAATTCTTCTATGCTCTTTATTTGAGTTCCTCCCTAATTTGCTCAGTCACTCCTATAGTCAAGATGTCGATTATTTCTATCCTTGCTCATGTTCAGTTTTTGTGGTATCTTGAGATAGTTATTCCCTGGGCCTTTATACTTTCACTAATCCCTTCTTGAGGGGTTTCCAAAGATAAGACACCTCACCGAGTCCTCAACTAAGACAGATTTGAAAGGAGTTAGGTAAATTTTTATTTAGTTCAACTTCAACACACACCCTCACAAATCTAATTCTCTTCAAGTTTGTTATGTTATTATACAGGGTTATTGGGTTACTTAGAAAATTAGAAAAATAATTGAGCCCCTTTAAAGGCAAATATTATAGAGGGATACGATGGAAGTTCACCCATATCAGGATGGAATACTCTGCCCTATCTAGCATCACCCTCAACTTCCATTTCTCAATTAGCAAAGGCTTAACTTGCACATACCAAGTTATAAGATCGATGAATTTTTGCACAATTTCCTCTTAAGCGAATTTGAAGATGAAGAACTCATCCTTAATCACCAAAGTTTTTTTCTAGGGGCAAGCTTTCTTTAGTTTGTACTCGCTCATTGGTAGATCAATGTGAAAGCTAGTCGTTTTTTTAAGAACTATCCTAATAATGTTGCGCTCCATTTCTTTGCACCTTTCTCCTACACCTCAGGTGGTAAGAAAATCAGTGCTCCACTACCTAATAGGGATACAAAATGAAGCCTCCCAAATGATTTAGGATCTCTTACCATCTTTCTCCAAGTTTTCTTTATCTTCTACTTGTCACCTACTATAGGAGCTACTAGTGCCTTAGGTTCAGATTATGGCTAGAAAGGGCAAGGAAGGCAGAGTCAAAGTTGAGGTTTAGTGAGGGTATGGGTGGGTTAGTTGAGGGATAGGCTAAATAAGTTTAAACATTTTAATTATAAAGGTAAACTCTTAGATGAAAACTAAATAGGGAGTTTTAAAAGAAGGTCGTGTTACCTAAAGTAGAAATCGGTCCACTCTAAAAGTAGTCTGAACTGCTAGAAAAGCTAAGGGAGAAAAGGGAGAGAAGGAAATAGGAAAAAATTTAATTTAGTAACATTCTATTTTAGTTCTCCATTGATAATAAACATATACTTCTTTGTAGATTTCTAAAGCACATTAAAAAGGCCCATGATTAAGACATGTTAAGAGTTTTATAAACAAAAATAAAAACCCATCTAATGGTTTTAACCTAATATTGAATTTTGGTTGTCCATAAACTCAATATTATTTTCAAAGCCTTATGATTCTTCCTGAGACAAATTCTAAAAGGAATACAAAATATATTTGGATACCATATACAATTATGATCTAAGTACATCACTAGATTGTCTCACTGTATTTGAATTTTTAATAAGCTTGGTTGGCTAAAACAATAATCGTATGCACTTTTTTTAACATTTATAATTCCAATCTAATTTAATTAATTATCAAATTATTTTCTTAATATTTTAAAGATAATTAAACATTTTTCCTTCTTGAAGAATCAAATCTATGATGAAATTAATCAAAATTAAAATTTGAATTTCAAATATACTAAATAATATCATAATTAGGATGCATGTTAATCACTACGCTCTAATACCGTATGCTAAAATTGGTTGTTTGAAATTACGTGATCATCAAATATGACATCAAATCAATTTTGGATTTTGATTTTATATTTCGCAAATTAAAAGATTTTAGTTCTTGTATAATCGTTACTCTTGTTAACTTATATAATTTGTCAGATGTGTCTCTTTCAATTTAAAAAATACTAAAAGAGTTAGATAAATTCTCTCTCTCTCTTATCTGGAAAATAAACTCTTAAAAAAATTCTCATTGTAATTAGTTAAGAAATATACTTTAATCTGTATATTTAAATTGAAATAATAAATTTAAAAGGACTTAACTTTTTGAAAATTTTTTGCTTCATGCTTGACTTTTTGAAAGTTTTAATTCGATGATTGACTTATCAAAGCTTATACATCATTAAGTCAAACATTATTTCTGTTGATTTTTAACCAATGTGGTGTATTTATCAAATATCATGTGAGTATTTATTTGTTAATTATATTGATAAATAATGAATAGAGACAATATTTTGACCCAGTTGCTCGAACTAAATTAAATTTTTAAAAAATGTTATTCATTGAATTATGAAACCTAAATAATAGTTATTTTTGCAGTTATTATTTCTATTTAAAATTTATAAATTTGAATGTTCAATTAATTATAAAAATAAAATATAGATGTTAGTCCCATCCAAAATGAAAATATTGGAAACCTTTTTTGATAAAAAAATGCCTTGTAAAAAAGATAAATAATAGTTGAAATAAAAAACTTTGAAATTTAAGAATATGTTTAAAATTATGAATCTATAAAAATTGAGTCCAAAAGCATCTGATTTATAATTGGGTTTATTCGTTACGTTAATTTTGCATTTTTAAAATTTACTAGTGGGAAATCTGATACATGTCGGTTAAGAAATTCAGCGTCCTTCGCTATTCAAGCAAGGTACAATCAGTACAAGCTTTTTCAAAGGGCGGGTGGTGAGTGGACCATTCCTGGTTCTCGCAACCTGACTCAGACTCTGTTGGCCAACCTGGCACCCAGGGTGGGACTAGCAATCTGGGAATTTGTTAGAAAGACGAAAATGTCCAGTCATTGCTACTCCTGCTCTTCCTTTCTGGTGTCCGACGAGTTTTTTCAGGACCGATAACGAAATGTCTTCGGTATGTGATTGTTTCATATGGTTTGTCTCTTTCTGATGGTCTTCCATCCCCCTTTACTGGAATTGGAGTCCTGACCCGATCTCATCAGACCCTACTACTTTATTGACTTGTCTTCTTGCCCGAAAAATAATGTCAAAAGAAGATATTGTTAATAGTGGACTATTGACACCGGTAAAATGTTGGCCAAGCAATCTAATAAATATGCTTATTTATAAACAGAAACGTTCATTATGTACATGGAACTGAAAAGAGGCACAAGTTTTATACGTTTTGTAGGCCATATCTATCAATTTCTTGTATAATTTACTACCACCTTGTCGAGTGATTCCTTTAACTTTGTCGGTCCACTTAACGTGCATGTTTTTAAGATAAGCTATACATAAATGTACGTATAAGCAAACAGAAAGAATGCCTATTATCTATGTATTCTGAAACATATAATTTTAGATTAATTAATGATTAGAAATACTAAAACAAATTTCACTTCTATGCCTAAACTTCTATTGCATACCTAAAATTAAAATCATTCTGAAAATTGGCTGATTCGTACAAGTAACGTAAGATCATTAACTTTGTTTACTTCGTCAAGAATGTTGCATATCTCTATATAAATTTCCCCAGTGAGAACTTGGCCACCAAGTCACACTACTTGGACAGCTTAAAGAGTGGAGGGATATGCCAATAAAATTATACAGGCAAATTGGTGTTGAAGGAAAAGCAGCAGCCTTTGTGTAATCCGGTGGGCTAACTTTTTGCCTTTCTCACGTATTGACCAAGACAACTAGTTTACACAAAATCTTGGCGAATCAAAGACGGCTTGTTATTGTCTAGAATTCTATTCCTTTCCCAACGCGATAAAAAGGGCAATTCTGATGCCTGCCGTGCCATCTGTCTTAGTTCTTTCAAAAGAGGCCTCCGTTGGAGCACCATAGAGTGTTCTAACCTTGTATTAACGTGTAACTTATATAAATATGTAAATAAGGTTTAAGGAAAACATGTTAGGAACTGATTAATTGGAATAAAGAATATGATCTCTATTTACATATAATTTGTCCCTTATTCACACTCCGCGTGAGCATTCATAAGAGACACTTTAGATTGACGTTGATATCAAACATGTTATGGATAGTGACTCCTGGAATTACATTTGACACTTAATTTTAAGTATAAGTTATACCATAAATCTTATGGTAATTGTTCTTAAAAAAACCATGTGCTTCAAATTTAATTATAGAATTTTCCATTATTTTCTATATATATATATATTCAATATAATTCATCTTAGTTACTTTATAAGAATATGAGTAGGATAATAATTCAAAATAATATTTTATCTTTAAACCAAGAGTAAACTAAACGGGAATATCTTAGGGCTCAGGTACTTTTAAAAGGTCTATAATTTTTAAAATTTTCAAAAATAATTTTGTAGTTTATAACTTTTTACTTAATCTCTTATCATTTTATTTTTGTTAAAAACTTATTAGAAAAGTTCACATGGCAAAAGGACATATGGACCTACTCATCTCGTTAACCTGGCTTAGACCACAAATATAAATATCCGACAATACATAAAATCTCAATTTCTGAAGAACATTAATCAAAAAAAATTTGGCATAATTTTCTCTAAAAAATTTGCATGTCTTTGAATTGGTGAGGACTAACGAGATCCATTGCCACGGCGGGTTGATGTTTTGAGTTTAAGGTTAGTGGGTTACTCAATGTTTTGGGGAGGTTATGAGAATGGAATCTTCAAAATTTAGAGTTCAAATTTTTTTTTTAAAATTATAGATCTTTAGTTTTTATGTAAAGTTAAGCAGCTTGCCACATGATTTTACGTAGCTTATATTTTAATTAGCAAGAAATTTTAATAATTTTATGTTAATTTTTTTTAAAAAGGGCATCATATATCGATATTAGGGTTTTCTTTTGAGTATTTCATTAATCAATATACTTAAGGTCATGTGCTTTCTAAAACAACAATTAGGGAGATATGAGACCATTTAGAAGAGATAATAGTTTTTAAACATGGGAAGAAATGACAGATTTCCACTAATTGAGAAGTTATAACATGATAAACACTAGTTTAAATGATACATTTATCCTCATAAGGTGAGTTCTAGTCTAGAATTTCCTTAATATATTTTATGTCATAAGGTAAGTTGTAGTCTAATTACTTGTTGAAAAAGTTAACGTGGCTATGAAATCTCTATTTTGTTGGAGTAAAATTTACTTGCATATATGTAATATAGCTAGTTTTTTATTTTAAGCTTTTCGTGACACGTATATTCTATTAAAAACATTATGTTAATGAAACTTATTTTCATTCAATAACAGTCCCCAAAATTGAGTTTCAATTTTAATATGATGGTACTTTCAAATCACTTACAGTACATGCAATAAAAAAGGTGAAATAATGTGAACGTAACTAACAAAGCTTCAAAAGATCTATTACTTTTGCCTAGCGAAACTGTTAAAAGAGTTAGATTGAACAGGTTAGTGAATTTAAGGCATATATGTTGATTAAACTTTAAATGACACTTTGAGAACTATTTTAGGAGGCTTATTGGACTTATACAAAGATAAATTATTGGTTAACTTGATCTAATCTAAAATTGGAGAAGACTTAGAGCTGAATACAATCTCATACATAAGTCGTGTTAAAGCTCGTATAACTCTTAAAAATTGAGTGTTGAAGAATACGAGTTAACACACGAATGTGTTTAGCCTATGTCGTTATATATATATATAAGTGAAGTTACAATAAGTTACACAACCTCTAATATGATTATATACCAACCGTTATAACTTTTTAGAAAAATAAGTTGAAAGACACGATCTCCAAA
>JANSVA010000002.1:18109397-18129674 GCA_025504915.1 Erythroxylum reticulatum | reverse complement strand
TAATAGTGACAATTTAACTGTGAAAGATACTAAATTGTCACAATTACCATTGTATTAGTGACAAAAATATAAATCATCACAAATAATCTAAACACTAATGTTAATCAATTGTCTTGGTACTAAAAAATATCGTATTTGTGATGACAAAAATAATTAGTCACAAAAATTGTCACTAAATTATGAATTGTTGTGACCATAGTTATAGTTCAGTTATTGTGACAATATGAAGTAGACACTAATTAATTGAGTATTTATTGACAAAATTTTTTGTCACAACAAGTAAAATATTGTGTGACGATTAACTGTTTCGTAACAAAAAGAAAAAATATTAGTAATCAAACTATGTTTTGTCACAACAAATATTAGTGATTAACATATGTTTTGTTACAATTACAATTTATTCCCGTCAAAATTATTTTAGCTCCAAATTGCATAGGCTTTTAATGACAAAACTTATTGATAAAAGAAAATTTGACAATATTAATATATTAATAGTGACAACTTAATTGTGAAAGATACTAAATTATCACAATTACTATTGTATTAGTGACAAAAAAATAAATCATCACAGTTAATACAAACAATAGTATCAATCAGTTATCTTGTTACAAAAAACCTCGTATTTGTGATGAAACAATAGTTAGTCACAAAAAATTATTATTAAATGTCTTAACTCTTGTAGTGATATTATTTAAATGATAAAAAGTTAATCCCATTAAATTTTCTATTCACTTAGGATTTGTTTTGCACATTTAGAAAATGTTAGGGTTCAAATTGAATGCTTTGGAATGTTAGGGTTTAACTTGTATTATGATGTAAATGTTGAGGTTCATAATGAACTTTTGGCCTTTTAAAATTGATAAATTAAGAAACATAGGAATTCAATATGTGGAATATAAACTATAAAACATTGCAATCAAGTGTCAACCATAACTTAATTGAAAAAAGAAGTGACCATAACTAAATATTGAAAAGAAAAACCATAACTATGTCCACAATCATTGCCAAATCCATATCCCAAAGCTCACATTGCAAAAGTTTTATTATCAAATCAGCTATAAAGTTTCAACATTATGAAAGGGAGAGCAGAAGACGTGATATAGCCAATGGACACACAACTTGCTAAATTATAGAAAATGGGTTCTCAAAACCCTAAAATTTGTAACAAAACCAAAGAAAAAGGGCTTTTAAATATAAAAGTCCATAAAAGAGTTATAGACCTAGAAATAACTTATTTTTCATATTAAGATGAGAAATTTTCTCAAATTATTCACTCATTTCATCATCATTCTTTTATAGGAAGAACTTAATAAGTATGAAAGCAAGTAAAGTTAATCTTAGAAAGAAGAGATCGCTAATAAAAAAGATCAACAAAAGGTTGAGTTTTTATTTATTATCAGGTGGTGTTACCCTTAAACTAATATATTTACTAAAATATGTTAAAAATGAAAGTTTAATAAATGAGTATACCAACAAGATAATATATTTTAGTCATTACTTAAATACAACCTCATTTGAATTTATATTCAAATTAAAGGGGTATTCCTAATTTCTTGGCAATTATCTCTAAATGAGATTCTTTAGGAAACATCCACCTTGACATCATAACTTACCATCATATGTCGAGGCAATAAAATTTTGAACCTCAATATTAATATAAAATTATTTTCATAATTAACATAATATCAATTATGTTTTTAATTAAAATTTTCTTATAGTTTATCAAATATTATAATAACCATATAATAAAGTGCCAACTTTTATGATAAAATGGATTAAGAAAAATTTGTAGGTCTATTATGTATAATTTTTTATTCATATTATAAAGTTTAATAGATATTATTACAAAAATAGAAAAATTAAAATCATGGTCTAAATCACAATCATACGAGTACCTCTTCATCCATTATAATTTTAATTCTAAGAAACAAATGGCTGATGAACATGAAGTATATCCTTGAACTATAAATTCAATATCCAACTCATCATTCATAATTAACTTTGTTATATGTTCACACTCACTATCTTAAACATGATTCAGTACACTTATTTGCCTACATATTTGCCATCAAAGTTGGAAAAAGAAACTTGTCAGAAATAAGATATGTTCAAACTTCATTACTAAGCTATTTTTTTTGTAAAAAGTACCCACCACTCGTATTTTTAAAACATATGTGTGATCAAGTTAACATTACTTGTGTGGTCATTTCTTATAATGAGGAGATTCAAACAATCATAAATAGATGATGAGAAAATTAAACACTTATTGTAGTATAATTGCTAATACTATGATAATTATTATTGTTTTGAATTTGAGATACAAGCTTGATGCATTTGAGTATATTTCCGGAAGTTGTATGATGATAGAATTTCAATACATGTTTCATATCATTAAAGAATTTTGATATGATTTATTTTCTTGCTACCAATACAAAATGGGTAAGAAGTTAGATTATAACAATTTAGTATTCGATTCATAAGTATAGCAATTTTGGTTTGACTCAACCAACCCACATTATATATTAGTAATTTATTTTAGAGAGGATGTTCGAGTGCTGTTTGGTCGGAATCGTCTCGTTAAATTTGATCCCCGCCTCAAAGTCCAATTAAGCTAAACCTAACCATTAAGTTGAAGTCAAAATAAAATTTTCATTCCTAATTATACCACTTGTAATCACAAATCTACAATAGCTGCATAGCTACCAGCTATTGCACCATTTTGCATTTGGTGAACAAATTGCATTAATGGTGACATTTAGTGTCAAAGTGCAGAAGGTTGGATGAATCAACACTAGTATTTAATATTTTTAAAGGAATATGAATTTCTTACTGTGTAAAAAGTGTTGGTCAGGTATGGAGAAAGTAAGACGCATTCTATCTAAAATTGAAAAGTAGGTCTGACGCCCTAATCATTTTGATTTACTAATATAAATTATTGGCCACCCACCACCTGGTGTTCGTAGAGATAAGACTATGGCATCCTCAACATAAAGGGCAATGATAGACTGTTACTAACTATATTAGTTTAGACATAATAATTTATTGTTAATCTATTCAACTTTTGTTGGGTGACTTTTGTTGAATGGGATGTTGTTCATTCAATATTAGAAGTAATATTTCAATATAGTGAAATTCTCAGCAGAGGGAATTTGAACAAAAACAAGAGTAGAAATATTATTTTGAAAATGCACGCTGACTCCTTTAATCCCTGACCTTGACCTATTAGTTTACTTGAATTCAGGAGGGTACTCACATGCACAGTCGGTATACGATAATTGGCATCTGGACATAAGAATCAATCACTCAAAGCTTAAACATTTGGTCGATTGGAGAATAAGAAACTCGGCAATGCCAGTAGGGCCCTTCTGTACTTAATAGCCACTTGCTAATGAATAATAAGTAGGTAGAAACTCGAGTTTCTTCTTCTTAAACGAAAGTAATTGATTATGGTATCTGAACTTCCAATCTGTGACGGAGAGGCACTAGCTTACTTCTCGTGAGTTTTGGTTTTATGGCTGTCTGCCAACCAACATGGGGACGGGTTAGGTTGGGTATCAGTATTTTGAACGTAGAACTCACTGAAAAAAGAAAACTCAACGTCAAGTGGAATGGTAAAAAATAAGAAGGGAGGTGTTACTATAATTCAAAAGGTAAAGTTTGCATGCACTGCACATTCGACGTCTCAACTTATGGGGACTTCACGCAATGATTACACGCTTTTTAACGCTTTGATGCCAACTGCATGTAAATGTGGAACAATCAAAAGTAACATAGAATGCTTCCAGTTGTCAAATGCCACGTTTTCTTTTTCCTTTCGTTCTTGGGTGGGACAACGTGCTCTTTCTTGACTTGTAAAGTATGATTGGATTCACACGTAATGAGCAGTCTAACTACAGAAGAACCATGTCGGCCACATAACATAATCTCCCCAAGTTTCACATGCCTCTCAAGTATAAAGCCATGATCAATCTTCCTATCAACCAACAGCCTCAATAAAACCATCTATAACACGACTGCAATAAGTACTTCGCCATTATTGGCACTAAAATTGTGTGGCATCAACTTTTCTGTCAATAATTTTTATGTATCACTAAATCGGGTGAATAATTATATAATTTAAATAAAATATTTCAAGACGAATAATTCAACGACTTTAAACTAACGGATCGACAAAAAAATTATACATACTATGAGTTCTATGCAAAACTCATAATATTTCTTATAGAGTTTAAAGCTTGCTCAAATCCAAAACTTGAAACACCAAGTACTCCGATGCTAATTTGATCTACCCTCAGACTGTAGCATCAAATTGCACTATACAATATCAATAAGTCATTCTATTGCTTACCAACACATCATTCGTGTATTTTCGTAATGTCTATCCTGAAAGGGGTTCAGTGGGCCAATCTTGCTGTACACAGAAGTCACAACCCTTTTCTTTACTATAATTTACTCAACCACACCTAAAGATTTGAATTCAGAACCTCTTAATCTTGGAAAACGAATAACAACTATGGCACTCATTTCAACTCTCGACCCCGAGTCATATGGGTCTTGTCAGTTATAATTTTCAATTACAATGCCACTCCTATGAAAAGAAATGCATTTAAATCCATTTGTTAAGGATTTTCATAAATGATCTATTTCAGTTATCAGTTTACTCGATGCATTTCTAAATTGTCTTTAATTTCTTTTGAGTTCACTTTCCAGTGGACTCCAACTCGTTGTAAAAGTAACACCGGTCATTTCAGTCTTGTTGCAATTGGGTTGGGTATGCATGTCACATCACTTTTTGTGTTTGTTATACCAAATATCTACTCAAACAGTAAAGCTGTTTCAAGAATCAAAACAAAGCTCAGTGTCCATGCGAGGGAGAAGAAGAATGAACACTACAGGGCTTTTTCTACTTAGTAAAGAAAAAAGTCTACGAGCTCACGTCGGGCCCAATAAGAATGGATTCAGCGGTGGCCATTTATTTTAAGCGGTTTGACAATTCAATCAATGAGAAGTTTTATCTTATTTATTATTTTAGAATTGCTTAGAGTATTTTTCTCCTTTTAATGTCGGAGCTTTGTCTTTACTTTTTCTCATACGGAGTTTTGATGATTTATTTACTAAGTTTTATTATCATAAGAAACAGTAAAATGTTGACAAAATGACTCCAATTTTTTAATTTTTAAACATTTTATATGTTAACTAATTTTGTCTCATATCTTGACATAATTTTGAACCTTTTAAATATAATTGATTAATTCTTTATATGTTAATTTATTACAAGATATTTGTTTAGTACAATTTCTCTTAATTTTGTTTCTAACTTTTTTCTCTTAGAAGAATGGGAATTTTCACAAGGATCTTCTTCTTTCAAAAGGGTTTTTTTAAATCCTCTCTTAACATTATTTGTATTAGAAAATATCTTTGTACCATTTAACATTTAAAGATTTAACTAATTAAATTTGATAATAATTATATATTCTTTTTCTTTAGGTGGGAAGGATATCCTATGAAATATAATGATATTGCTATTATTAAAGGTGGGACAATATTTTGTAAAAATATATTTTTTCATTTATTCTAACAACTTTTAGTATGTCATATTTTTGTGACCCAATTAAGTGATAGTTCACTTAGTAATAATATCTAATACTAAAAGTGTATTAGTAATAAAGATGTAGAGAGTTAAAATTAGGAAATGAAGCTAAATTATTAATCAGAATTAGAATGAAAATAAATGATGGTTGAGAATTTAGGCCAATTAATTTAGATTGCACCATAGTGTAAGAACTTGTAAGAAAGATTAGAAAGTATTGGGTTTTCTTGGCTAAAGTAAGAACTAGATTAATTGACTCAAACTTTGATGAAAATATATGGATAAAAGGTGACACTAATTCACCTTTAACTTTAAACTCTTTTAGTTAAAAGTTAGAGCTCTCAGGTTACTTTGGGTTTGAATTTAAATATTTAGGTTAAAAATATATTTTAATCCTTAAAGTTTTTACCAAAATTTAAAATCCAATGAAATCCTAAATTTCTTCAAGTTAGGAGTCCATACTAGTCACGTAGGTAACTAACCTGGACTCTAAAATCCTCTAGGGTTAACTACCAAAAAAAGCCTAAACTTTCCTTAATTTTTTAATTATAACACAAACTTTAAAAAGTAGCAATAAAACGCTTAAACTTTTAATTTTTTCAATTCTAGCCAGACATTAGTCTCACCGTTATCTTTGCTGACATGACACTGTCACGTGTCCATGACCCTCACTAATAAGACCTGTCAACATCATTACGAGAAGCTTTTCGGATTAGCAAAATGATGTCATTTCTTGATGATAGTAAAACTATATCATTTCAACTAAACTTATATCTTTGTCGATCATCTCTAAAATCCCTAATCTGTAACCTAAAATCTCCCAACGTTCATAAGAGAGTGATTTCATGTAGGGGTGTTACTTCTATCGCAAAGTTAACTGCTCCATCAAACCAACAAATGTTCTTTGTTATTTTGTGTGTGGGTGTTTCATAAGAAAGTGATTTTGTCGTCGGGTCAAAATTGAAAATTTTTGAAATTTTGACTTCCATCGTCAAACTTCCCGTGGCATCGACTAGGGTAGGATTCGTCCTCTCACTCTCTGTTGTTTATTTTTCTTGATTCCCTTTTTTATTGAATATTTATGAAATGAAATGTTGTTGTACTAGGGTTTAAATTGGAATTTAATATTCGTTCATTTATATAGTGGCCTCCAGATCTTTTGATTCCAAATCACATTGTGCTTCCATAAAAAGTTTTCCCTTAATTTATGTGTCCTCTTTGTTTATCACTTTTTTCCTTCATCCATAGTCTAGATGAACTGGGAAATTGAATAGTGACAGTCATTAGCTAAATTCGGAAAAGAAAAAGAAAAGGTGATTTGTTTGTTATTGAAAATGAGAATTGACTTGTATGTGTACATAACATCTTATAAAATTAGTGACGAACTTATCAGTTGGTCAATTATAGAGTATATTTAGTAGAGGAAGGGAAGGGAGGTTAGATGAAGAAAAAATGGGAGTTACTAAGAATCACCATATATTCAGGTGAAAAGTTGTCATTTTCTGCTTGCCTAAATTCTCTAATACTTCCACTAAAACTATAAAAAAATCGTTACATAAATTAATAAAATGTTAATCAAATAAAGAAATGAACATCAGATATATGGATATTTAAAGTTTATCTTCTGCTGATCACTTACAAAAGCCCATGAATATCCACTTATATCGAGATCTTCAGCAAGAATGCTCAAAAACCAATTCTATGATTGGTAATTTTCTTCCTCAACTACAACTCAACATATAAGAAACATCTAATTGTTTCTGTCATACCTAACAATAGATAATAATACACCATCAAGGAAAGTCTTCAAAAGACATCCATTTAACCCAATAATATTCCTACATCCACTAAGAAAGCCATTATTCAAAGCACTATAACCCACAAAATCTTTTAAACATTTGTTTCTCGATATGTTCATCAAAATCACATCAATAATAAACTTTCCATCTTTGTTAGCTCGTCTTAACTCATATCCATAAAGCTATAACTTTGCATAATGACCTTCCATTGATCCTCGAAGCATAGTAATTAATGCCCACTTAGCCTTATAACATTGAATTTTAGTGACCTTTAGTGCATATTTTGATTAAAGATCATCCACCATTTCACTAATAGGTCAATTCGGGTTCCTCCTAAACTTGCGTATGAACTCATTCGCAATCCATTTTTGGCTTGCTTGCTTATTCCTCTACACTTTACTGTAGTTACGAGTGTTTTTGACTCTCTTTACAATAAATATTTTCTCATTTCCTATCTAGCTAGCATACGCCCGAAAAAGACACTGTGCATCACAAACTGCTTCCATTCGCACACCAGATCTCGCCATTGAAATATTGTACCTATTTGTATTTGCATACTTCCTTATAGCTTCCCTCAACTGATTCTCGTCCTTGAACTTCATTCCAATTTCAAAGTTAAAATTTGTCATTTCAACTTTTGGATTAAAATTAATGTATTTCTTCTTTGGTAACAATGCTTCATCATCTCTAGGAACTAGTGATTGAGTTTCATCATCACTGTCATCATAATCACTATTTCCATAATGTGAACTTCCTTATACTCTTCCGATATCTTTCGAATGATCACCAACTTCACTGAAATTGTTTTCACTACCACCAACACCATCGACAACATTGTTAAATTGACACCTACTTACAAAGTCTTCCTATACCTCTTCTTATTTGTTCTAGAAAAAACATATTCTTCATCATCAGTTCCAACGAACTCCTCACCAACTAAATCATCACGAAAATTACTATCTTGCATAACAATGAAGGCCTCATCTTCCTCCAATTTAACTTGGAACAACCCCTCATCTTGCTCCAATTCATAATTAGATTATAACTCCTCACATCTGTCGCTGGATTCTCATAACTATAATCATAGTAGATTTCAACATTCTGACAGTTCAATTCTTCCAATTTTTGGAGCATAGCCAACATATCCCTATCATGCTTTAATCTTAACTCCATCAAGCTTCTAATGGACTCATGGAAAATTGTAAAATATATATTACTTTATGTCCTTTATCTTCGAAAATCCCTTTTAGAACTAGCATACTTAGTTCATCAATACCCATATCTTTTTTTCTTTTAATCTTATCCCCAACATATTTATTTTCCTTCCTTTCCAATAGTCCACCATAATGAAATTCAAATTTTACCAACATCTATAAAGGGAAAGTGTGACTAAATATAAATGATAAATATTCCAAGAAGTAAAAAAGAAGCAACAACTAAGATGAGCAATTCCATGTTCTGTCTTCTAATTAGGGGTCATTCTTCAAGGCTATAGATTAATCAAAATCTTAGTTAATAAAATTAGAATGCTTACTATCAAAAAAATATTAAAATAATTATACCATCAAAATTCTGTTCAATATGAATTTCTAAAAGAACAATTCGGCTATTGACCCAAAAGTAGATCGTTAAACGTCACAACTTATAAAAAAAATATATTGGGAAAGCACAGATGATTCACTTCTATCCCATGAACTAACATTTACGAGTACATTTATTTTATGCCAAACTAGTGTCCGAGATGTCCTTGACATTATATTAATAGAAAATTGTTGTAATTATGTGAGTAGATGGATGTCTATCTCTAAAATATTCTAATAACAATGCTTAATTTCAACATATCTTAAATAACCTCTGACATTCCAAAGTGGTTCCAAGTTCAAACATTCCATATAAGGATTCTGAACCTTAAATAACAACAAACACTATAGGGTTTAAGTAGAAAAGTACACCATTTACAAATCTTTAACATCTCTAAAATACTGAGCAATCCCCACCGAAAGCTATGCAAATACACCATGTTTGCTACATTTTGTACTAACAAATGAATATTCTAAATGAATGTTTGCTACGTTTTGTTCTAATAAGTTGCCTAATAAGATAGCAAGTAATATACTACAAGAAGTTAGTAAGTCCTCATTTGACAAAATAAAATTAAAAGCAATATAATATACAATAAACTATTAAGCTTACATATACATAGAAAGACTTCCTTCTTAACTCTTTTGACATATATAGTTCACCCACATTTTCATATGTAAGGAAATAAGTAAAATGCCAGTATGATTACATAAGAATAATACAACCATTAACATTTGGTATCTTAATTTCTAGGTCGTAAATAACATAGTGCACAGAAAAAGGCTAGTATGATTTCATCATAATAATACACCCACATTTTCATATGCGAGGAGCTTCATAAAAGGCTAGTACTATATTAGAATAATACAAACTGAAATGTTTAAACTTATTTAGGCACCAGAAACATACCTTTATGAATTTCCTAAAGTTGTTTTAGAATACTTCACAACTTAGCAGCCTCACCTACTAAAACGATCATAACTAAGTCATTATAAGGATATACCACTTTAAAAAAGAATGTATCCACATCATATAAATAAGAAACTACACTAAAAAAAACTGAGAGAAATAATGGTATTCAAATAGGGTAAGAAGCAATAAAACCAATCAACTAACACCCTATCACCAACTTCACTCACCAAACATCCCTTGAAGCATGCAACTATGAAGCTACTCTTAAACCAAATATTAACTATGAGGCAACAAAATGAATATCCCCATTAAATAGTAATCAAATAAAATAACATGACCGTTTCACAATCGAAATTGGACTTATGTCAGATTTTTTTCTTATATTGCAGTGTTAAGCAAGTTATGATCAATTTTAGTTGGCGTTGAAGCCTCAAGGTCATGCACTTAGAGCATAGAACAAGCACCCCCTAACATTCATAAGAGTTATTTTTTCAAACACTCACAAACTCCTGATAGAGAAGCTGGTGTCTTTCTTCCTAAAACTGTTAGGACACGTAAATTAAGTAAAAACTTTTTCTGGAAGCACAATGTGACTTAGGAAAAGAAGATCTTGAGATCGTTATATAAATGAAAGAATATCAAATTCCAATTCCAAACCATAGTACAACAACATGCCATTTCATAAATATTCAATAAAAATGCAAATCAATAAAAAAGAATAATAGAGAGCGAGAGGAAGAATCCTATCCTAGTCAACATTACAAGAAGTTAGGTGACGAAAGTCACAATTTCAGAAATTTTTAGTTTTGACTTGAAGATAAAATCACTCTCTTATGAAGCATCCACATATAAAATCATAAAGAGCGTTTGTTGGTTTGATAGAGTAGTTAAATTTGAGATAGAAGAAGTACCCATGCACGAAATCACTCTCTTATGAACTTCGGTGGATTTTAGGTTACAGATTAGGGATTTTAGTTAAGGATTTTAGGGATAATCGACAAAGAAGAGACAGAAATATGAGTTTAATTGAAATGATGTTATTTTACTATCATTAAGAAACGACGTTATTTCTCTAATCAGACAAGCTTCACCTAATCATAACTATCCCATGGAGATATATATCAAGTTTGTCTATTGTAGGTATATCATATATCCACTTAAGAGCCATGTCTCTTCTAGTCCCTATGATTCCATGGAAAATTAATATGGTGGTGATGACAACATGACAACGAAGAGAGATCCTGGAGCTTTGATGCTGGAACAATTAGTGTCAGAGATTACAGTGCACTCGTTTAGTTATTTGGATTATCTGAGTCTCCGTAGGTTATCCATGATTAATTCCCTTATGCGTAAGATAACTAATGAAAACCTTTATCTCAAACAATGAATAAATTATAAATTGACTACTCCAGTGAAATTAGACAAAATTAATTATTTTTCATAGCTAAGAAAGCACAAATAGTTTAATGGATATTTCATTCACTCTCATTTTCAGGAATACCACCAAAGGATAATCACCAAGCTCTTCGGAGCACTGGTTAGAGGTGCTTCGACTAAGGAGAATCTAGAGGGTAGTTTCCCAATGAAGGAGATGCACAAAGATGCTATTTTCCTAAACACTGTGGTATGGGACTGTATTTATGAATCATTTTATCAATTGGGACATACAATTGGCAAACAATATCAAGGTCAATTTTTTTTTAATGAAGCATTGAAGAAGTGATTAAATTAGGATTGAAATTGAATATTTTACGATGTTGGGATTTATTTTGAATTTTAAAAGACCTTTAATTTTAAGTTAAATTATGTTAAGAAAAGTTAGAGTTTAAACTGATTTTCTTTTTTAAAAAAAGGACAAATGTTATGATTTAACTTATTTTAGTAAAAATATTAAAAGTTAACATGTAATTATAACCTAACAAGTATTTAGAAACAATATTTTTAACGTTTATATTAAATTTAATTTAGACATTAATATTTATTAATTTTTAGAAAAGATATTGGCAAAAGTGTCAATAAAGATGCTAATGTTTTCATCAAAATTCAAATTTTACTCTATTTTTAATCTATTAAAAACAAACCTAAGATTTTCTAAATGTACCAAAATAATCTTATTGTTTTGGACATATTTATAAAGAACCTGAAGTTAGCAACTATATCAAGCTCTTGTTAAAAAAAATACATGACATATTACATTGATTTTATGTGGGCTCTAGTCCACCTGTACATCTAATATGGCAAGGGTTTATATATGAAATCTCCTTGCCTAGATGATAATGTTTGGCATTTAATTTGCTGACTAAACTCTGTTGTTTAAGTGAGAGGATAAAATATAATGGCTATAGACAACAATGTTTGGAAGTACCCAAATGTTTTCATATATAATTGGGTGGGAGTTCATAGAACATCCCTAATTGCTCTAATTGCTCTACTTGTGTGTGTGTTTCAATACCTAACCTATTGTTTTTGTGTTGCTTGGTGTGTTGTGATCACTTAGTATGTTGCGATCCTTATGGTGGGAATGGTGCGGTTCTCTTTCTTTCTAGTGTGATCCTACGATAACCCATTATTTTTTATCTATCTAATCTCTTGGTCTGGCCTATTGTTTGTTGATTATTGTGTTGAAGTATCGTTAACATCATTATTTTCGTTCTTTGTCGTTAATTATCTGTCAATTCTTTAATATTTAGTCTTAAAAGGCAAAAAGAACATCATTTTTATACGTCGCATTCAAAATTCAACTCTAATTTGTTTCAGGTGAATTTTTTACCAATTTGATTGGTCATATTAGTGGAACACGAAGTTGAGAAAAGAACTAAATATGGAGTCACAGTAGTAGAATGTTTGGTTTAGCTTCTCCCAATGATTGGATCATCATTCATCTTTTGTCCTTTGAATATATCCCTATCAATTTTTAGAATGGTACTAATAAGAAAAAATATGAATGATATATGAAGCTCGTTAGTGGAGAGTCATCATTACTTAAAAAATAATTACTACAAAAATGACTTAATATATAATAAATAAATTGCAAAACATATGTCAACTAGTATTTTGTGTGGACTCACATTTACATGTCATCCAGTTAATTATAGCCATCCTTTTTTGTCTGGGTTGTATTCATTGTATTTGGGGTATATCTAATTAATCTAAAAGTATAAAGAAGTTCAAATCACACAATAAGAGAAGAAATAGTTCTTTGTTAGATAGATCAAACAAACCTAGTTAAAAGATAGAACAAGCATGATTAATACTTAGCCAAAGATTAACTATAACTTGACTGATCAGTAATGTGTATTTTCCCAAAAGGAGGGTAGTACCAATTTATGAATGAAAAAATAAAAAAGAGTATCTTATTGATAAGACTCCGCAAGTATACAGGTTTAGTTGCAGCAATCAAGTGTTGATCCACAAGGACTAGTTCAAAGTACTAAATTTATATCTTCTAAATTTGCTAAGCAATTGAATTTGAAAGTTCTTTTATTAAGGAAATATTAATACACGATTACTAGAATTTGAGCCAATATTCTAGGAGTTCATCCCAACATAGAAATCATGTCATCCTTATGAAATAAAATATTGATCCAAATACATTAACCCACTATTATCAATTAATTCTTTTGAAGTAATCAATGTGTTGATTCCAATTTTAAAACTAGTTTCCTATATTAAAATCGAATCCAACCCAATGAACTCAATGGTTAATCTTAAGTAGTCTTAATGAAGAATTTTATTTCTAGATATTCTTTCAATTAAGTCTAATATAGTAATTCAGATATTAAACATCACTTTTACTCCTTAGTTTAACATCTATCATTATTCAAATAGAAACCTTAGATTAGAAAGATCAAATCAACATTGGATTAAATTACTTAACTAAAGTCAACATTGAATTTAGAAGTAAAGACGTAAGGTTTAACACATAATTCCTAAGTTGAAACAAACATCCCATAATAAGTGAATTTACAGAATTATGACTAAATTTAACTAAAGTGCAAAACCATAAACATGATCATTAAAGATAAACAACAAGTAAAAAGAGGAGGAAAAAGAACTCCAATTGCTTCTTGAATATTGATTTCTTAATCTCCAAGTTTCCCTTTTTGTGATTGCTTTTGTCTTTTCCCTCCTTCCTTTTATCCCGCTTCAACTCTCCCCCCTTTTTTTCTTCTCAAAAACTTCCTTTTTGATCACCAAAAATTGTCAAGGAAACTGTCATACACAGGTCGTGTCAATATACACAGTTAGATCGTGTTTCTTTCGGGTTTAGTTGTGTGTTCTCGATGTGAAGGACACAATCCGTATGAATGTGCACGGTTAAACCATGTTTCTCACGAGTCTTCATCTTTTAACTACAACTTTACACAAGTTGTGCGTCTTTACACAGGTAGACCGTGTATTCCTCGGGTTTTCTTCATTGTCTTCCCAAAACATCTGCAAACATCAAGAACAAAGGAGCAGTACCAAATACACAAAAAAACTCAAGGCAGTTTAACATCATTCAATACAAAAACAATGACAAAATAGAGCTAAAATATATTAAGAACATTGACTTATCACTTATGGAAATACATATGAAATAACTTCTATTTTTTGTTAAATTATTTTTTTGCACAATTAACCTTACTCAAAGTAGCATGTATATGGGTTTGTACGTGATTGTAAAATTGTTATTTACTTGTCTTTTGTAGGGTTATTTACTTGATATTTGTAGCATTATAATGACTCAATATGGGACTTTAATGTTATATTATGGCAGATACTTTAAGAAAGATCTTGAGTTAAGTTATGAGGATGAGTTGTCAAGTTATTTTGATAAAGTGGACCTTGATTTTGTCAGCTAAAAACAAATTTGTGAGATTTGACAAGGCATATTATAGAGTGCCGAGTTTTAGATTCAATAAGTCTTTAAGGCTTATTGAATCTAATGAAAGTTACATTAGATTAATAAACCTTTAAAAAATATAAGGGAGAATTAAGGTGTGTCTAACACACAAACTTGACAATTTGATTATGGCTCCAAAAGTTTTAGCTATAAGGATGTTGAGCGTTATTAAGTTGATATAGTTATGAATGAAGATGATAATAATAATGATGGGGATGTGGGCACTTGTAGCATTGAAACTGAAGGTGTTAATAAAGTTGAAGGTAATGATGAAGCTGAATATGAAAATGAAGTTGAAGGTGATGATGAAGATGAAGATGAAGATGAAGGTATAAATAATACATTTGATGTTTCAATTCTAGATGGACACTAACCAATGGAGATTGATTATAGTGATTATAGAAGTTTTATTGTTAGAGATGAGTAAGTTAGTGGAGAGGAGCCTAGAGAGCCAGTTAGAAGGCCTAGCATAAGTTTAGACATGAAGTAGGTGTTAGTTTGCTAAATTGGACATTGGTAATAAAGTTTTTCAATGCTAAAAAGTTTAAAGATGTTGTTGATTACTCAATCATAATAGGCTTTAATGTGCATTGGAAAAAATGCAAGTCTACGCTAGTTAGAATTTGAAGCTTTAAAGGATGCAAGTGGGATTTGTATTCAGCATATGACAGTAACGACAGATGTTTCAAAAGAAAAACATATAAATCTGAGCATACATGTTTCACAACTAACAACCTAAAATGGTATTAACAAAGTTTTTAGCTAGAAATTTCTGAGAAAGAATTATAGAGAAGCCTAACTTTACCGCTATGAAGATGGTTGAAGAATGCATACAAAAATTGAATATAATTATGAAATTCACAATATGTAAGGTTATTAAGAGGAAGCTAAGAAAGGAGTGAGCATTAGACTATGCTTACGAATATTCAAAGCTATATAGTTATTTCCAAGAGTTGAAACATAGCAACCCCAAATAAACAATGGAACTACAGTTTTATAGAAATCAAGAAACCTCATTTCCACAGTTTAAGAGGTTATATATTTGTTTTGGAGCTACAAAAGAAGGATGGAGGCACATAAGACCCATGCTTGGTATAAATGGTTATTTCTTAAAGACTTAATTTCAAGGGTAATTAATTAGTGCAATTGGAAGAGATATGGATGAGGGCATGTATCCTATAGAATGGGTTGTTAAAGTAAAAAAAACTAATTTATGGAGTTGGCTCTTTCACTCCTATCTATTGATTTGAAGTGGGAAAATAGAGATGGAGTGAAAATAATTTCTAACATGCACAAGGTATTTAGTTCCTTTTACTTGTGTTATTTGTATGATATGTAATATAATTCACTATTTGACTTTTATTTTATGACTTTTGCATTTAGGGATTAATTAAAGTGATGCTTCCAAAAGCATGCCATAAAATGTATGTCAAACATATTTACCATAATTGACACAAACAATAGAGTGTTAAAAAATTAAGAAGAAAATTTTGGGCATATGAATGGTTAACTTATGTCAAAAAGTTCAATAAGAAATTGAAAAAATTGGACAAAATTAGACCCGAGTGTGTTTTTTCATTGCTTAAGTATCCATAAAAGAGTTGAGCTAGGTCATACTAACCATTTGAGTCAAAGTGTATGATAGTTGTCAATAACCTGAGTAAGACATTCAACAAGTGGATCCTCCCAGCAAGAAAGATACAAGTGATTAGTATATTGTAAACCATAAAGACAATGGTGATGAGGAGACATGCTAAAAGGAGAGCATATGTATATATATAGAAATAAGATATTGCACCTACAGTTGTTGAAAATATAGAAAAAATTAAGAAAGAACAATATAATGGAGAATTATATGGAATGGTGTTAGAGCACATGAGGTGAATAAAGGGGATGAAAAACATATTATAAGACTAGGAAGGGACAAATATTATAGTTACAGAGCATGGGACCTATATGTTTACCCATGCAAACATGTCATTAGTGTTACCGATCACTATAAATAAGATCAGGGGCATTTATGGAAAACTATTATAAAAGGAGTACCTTTTAAAGATTATATCATCCAAGTGTTGCAACCAATTAAGGGAGTGGTTTTTTGGCCATTAAGAAATTTAGAAAAAATGCATCCATCCACGCAGAGGATGATGCCAAAAAAGACAAGGAGGAAAGACAAAAATGAGTTACATAAAGTATTAAGTGCAAGTAAAGTGTCACAAAAAAGGGACAACTACAAAAATGTAAGAATGCAGTGCAGTTGGACATAATCATATAACATGTAATATATCAAAACCTAATGAACAACATACCAACATAAGTGATTAATACTTTTTATTATCTTTTTTTAATTTTTATCTAATTAGCATTGTTAATGTTATGCATATTATTTTGTTGGTTGAAACAAATTCAGCTGGTAGTTATTCTATTATAAAATTGTCATAGGTAACTGTATAATTTTAACCTTAAACTAAACCCAGATTCTTACATTTTACATTACAATGCTACTGATTTGATCCTATTTATGTTTAGCAAGCTTGCATACAAAGTTGCATGTCAACTATTGATGAATGTCTTCCTAGTTAACAAAGCATCAATATGATTTATACTAATTTTAAACTAATATGTATTCATTAACAACTTGATCAATCTTCAATGCATACGAATTTTCATGAACAGATTGGTTCACAAGTTGCTAGTTCCACAAGCACTACTAAAAAGAAATATGGACAGGTTGATCCAAGTTTTTGTAAATTATCATTTGAACTAAAAGGTTTTAGATTTAAGAATAGTTCTAGCATAACCTTTAGACAATTATAAGCTACCACAAGTAAGGAAAGAACAATAATTGGGACTAGCAGCCAACAAGTTGACAAACTAGGCATTTGATTTGGTGTTTTTCAATATATGGCAATTGATTTGGTGTATTTTGTAACTACATTGTTATTTTTCTAATACGATGGTTGTATTTATGAATATATGTTTATAGATGACATATCTTGTATGCATGGTGATTTGATATTATTTAAATATCAAGTAGGTTATATTATGTGGTCTATGGTTTATTTATATATATATCTCTTGCTCCTTTTTTGATAAGTTCATCCAGTAAGCTAGAAATGAAACTTTTATTGTGGAATGGAAGTAGATACTAAGCTAATAATAAAAATTTTGTAGATAGATAGTAATTGAAATATTGTTATCAAAAGGAAGTCGGTGTATTTAAATGCTTATAAAGCATAACTCCGTTTAATAATAAAAAGCATAAGTGCATTTATACTAGGCATACTAAACTTTGAATTTTATAACCATATAGAAGATGAATATTGAAACAAAAGACCAAATTGAATACTATAAACTTTAACCCTTTTTCTCTTTAGTCAACATCTAAATGTATTGCTTCATAATTTTCAATTGCACATCAACTTTATTTAGTCCATGTGTACTTCTCATTCTTTTAGTATCCTTCTTTAGTGTAGATATTTCATTCTTAAAATTTTTGACTACATAGATTTCTCTCTTCACAAATTACTTATCATACCATTAAAAAAATTCACAATTACTAACAAAATAATTGGGATATCCCAAAAATCTTGTACCTGAATTACTCTATGATTTCCTCAAACAAGCATCAATTCCATAATAGCAAACCACTTTGTTAACATTCTTACAGTTAGAGCTACCAGATGTTGAGAATTCTATTGGCAAAATTATAACAACAATTTTATAATCATTAATCAATAACATAATTGATACATGTATTAGCATAGATACACTTCGAATTATTTCCAACTTATAAAAAGCCTACTCCTATGACAATGTTGCAAATGAGGGCTAAGGCTGTGATCATTTCTCATGGTAAAAAGATAGTTTTAACCATAAGCAAACAATTCCTTTACAATATGAAATTTGCATAGATAAGTTGAGTTCAACATAGTTCTTATAGATTTAGGACACCATAAAGTACTACCGTTATCAAAAACCTTAGTTTTTAGCAAGGAATCATAATACAACATGCATAAAGCATATAGAAATTGTAACGTAGAATGGGAAATTATGAAGGAAGATCTTGGTTTTGTGGTTTGAAGTTAGAGGACGCATATCGGACTATGTCTAAAGAGGATACTTACATTAATTAATGATGTCTTTGTAAGATTTGGACCTTAAGGCAAATTCACCAAGAATTTGCTACTTGAAAAATATATTTATATATTCCATAGAATAATCCAATCACGACAATTCCTTGAGTTGATATAAGAATTTAACTAAATTAGAATCAAGTCATATTCAACTTGACAAAATTTGTCAGTTGGGCCACACTATGAATACTTATCCTATTCACTCAAAATATTAGAAGTACCAACAAAGTGCTTGGGAAATACAATTAACCTATTGCCTTTTACATTATAAAAAAAATTGGAGGCGATGGTCAGGCAATGCATGAAAATCTTAAACCATAATCGTAAATTTAATTGAGAATCCCAAATCATAGTCATCCCCGCACAGAAAACTAGGAGTAAACATATAATCAAAGACAAATTATACATTTTAGAAAGGATGATACATTAGTTAGATAAGAGATGATGGTGAAACAGAGGAAGGAAAACAAACCCTAATAAAGCAACCAGCAATGTTTAGAATTGGAATGAAAATTAGAGATTGGGGATTTCAACCTAAAATTGAGAAGAATGCACAACAAATTAGGGAGAAAGATGGACGTTTCTACTTTGAACCAAAGAAAGCCCTAGATAACAACAATGGAGGATGATAAAGGAAGCCCTAAGAGCTGTTTACTTTTGAGTAGAGAAAGCATCAAAACGACATCGCCTTTGCCTATTTTTAGTCTAATCGACACGACAACATTTGGACTATCCCAAAATGTTGTTATCTTAATAATCTTTTTTCAATTTTATTAGTCTTCACCATATAGAATAAATATGTCCACACAAAAATTAGTAAAATTTGCTAGCAGAATTTTTTATGGTGGATGGTTAATGAAAATGGTTAGTTAAGGTTATTTGGAAGCATTTGAAAAATCTTAAGGTTCTTTTTAAACGAGTTGAAACAATAGGGTTTAGTTTGAATTTTGATGTAAATGCTATAGTGCTTACCGACCCTTTTGTCCAAAGATTTTATGTTACATAAATCATTTAACTTAAATTTCAAATTTAGAAAATTCTAAACTGTTATTTGAATTTTATAGAAAAAGATAGGCATGACATTTTTTATATAAAAAATGGGACCAACATTATATATTAGAGCATGGAATGTGAGTCCAACAATTTAGTTGAGTCTTTGTTTTTGTGATTTAAACCATTATTAAATGAGTTCGCTGGTCTCTTCTTGCTTTTGTCAAAGTCACTTAGGAGTGTAACTGTCTGTTTGGTTAGCGTCTTCAACATGCAGAGACGGGATGAGACAGAACAGAACAGGACGGAACAGAACAAGAATTGAAGACAGTGAGATGTTTGGTTGCGGTGGACAGAACAGAGAAAATTGTCTTCGTCCTGAGG
>JANSVA010000002.1:18089825-18103925 GCA_025504915.1 Erythroxylum reticulatum | reverse complement strand
GAATTGAGTAAACCATCGATGATGGTTATCTCATTGAATTCACAAAACTCACCAAAATTACAACGTTGAGATTTCAGGATCGAGACAGGACACTAATAACAGAGGGACTCTATAAAAGCATAGTTCTTATACTTTTGGATATAAGAAATGACTCAAAGATCTGTTAGCTGAGACTGAAGGATCTAGCTAGAAATTTTTGTAAAATTCCTTATGTATGTAGTGTGTTTTGTATTTAGTTTTAATAATGCACATATGTGGATGATTTTTTAAAGCTATAATGTATATTTAGTTTTTATGAAATGAAAGGAGAAAATTTTGGATGTATAATATATTGTGTCTTTCTTTATGATGCCTTACAAGAGAATATGACTACTCTAGCATGTCACTTTTGTGAGATACGTATTCAGATATCACTTAAGATGTCGGGTACATGTCCTTCGAGAGTGGAATGCTACACTATGTCAATAGCTAGGTACTAGAGTAGTACCGGGGTGAAGATTGAGAAATCGAGATACCCTGTGTTGATATTTATATATTTAATTATGTTTCTATCGATGAGAGATTATGATAAGCAGGCAGACCATCGAATGTACGTCTACTAGGTTAAGCTAGGCCCAGAAAATTTAGTTAAATATTTGAATAAAAGATAAATTACAGTTATAATTAATATTTGTGTTAATGATAATTTGACAAAATTTTTGAGATGTTTGTTAACTGTTTGGATTAGTCTGAGTGTTGTTGTATATATACATGTATAATTTAATCGGTTGACTAAGTTTTATAATTATTTATGGAGTTACTTGATTTTATGATTGGTTATTTTTACTGAATAGGCAGCTCACCTTTTGTCATTTTATTTATTTTAGGGGATCGAGTGATTACTGATAATTTCAGAGTACAGGACGGACCGAGTGGAGTTTAGATGAGGCCAACAGTTTAATTGTATAAAGTTTTTGATTATATATATTTTTAAATGTGATAGTTCCAGTAATTGTATTATGTAGAATACTTTTGTATCTGATAAACAATCATCTCTTTTAGAACTAATAAGAAATTTGATGATTAATGATATACTTTAGAAAATATTTGGTTATGAATTTTTGAGAGAGTCACATTTAGACTTAAAGTCTTAGCGGTGATCAATCCAAATTCTACGTTGTTAAGACAATGTCTGCATTGTTGTCTGCGTTAATAACGCAGACGCAAATATTCGTAAGTGACGCAAATTTGGTTTACCCAGAAAAACTCCAAATTTTAGTTTTTAAAAAAGCTATTTGTACTTTAAAAGTATTTTTTAAGTTTACACCCAAACACTTATTTTTTCTTAAAATAGCTTTTGTGGTAGAAAAAATACTTTTAAAGCCTCCAAAAGTTGAACTAAACATGTGCTTAAAGTGTTAACAGTGATCAATCCAAATACTTAAATGTGTATTTGAAAGATAATACTCTTCGTGAAAAACAATTTAAGACAGCGTTAGTCATTAACGGTGAACCAACTCTCAAGTCTCAACGCAATGCTGTTTTTAATGTTTTATAGGATTCGAGTAAAGTTAAAAAGTTCTTTTATTTATTTTTATTCTTTGTAAATGTTAAAAGTAAGTATAAAATAGGTCAATCAAGAGAAGGCCAGAGCGTGCACCTGGGCGGGCCTGTTCCCACCATAGACATTGCTCCAACCAAACAATAGAAAGTAACGCTACTTTTTCTATTGCGTAGGCAAAGGCAAGCGACAACCCTCCAAATCTTCACTTTCCGCTTTTGGCTTTATTCCTGATGCCAAATGCCTGCCAATTTGAGTGACTAATTAGCCTTTTGATTTATAAGCACCTTTTTAAGTTTTTTAAAGCTATGTTTATTAAGAGGCTTTATAATATAATAAAATATTATTTTGTCATTTAAGAAAAGGTTTTATAATGAAATGAGATAGAATGAGATGAAAGAGGAGAGTTTTATATTACATCCTATTTTATCCTAAATAATGAAAGTAAAAAATCTCAAATTTAGATAGTTTAAGATAAAATATAAAATTATAAACAACTTTACACTATATTACATTATAAACCTTTCATCCAAACAATATTTTACTACATTACATTTTGAGCCTTTTTATTCCTCCCAAATAATAATTTTTTAATATTACATTCATTTATGTTCTATTTTATTATAAACTATTTCATCCAATTATAGTCTAAAGTTTCCTTGAGGGTTGAATAGAGGCTTCTCAAGTACTCATTATTTGGTTAGATATAAGAATTGATCCAAAATGAAAATATATTATTTAATTTAGATTGAAAGAATCAAATAATTTATTCAAAATATGTAATTTACAAATTATTACACATTTCATATTTTACTTAATACATATTTAAAAATAATATTTATAAATTTCATTATAAAAAAAAATTCTTATAATAACCATAATCATGCGATCAAAGTCTTGAGAGTAAATGTCCTTATTGACAGGACGGCGAATTAAAGTGATCAAGCCTAACTGATTATTAATTATTAAATATGCTAGAATAGTTTGGTCTTAAAAGGAATGAATTCCTTCCAAGTAAAAATGAAAAAAAAAACCAATTACTTACCAATATTGAGAATTGACAAACTCGAAGTAACCTGCTTTGAGATTCAATTTTTAAGTAAGGACTAAGGACCGCAATAGGCCAACGATGCTAATTTTTAAATTTAATTTTTTATCTTTTAACTCAATTTAAATTTGGACTATTCAAGTTCAGATTTGTGGAAGTCTCATTCTTCTAAGTAAACAATCTAAGCTAGACCTATGAGTATACTTGAATCGAATCTTATTTTAAAGTTGATTTCCTATGAGTACACTTAAATCTAATCTTATTTTAAAGTTGATTTCGAACACTTATTTAAAAAATATTATTTTATTTTAAATAAAATTATATTTTTTAATAATAAAGCAAATAGAACAAGAAACGTGTACGTGGTCAAATTATTAGAGTGGGCACTGGGCAGGGCTTTCGATCTTTTAATTGGAATTTCAGATATCGAAGAAAGCATCAAAATTGGAGTGGAGCTATGTTTAAATGCTTTCTTAATAAATCCGTAACAACAACCACGGCAACTGCTACAACACTGCATTCTTCTGTTTTAGGTCTATTCCGATTCCGAAACAACAGCTTCACGACATCAACGTATAGATTTTCCGCTCCGACATTAACGCAAACATTTTGCCTACACTCTGAAACTCAAGTAAACTGCCCAAGTCAAAGTGAAAGAGACCTAGTGAGAAAAATGAAGTACGTGGTAGTGACCGGAGGAGTTGTGAGTGGGCTCGGCAAAGGCGTCACTGCCAGTAGCATCGGCGTTGTTCTCAAGGCTTGCGGCCTTCGGGTGACCTCTATTAAAATAGGTTCGTTAAATTTGCTTGCATGTGCCTTCTTTGCTATTAGTAGTTTCTGTTCTGTTTGATACCTCAGTTGGGTATTCTTGGTTTCGAATTGCATAGTTTGGTGATGGTGTATTAGAAATTTCATTCTTCTTTTTGTGTATTCTTTTTGTCTTTGATGATCTGATGTTTCTGTTGTATTATGTACTGCAGACCCCTATCTGAATACGGATGCGGGTACCATGTCCCCCTTTGAACATGGAGAGGTTTTTGTCTTGGATGATGGCGGAGAGGTTTGTATCTGTTGCTGTTCACGTATATCAGTTGTGGGTAGAGATGTAATGCGAATGTATTGAAAGGTTTCTGTAACTGGGTGTCTTTTGAAAGGTCGATTTAGATTTGGGGAACTACGAGCGATTCCTTGACTTAACTCTGACGAAAGATAACAACATCACCACCGGAAAGATATTTCAGGTACTCCATTTTAACTTAGAACTTATATTGATTTTTGAGTTCTCTGTGATATGTAGTTAGCTGGCTGATTCTCTATAATCTTTGTTCAGTCTGTCATCGAGAAGGAACGGAGAGGTCATTATCTTGGAAAGACTGTTCAGGTGAAACTATTAGTTTATTTGGTTCATTTAGTTTGTTTGCCTTTTCTTTTAGCAGATACAGTCGACAGTTAGCTAGGTCTCTAAAACACAGGCATTTTAAATGCAGGTAGTACCTCACATCACCGATGCCATTAAGGATTGGATTGAGTCGGTTGCAGTAATTCCGGTGGATGGAAAGGAGGGTGCTGCAGATGTGTGTGTGATTGAGTTGGGAGGAACTGTTGGTAAGAACTATGTGGTAGTATCTCATATGTCCACAAAGTTACAATTGTTATTGATTAATAGACATATTTTATGTCTACTTAATTTTGGTTTGGTGTCTTTCAGGCGACATTGAATCTATGCCATTCATTGAGGCTCTGCGACAGTTATCCTTTTTAGTTGGTAAGCTTAAACCGATTACTGTGTCTTTAATCCCATACATGATTAGTTTTTGCTGTAGTAATTTCTTAATTTTCTAACCATTTTTCAGGTCAAGATAACTTCTGCCTCATTCATGTGAGCCTGATACCTGTGCTGGGCGTTGTTGGTGAGCAAGTAATTTTCTGCATATTTTTATTATGTGAAATCTTGATATAATACTTTCTAGAGGCCTAAGTAGATGGTATTCCTCATTGGATGACATTAATTCTGTTTATATGCATCTAGAAAACTAAGCCTACACAACATAGTGTCCGTGAATTGAGAGCATTGGGTTTGACTCCTCATCTTCTGGCATGTCGCTCAGCTCAGGTACTTTGTTTTCTTTGCTCAAATGTATGCATGTGCCAGGGTGTTAAGTACTGGAAATTGGATGAAGATTCTTTTCTTGACATTTTGGATCAGTACTGAATTCATATTCATTCTTAAAGCTATCAGTTTCCTTTTTTTTTTTTAAATTTTAGTTTCTGATTGCACTAGTATTGTTTTCAGGAGGCTACTGAAATTCCAAATTGTTGCTAGCATTTCTGTTGTAGATGTTCATCTTTTTATGGGGCCCTGCGGATACATTTTACTGCCCAAGATGTTATTTACCCAACTTTTATTAATATTTCCTATCATTTTGGAATAATCGCTCTGAATTTCTTTCTTGGATTATAACTACCTTTACCTGTTGTGCAGCTGCTTCATTCTTCACAAAGTAGTTTTTCTAATTTGAAAATTTTGAGCGTACAGTAACTCTTGCTAAATAAATGCAGCCTCTATTGGAAAATACGAAGGCTAAACTCTCACAGTTTTGCCATGTTCCGGTAACATCGGGAAACCTTTGTTTTTTTCTTCATAATGGCAACACAGTTTGTTTCTTTGAGATTGTTATTTCTCTTGTAATGGCTTCTGCAGGCTGCAAATATTCTGAACATTCACGATGTTCCAAACATCTGGCATGTTCCTTTGTTACTTAGGGTGGGTTGAATAGCAGTTTTCTGGTCATATCAAAGCTTCAAATACATTATACATCAAAGAAATATGTTAGCTTCTTTAACATGATAACCTTTTGCAGAGCCAAAATGCCCATGATGCGATTCTAAAGCAGCTAGGTTTACTCAGGTTAGTTATTGATTGGCCTTTTCGAGATATCAGGATTTAATTTGGAGATCGAATCATTTACAGTAAGGCCTTTTCAAGTTCGTGCTAATCTTTCATTAGTAAAGCTGATTGTTTATGGATTATCAAATTTTGTTGTGGCCATTTCATACATAGCTTAGACTTGAGCCATTGTTAATATTTTGATGGATGATCATACAAGGATAGCTGCCAATTGAAAAGACGAAAAACTTTAAGCAAAAGATACATCTTACTCTGAGCAAGATATTGAGTGCAGGGATGGTGGTTTTATTAACTGACTGTAAATGGAATCTGTTTCAGCATTGCGGCACCGCCCAATTTACAAGATTGGACCCAGATGGCTGAGAGTTATGATAATCTTACCAAATCTGTTAGTATTATCACTAACCGCTTGTTGGCCACTTGTTTGATTAGTGTTGTTTGGTTCTTGTGACAATAGGATGTCGAAATTTGCAGGTTCGGATTGCAATGGTGGGGAAATATGTTGGCCTTACAGATTCTTACCTGTCTGTAATTAAGGTTTGTTACAATCGTTTTGATGGTCAGTGAAAGTCATAATGTGGCATCCAGTTTTTGAATGCATAGGGGTTATAGTTTTAAGCAACTAAGAGAAGCATCTTTATGTTTATCAGATTACTTGAATTCTAGGTTTATATTGGTAGTGTTTTTCCTTGTTGATTATGGTCTTTCTACTCTGGTCTCATAACATCTTTTTTTTTTTTTTTTCCATTGCTCAAATTTAATATTGCAATTGAATATTGACATTGTGTAATTTGTTTTACTCACAGGCCCTTCTACATGCTTGTATTGCATGCTCATTGAAGCCATCAATTGATTGGATTGCAGCTTCTGATCTTGAAGATGACAGTGCAATATCAGTAATGAATTGTTGCTATTTGCAATTTTCTATGCTATTGTTATAACTTATTATTCTCTTTTCCTCATGAAAATTTATCTGCTGTATGCAGACACCAGAGGCTCATGCTGCTGCATGGGAGACCTTGAGGGTAATGCTTCTTCAGAACATTTAAATTTCCCATATAGCCTGACTTTCATAGATTATTCTTCTTTCCTTAAAACTTTCAATGACCTGGTGTTGACCTTCTGAAAGTGTATAGTTGGCAAAATGGTCCCAATAATTTTGACCTTTCTTTTTCAAGTAACAAATTAATTATTTAAAAAAGGAAAGCAGAAGTTAGGGTATAGTACAGTGGTTAATAAAATTATATCTTGGGAAGTTAAGTCTCTTTTGGCGCTGATTTATGGCATTTTTCATTTCCAGGGTGCTGCTTGTGTTTTAGTTCCCGGTGGGTTTGGAGATCGTGGTGTGAGAGGAATGATATTGGCTGCAAAATATGCCAGAGAAAACCATATCCCTTATCTAGGAATCTGCTTGGGCATGCAGATTTCTGTGATTGAGTTTGCTAGATCTGTATGTACTTCTGTTTCTAAATGAATTTGTCATTCTGATACTAACTTACCTCAATTCTTTTGTATCAGGTTGTGGGCCGAGAAAAGGCAAACAGCACTGAGTTTGAAAGCCAAACATCTGATCCTGTTGTAATTTTCATGCCTGAGGTATGCAATATACTTGAGGCCTAGTCTTTTACATACTAACTTACTTGAGACTTAATCTTTTACTTACTAATTTACATGTATCAATTGCAACCATTTGCTTCATGCAATTTAACATTAAATGCAGGGTTCAAGAACACATATGGGAAGCACAATGAGGCTAGGATCTCGAAAAACACTATTGCAGACCCCTGATTGCATAACTGCAAAACTGTATGACACATATTACTGAGAATATAGGCTCATAATTCCATATTGCCTTTCTGTATTTTATTATCTATAGTCATTTGTTTGAGATAGTTGCTCCTGGAACAAGTAGAACACCACGCATATGTTCTACATGATGCATGTTTCTATTCTTTTGTTTGTTTTGATGTTTGATTCACTATACTTATTTGCTAGGTATGGTAATGCAGAGTACATAGATGAGAGGCATAGACATAGATACGAGGTTAGTTGCATGATTTAGGAAGGATGGAGATGTGATACACGCTTTCTTAAAATCACCACCGGAAGATAAGTCATCTCTGTGGTGCAGGTAAATCCCGATGTAATTGATGTTCTGGAGGAGAATGGCCTAAAGTTTGTTGGGAAGGATGTAACAGGAAAGAGGATGGAGGTTGGTCTTCTGGCCAATAAGTTTAAAGTCGTTACCAACTTGTTTTTCCCCCTTTTGGGCAATATACTTATAATGGTCCTGCTGCTGGTTTGAGATTTTATGGTTGCTATTGTATCTTTCAAGTCAAGTTATTTTTCTGGGGTTGAGCTGAATCCTATCTGCTTAGAGAAATCAGATTTTGTTGGACAGACAAAAAAGGATTATTGGCTCATTTTGCCTCTTCCTGTGTAGATTTTGGAGCTTCCAAACCATCCCTTTTATGTAGGTGTGCAATTCCATCCGGAATTCAAATCACGACCTAGAAGGCCCTCAGCTCTATTTTTAGGTACTTAACTATCTACAAAAGACCTTGTGCATCCAGTGTGTTATTGCTGTTCTGCAACATGGAACATACTTGGTGAAAACCTTTGATGCCTTCTGTATGAAACAACAGATTCATTGTTTTTCCAATGCTTAGGTTGAGTTTGCAATAACTGAGATTTCTATCTAGGATTTGCATTTACTGGTGAATACTTAGCGCAATGCATTTGCATTATAGGTCTTATACTGGCAGCAGCTGGACAGTTGGAAGCATATCTCAATAGTCATCAGAATGGAAGGTAATTAAATTGAAATCAACTCATGCTTACGAGGTAGCAATTGTTTTTCTGTCAACTAGATTTTAAGCATTAACATCTCACATAGGTTGATCTCATGAATTTCCTGTGGGGTGTGTGAATTCAGATAGTCCGCAGTGGCAACTTTTCTTCCATAGAGATGAGGCTATCTTGAAAATCAGCATAAGAAATCTTTGAGTTTCAACAGTAATTTGCTAGCAAGACAGGTAGCTAACTAGATGATGTCTCCTTCCATTGGTACAGGGTTGCACAGAGTGTTGGTTGATATTCTAGATAATATAGGGACCAACAATGCATGATGTAGCAGTCACTGATAGCCTGTGGCTTCCTGAGAGAGGACTGCTTATGGGATGTGCATCTTCGAGATAGTGATGTTCTTCTGGATTTTTGCTATGTGTAACTTGTATGCAAGAGGATGAAGGGAAGCACTTGATCTCATTTTCAGGAAGAACTTGAAGCCTTGTGTTTTAGCCAGGAACTTCTGGCTTGTTAGGTTGAAAGCTAGCTCAAATATTTATTGTATGAGATTTTTGTGAACGTTGAAAATTTTTGCCAAGGTTGAACTCTTAGGTCACGTCAAAGGTGAAGTGACGAAACCATTCCACCTGGTTTTACCTGATGTAGAGTGTGTTCACTGCAATGTTTAGCTTTGAATCTTCTTTACATTCACTTGGCAAATGAATTATTCGAGAAATCACAGAACTAGTGGTTCAAGTATTTAAGATAAGAAATGGTAGATTAAAACACAGTTGTTTCCAATGGTAGCCTCCCGTATCTACAAAAATGTTGCATTGCCTCCAAAAGCAAATTATACAGAAATTTTATACAAAAAGTATTTAGAAGTTAGAAACTGGAAAGTGATTTCCTGTTATCTGGCATAGATCAGCTCATTGATATTTGTCTCTGAAGCCTCATTTGCTCGTAGAACTGAGCTATGAACTTCTCAGCTCTCGAGCCAATTCCTTCTTCGTCAACTGGGGTCTTAACCTCACAAGGCTCATATCCATATTGATGATCTTCCTCTTCATACTTAAGAAAACTCATCCTCCCATCTTGTTCTTGGCTTACTACATCGAAATCGTAATCAAAGTCAGTTTGTGGGGCTATGTACGGTATGCTAATCGAAGCAGGCCTGTTCATTTTGACGTGAAACATGGGAGTCTTGTCGAAGGAAAGCTCACGCTCTCCGTAAAAGATTTGTCCTCCTGGAGTTGGTCGTCCAAGGGTTTTAAGGAACTTGGGATCGTGTAGTTCCATCATCAAACGTCTCTTAAGAATCCCACCCTTTCTTGACCATAACAACGCAAGTCACAGGAGGTTCCATGCTCTTTGAGCTACGTTGCTGTTCTTCTCCGGCATTTTTCGATGTTGGCTTTTGTAGCTGTCTAGTATCAGTTACAACAGCAGAAGGGATACTGAAAGAAGATGAAAGTTTGGACCTTGTGATCTGATAAAAGACCCAAAAACAATGAGTTTGATTATGAAAGAATGGCTTCGACCATAATGTTGCAGGAGACCTAATGGATCAGTTTTATTATTTTATTATTTTATTGTTTTTTTGTCATTTTATATTTTGTCCTTTTCTTCCTCTTTACCCATCCGGTACTGTACAATTAGCAAATTTACATGTAAGGAAGTTAAAATATTTTCCTTGATTCTAGGAGACTCAACTAATAGCAAGTTACATAGAGTAGTATAAATAGAGTTCTGTACATATATTACATGATGAATAAGATTTATTCCTTCAAATTATACTACCACTTAGGCATTATCTATTGCTTTTTTCATGGTCTTAGAGCTCTACCCTCTGATTCTTACCTTTTAACCTAAAAATGTCTAATACTATTGACAACAGTAGCTTTAGTGCCACGAACTTGCCCACAACAAATGATTATGAGCCATAATCAGTCACCAATACAGAAAACCCACCGATGCTATACTTGTCACTACACTTTTCAGTGGCAACAACTACATTACCTAGAGCAAGTCCATGACCATAGCCTTGTATGCCAAGGACAAGTTGTCTTTCATCAATGGGACCTGCACCATGCCCACAGAAGATGCAGCATTATTAGCAAAGTGGAAGAGAGCAAATAGCATAGTAAAATCATGGATTCTCAATGTTATGATTAAAGAACTAAGTGATGCTTTTTTATCTTTCACTACTGTTAGAGAACTTTGGGTAGAATTACAAGAGAGGTTTGATGAGGCTAATGGGCAGTTGTTATACCAAATAGAGAAGGAAATAAGCTCTCTTAAACAAGGCACTTTGACAGTGTCTGCCTACTATATTAAGTTAAAGAAATTATGGGATGATCTATTTAGCTTAAGTCTCATTCCTATGTGTACTTGTGATGCCTCAAGGGCCATCATTGCCAAAGAAAATGCTCACAGGCTTGTTCAATTTCTAATGGGTCTTAATGATGAGTTTGAACATGTAGTTAATCAGATCATACTAATGGAGCCACTGCCTACTGGGAATAAAGCTTTCTCTATGTCGCAAACTGTTGAAAGACAAATAGTAGTAAATGCTACTACAGACAACATTCCTAAAATGACAATGCTAGCTAAGTAGTCAAATAGCTTGAGGAAAGGTGACAAAAATAGCAACAATTCTAACAAAAGGCCCTACCTCAAGAAGGAAGAAAAGTATTGTGAAAAATGCAAAAGGAGTGGGCATACCTTGGAAACTTACTTCAAAATTCATGGGATCCTAGAATGGTACAAGGAGCTTACTGCATAAAGGGAGAAAGGAAAAGCCAACATGGTTCAAATAGTTGAAAGTCCTGCAAAGACAACACAAGAACAGAATGAAGAGAAGCCATGGAATACACAAATATCTCCTAGTATTGCTAATTTCATTCAACAAGAAATAGGCAAAGCTATGAAAGGCAAAGCTGCAACAGAGGTAAAATTTTTAGGATACCAAAACTATATAGGTAATGTTACACACTCTGTGGGCACAACATACAACTACACTGATTCTTGGCTTATTGATTCTGGTGCCTCTACACATATGACAGCAGACCTCAGTCAATGCACTAGCTATAAAATTAATAATGCATATGATCTAGTAACTCTGCCGGATGGGACTAAGCAAGAGGTTGCTCACATTGGGCAGTCACATTTAAGGGATAAAATCTCCCTAAATGATGTTCTAAATATTCCTAATTTCTTCAAGAACTTATTGTCTGTGAATAAACTTACTACTTAGAATGAAGTTACTGCAATTTTCATCTTTAACAAGTTGTTTTTGCAGGACCTTCGGACTAATAATGTTATAGTTATTGTCAAGGCGGTAAATGGATTGTATGAGCTGAGCACAGAGACTCTCCTAACCCCAAATAGCCTAAAAGGTCCTTCTCTAGAGTTCTATAAGGCTGAGAATGTTGTTTTTACAAGGCTGAGAATGTTGTTTTTAATGTTTCAGTATCTTTTGATCTGTGGCATTCTAGACTAGGGAATGTATCCAAAGAACAATTGCAGCACATTAATGAGATCAATGTTTCTATCCCTGCTAAACATGATTGTCAAGTGTGTCATCTGGCCAAACAACACAGGAAACCTTTCCTTAAACATGAGATACATTCGGTTAGACCTTTTGAGATCATTCATATGGACTTGTGGGAACCTTACAGTGTTTCTACTATAGGGGGTTCACATTATTTTCTTACAATAGTGGATGATTTCACTAGAGCTACTTGGACCTTCATACTAAGACATAAATACCAAACCACTCAAACCACTGTGCAATTTCTTAGAAACATTGAAAGATAATTTGGCACTAGAGTGTTAAAGATACAAACTGATAACGGGAAGGAGTTCGTCAATCAAGAGTGTACCAAAACCTTTATAGAAATGGGAATTTATCACTAAAAGAGCAGCCCCTATATACCACAACAAAATGATGTGGTGGAAATTAAGCACAAACACTTACTTCAAATCACTAGAGCCCTTCTTTTCAAAGTTAAATTGTCTAAGGGACACTGGGGAGAGGCCTTATTAATAGTTACATACTTGATTAACCGAATCCCAACTAGAATCCTAGGTTGGATAAGTCCATTTGAGAAACTGCACAACAGAAAGCCTGACTATGAACACCTCAAAACCTTCGGTTTCCTTTGTTTTGCCTTAGACAAGGCTCCAAATAGAACCAAACTAGATCCTAGGTCAAAACGGTGTATTTTCCTTGGGTATATGCTAGATTACAAAGCCTATAGAGTTATAGATCTAGCTACCTAAACAGTATTCGTGTCAAGGGATGTAGTGTTCTATAAAAATGTCTTTCCTTTTGAAGAAAAGGTTACAAACACTGCATACAGACCAGAACCTTTGTTCACAAGTTCTCTAACCAACACAGACACAGAATATCCTATATAGACACCTACCATAAAAACCACACAACCCAGTGAGTTATGTGACAACAATCCGGAACAAAGCTCTTACACACCTAAATATGCCTCACCAAACAACCCACCTGACCACAACACATTACCTATAGTTCCTACACAAAGGAAAAGCAACAGAGTTCACATACCACCTAAATACTTGCGAGATTATATCCTCCAAACTTCAGCAAATCGATCCATTCACTCCCTTGATAATAACGTAGCATTACAAGTTTGTTGCCTTGCAAGAACAAATGAAGACAGATTAAGAGTGTTGAACATCAAACACAACAATGATTACAACAATTTCAAAGGTAAGGTTTCTGAAATTTTTGAGCCTTTATCCTATGAGTCTGCAAGTAAGGATGGAAAATGGGTGGAGTCCATGAATGAGTAACTGTCTGCATTAGAGAAAAATAAAACTTGGATACTGACAGATCTACCTAAGGGAAAGAAGGCCATAGCCTCGAAGTGGGTGTATAAAGTTAAGCACAATTCAGATGGTACCCTAGACAAGTTGAAATCTAGACTTGTGGCAAAGGGTTTTAGCCAAAAGGAAGAAGTTGATTATTCAGAAGTTTTCTCTCCAGTGGCAAAAGTTGTGACCATAAGAATGTTCTTGGCCATTGTTGCCTCCAATTAATGGCCAATACACCAATGCGACATCAATGATGCCCTGTTGCATGGCTACCTAAAAGAGGAACTATATATGCTACCTCCTCAAGGCTACACTAAGGCTAAGGAGGGATAGGTATGTAGGCTAATCAAGACCATTATGGTTTAAAACAGGTGGGTAGGTAGTGGAATAAAGAACTATATTCAAAACTGCATTCAACTGGTTTCACTAAATCTGAAGCAGATCATTGCCTATACACTAAGAGCACAGAAGTTAGCCTCAATAACTTGCAAGCTAAAGTGGATAATACAATTACTTAGCCTTTAGGGTTAATGTTAAAGAACCCATACCTCTGTATTGCGACAATCAGGCCACCATTTTCATCTTGAAAACCCTATTTTTCACGAGAGAACGAAGCACCTTGAGATAGATCTACATCTAGTTCGCAATTGCGTGAGTTTAGGGTTTCTTGAGTTGAGGCACGTGAATACTAAGGAACAACTCGTGGACTTATTCACGAAGACGTTGTCCGCACGCGTGTTTTTGGGCCTCCTTAACAAGTTTGGAGTTGTTGATCGAGCCTCTAACTTGAAGGGAGGGTGATAAAAGACCCAAAAGCAATGAGTTTGAGTATGAAGAATGGGTTGGACCATAATGCTCCGGGAGACCTAGTGGACCAGTTTTATTGTTTTAATATCTTGTTGTTTTTCTTTGTCATTTTATGTTTTGCCCTTTTCTTCCTCTTCACTCCGGTACTGTACAACTAGCAAA
>JANSVA010000002.1:18067325-18084825 GCA_025504915.1 Erythroxylum reticulatum | reverse complement strand
TTTCAAAATTTTCCTATTTATTTATCAACATCTATTTGCTTTAAGTATATAACGTAGGCATGCAGATTTAATCTACGTATAATAAATATACACAATAAAACATCAGTGTGGTTATTGGAAATTCATCCTTTTTTTTGTAGCCTTTTAATAGAGACATCTAAGTTTTTTTATGCAAAATTTAAAGGTTTCATTAATAGAAATTGCTTTGTACAAAAATATGTGTTTCACTACCATTTGCATTAATGCTACATCGTTTCACCATGACTCAAAAGCACATTGACTCATTTTTACCAGTTAAATGCACATGTAGTGTTCTTATATGATTCTCTTACTTTACAAGGTTATGTCCTTTGCTCCTCAGATGCCCTGCTTCTAATTCCTTCTTGTCAATCTATTTCCACTTCCTCACTAGTTAGTCTAGCATCTCTGTATGTAGATGTTTAGGTGGTCTTTTGCAATCCTATTAGTTCCCTATTTTTGGCTTATTGATTATGTCCTCGTTTTCTTATTGTAGATCATCTCGATGGTTGCTATCTACAATATGGGCAGTTCTTCATTCATCATATGCTACCTTTGTAAGCTTTGCCTTCTTTTCCTCTTTAGCTTTGCTTAATATCTTCCTTAGATTTTTGATTTGGACGTTGATTGCTTCACCTATGGGTTTATTGTGATGTCCCCTAGGTGTTTGTTTGTTTGATGAGAAATCCTTGGGTTACCAAGGTCAAGAGTGTTTTGGTTGTTGTAGTTTCTGGTGTCTCCTTATTTTAGATTCCATGCTTTGGATAATTACTTGCTACATTTTGTCTTAACCTCACTTGCTAATACTTGTACTCGTATGGATTGTGTTAAGCTCCTTACTAAATATTCTTCCTTTGTATCCTCCCTTTTGAAGAAACGTTTCTTCCTCTCCTTCCCCAGTTTATACATAGATAAGCGCAGGTTGATTGTATAAATCATGTAATTGCCACTTGTCAGCCTTTTTTTTTATATAGTTAGTTGATAAATTCAGTGTAGGTGAGACTGCAATTTTATAATTGATTTATCTCCTGAATTTTTCCCTAAGTTGACTTTGAGTATGGACACCTAAAAACCAAGTGTTCATGATTCTCTAGGTCTTATTTACATAAGTAGTATTGCCTTTTAGTTTTAGATGGCTCAACCTATCAATAGTAGGAAATCCATTTAACATTGCTAGCTATAATGTGAAGGAGATATGAGGAGTAAGGAAGTTATTCCATATAGTTTTATGCCACCTCAATGTACTTCATCCAGGCCTTAAGACTTTTTTGTACGATTCCTTGTTGTATTCTCCACTAAGGTTCCTAAGCCATATATAAGAATACCCCTTCCTTGAATTCAATTTGTAGTTAGGTATAGCTAGGATCAAGTCAAAGGAAATTGCTTTCCACTTATCACTTTCGATCCATCTGCTCACCCTTGCATTCTTAGGTATCCTTTAAAGATGGTTCAGTATTAGGGATCCTATTAAGGGTCCTATTTTGCTCCAATTACCAAGGAGTACTGAAACCATTTTCCCATTTCTTATCCTGCATTCAATATGGTTTGTCATGAAGTTCCTCGTCTTTAGCAGTTGAGACCTATAAAAGGAGTAGGATGGTCTTGGTACAACCTCCCAAATTGTCTTCTCTCTTAAAAGGTACATGTGAATTCATTAGTTTATAGTCTCTTTCTTATCAAAACCTTGTTGCTCAGGTTGATGGAATTGATTCCCAACCCCCTTTCTTGGATGGGTCTTATGATTGTGCTTTATTTAACTTTGACATATCCTTTCTCTTGATTCCTTCATTTCTATAAAAAGTCCCTCATTAATCTTTTCAAATATTTGATTAAGTTCTTGGAGAAGTATATGTGTGATGCCTAATATATATGTAAATAGTTTAGGATTGATTTTACCTATTGTAATATCCCTCTATAAGATAGGTCCTTATTGCTCTATGCTCCTAATCTCCTATAAAATTTCTTAATTAGAGGGTGCATTCTTTGAAGTTTAGTCTTCTTAAGGTTGGTGGAAGACCCAAATATATTATTGGGAGTTTATGAGCTTTAATGCTTATTAGATCAACTAGTTTAGGCTCTAATGCTTGAGCACTTGAGGATAAAATTAGTTGACTCTTCCCCTTATTAATTTCTAATCTTGTAAGTTGTTTGAATTGTTAAAGAGTGCCCATCAATATTCTAATTGACTTCTCCTAAGCCTTGGTGAATAAGAATAAATCATTTGTAAAGGATAGATCCACCATTCCAATCCTCTTACACTTACTGTAGTATTTAAAACTAAGTTTTGAAGCAACTTCGTGTTCTATTAGTTTTGACAGAGTTCCATGCACAGGAAAAAAGATGTAAGAGGAGATGGGGTCACCCTACCTTAGCCCCTTGTTTCTTTTAAAAATTCTTGTAAGTTCTCAATTTACTATGATGTTAAAGGATGTTGTTATCATAGATTTCCCCAAACTTTGCTAGTATTGTTCAGGGAAGTCAAAGACCTCCAATAATTATAAAATTAAATACCAGCTTGTTGAGTCCAATGCTATCTTGAAATCCACCTTTATGGCATAACTGAGTCAGTATTTTTCCTTGTGTAACCTTTGAAGAGCTTTTGTGTTATTAACATATTGTCTCCTATGTTTTTCCCTTTTAAATAACCCTTTGTGTTTCCCCAATTATTAATTTTAATATCTTCCTTAGCCTCCCAACTAGTATTTTAGCTATGATCTTATATAGGAAATTATAGTAAAAGATAAGCCTATAATCATTGAGGAACTTTGTTGTTTGAGTTTTCAGGATAAACTAAATAAAAGTTTTAATTAATTTCCTTTAAAATCTTCCTTTTCTCGAAGAATTCTTCCATTGCTTCAATAACCAAATTTCCTAATAGTGGCTAGGCTTTATGATAAAAGAGCCCATTTAAATTGTCAAGATTTATAGCTTTATAAGCATTAAGCTCAAATACAACATTATGAATGTCTTGAGCAGTAATTGATCTTGTGATAATTCCTTACCTTCAATCTTCATTTTGCGTTTTATAAAGGTTCTAAACATCTACATTTGTATTGATAAAAACTTTCTTTCCTAATAGCCTTTTAAAGAAATTAAAAACCTCCCACTTTATTTATGCTTGATTTGTGGTCATAGGCTCATCAAATTTGGCTAAAGAGCTTATCATATTCTGAATTCTCTTAGCCACTATTGAATGATGAAAAATTTTATGTTCCTTTATTCTTCCTACAACTACTGAATTCTTGATCTTTGCTTTAATATGGATATATGGATGGAAACCACTTTGGCGTGTGCCTGAACTATCTCTCTCTCCTTCTCCTTAAGAATTTCATCGTCTACGTTCTAATAAAGTTATTGTTGTACTCTCAACATTTTTATTTTGTTTTGTTAACCTCTTGATTAGTACTAGCTACCCCTTTAGCACTGAGTTTCTTCAGATCTTGTTCCATATAATAGTTTTCTAACACATTTGAAGCTTTTAACTCTATCTATAGGAACTTCCATTCCTTTTGCGAATTCCTTCATGAAAACCTTCCATATCTATAAGGAAATTATTAAATTTGAAGGGAACTGCTTTCTTATAAGAGTTGAAAATATTTTGCACCACTACCTGAGAGTGATATTAGAATCGGAGTTCTATAAATCGCCCTTTGCTTTATGTGAATTTTTTCATCAAACCTTCATTATTAAATGCTCTGTTCAATTTCTTCCTAACCAGCTATCTTGAGACTACTTATTAGTATACATAAAGTATCTCCCATTAAATCTAAGGTCTGTGACCCCAATATATATATGCATCCTTGTAAATCAGCTTAGTAGTTCTTATCACTCACATTCCCTTTGCTTCTGATCTATAGACAATTAAATTGAAGTCTCCCATAATAATCCAAGGACCCTAATCCATTGGCTAAATACTTTCTCGAATGTTCCATAACATTCTCCTTTGTAAATTAAAGTTGGAACCATAGATAAATTATGACAACTTAACTTGACATCCCTTCTATAAGAAAACCACCTTTAGATGCATCATCTAGTCACTTAAAGCTAGTTCCTTCACCCTTACCCTTTTATTATCATAGGTGACTATTATTCTTCCATAGTGATGACGTTGGTGGTTAAAGAGCAACAATCACTACTTTCCTAGTACTTTAAGCTTAGTCATGTTCTCTTTGCTCAATTTAGTTTCCAAAAGACTGATTATTGTTGGTTTGATTTCTACTAAAAATCTGCTGACAAAATTTATTTTTGAAGACAATTAATACCCTTTATGTTCTATAAAACTATTGCCATTTGAAGAGGCTATTTTTTGTAAGACCCTTGGTCCTCTTTTTCCTCCTCGACTTCCTCTTATTATCACTTATAAAGCCCTCTTCATTAACTTGTTGGTATGACAAGTTGTCCTCTAACTCCTTCTATGTCTTTTGGGATTGGATATCATCCTCTTCAGTTTGTTTGGTTTGTTCGATTCTTTTTTTATTATTGCTTGAATATTATTCCTCACCTTCATGTTTCCTTCCTAGTTCCAAGTTGATTTTCTTAGAGCCTATTCCTTTATTGTTCATATTTTCCTCCGTCTCCCTTTGTTGTTGGTTATATCATTTTTTGCTTTCTCTTGTCTACACTACTTCCTTGTAAAGTCTCCTGATTTTCACTTAGGGTCATCAAATCATCAGTCTCCTTTCATAAATTTTCTTCCTATCGGCTTCCACAATTTTCTTTGATACCTTAAGACTGGTCTCCACTAATAAGAGACTTGGATAGAATCTATAAATAGTGTCTCATTTTCCCGTAATCTTATGATTGGAACTTGCTTCAGGAGTTCCTTTCCTAAGTCCACATTTATGCACATTCTAACATATCCTATCTTTTTCCTTTTTGCTATGTTTTCATTCATATAAATAAGTTTTCATATTTAACTTGCAATCATGCTCAGACCTTTTGTTGACCAATATTCTAGTGGAATAATGTGAAAGTTTACTCAAATAGGCACATTGTCGTAACTTTATTTCTCTAAATTTAACCCTAGTTTCTAAGATTGTAGGAATATAGGTTGATTTCCTGAATGCTATAGTCATTCTTCCAATACTCTTCTGGCCTCCTTCACAATTGAGAATATAAATAAGAATATGCTTTCTTTTCATAGTAAGACCTCTACTACTAGCCCTTTGCCTCTCCATTGCTTGTTTGCCTAGTTAGGTATAGTAAGGTATGGAAGACGCTTTCCCACGAAGAAGCCAACTAGTGTGGCATTCCAGCTTTGAGCTTCGTCTTTAAGGGTTTCTAGATCTAGCGATACAATCTTCCTTCTATCCATGGAACTTAGTGGGAAAAAGTCAACTTGTGTCCAATATAGTCCCCCCAACGACTTCCTTCTAAGTTAATCTGGTGCTAATAGGTGTGGCAATGGGTCAATGCCATAGGAGGCCCAGACCGGCCAGGCTTAACTTAGTGTCTTTTTAAAAAATAATTTTCAAATGATGACAACGGGGCATGGTCCGAGCTGGACTGCCATCCCTAAGTGCTGATTTGAGTTGCATGTTTCGATGTTTAAGAGTTGGTTGATAGTTGAATGTTTGAAGGAAGTGGGGCAAAAGGGTTTGTTGAGTCATTGTTTGAGCTATGCTTTTTGGGGATGCTTTAGGTTTGGGGACAAGGGATTATAAAGAGTTGGGGATTGTCAAACTGAAGAGAAATGGTGCTTGATTGGTGAAGAGTGATTTTGGTAATGTTAGTTGTTTTACTATGATTGTAAGTGTAAAGGCTACTTACTTACAGAGTTTGGGACTTGTTATGTTTTGTTGAAAATGTGAATAATAACATAGCGGTTGAGAGAGACATAGATATAGGATGACAAGTGTTCCGGAATTTCTAAAGAAAGGTTGGAGCATCTCTATAACATATAAAAATTTTAGTTTTATTATTATATAGGATAAAAAGTGTTTCGGAATTTCTAAAGAAAGGTTGGAGCATCTCTATAACATATAAAAATTTTAGTTTTATTATTAAATAAATAAAAATATTTAACTATTTAATACTAATTAAAATTGAATAATTTAATTATTTAAATTATTGTAAAAAATTTCGTATGAATTATACATTATAAAAAATAAAATTAGAAAACAATTTTATAATTTTCAACATTGTTCTACCAAATTGTCTTGAAGACTTGGCAATTCCACTTTCCATTAGAAACTATAATAATTTAATTTGCTCCAACAACCAAAGCCGCATTGATTGAACGTCATGAACTAGCAAACAAAATGAGCCATTTTATAAATCAGACACCCCAACTGACCGCATGCCACCACATTCACCAAATCTATTAACATTAAAAAATTGGAGAACAGAACCGGTCCCGAAAAGTAACGCACCTGTTTCCCTCTTACGCTCTCTCCAGCAGTCCAGCTCCAGGAAAATGAGGAAAACAGTGGACAGCGATGTTTGAACACGAAGAAACAGAGATGGTTCATCTCATTTTCGGTCGTCTTCTAAAATATATACACACACTGTGCACGATTCCTTTTTATTATGTGAAAAAGAGAAAAATAAAGCTTATATAAATTGCATAGAGCTTCTCTTAAAATGAGCAAGAGAGCTCTGGCCATCTTGCTTCGAACCAGGATGAGACCCAACGATCAACCTAATTCCTCTATCTCCCCTCTCACCCTCAACGTAAGACAATTTCTTTCTTTCCCTCAAATTTCTTAAAATGTTTGTATCTTTCCCAGTCTTCTGATCCTTTTTCTTTCGTTTCTAAAAACAACAGAACGGGGTCAATCGCACGTTGCCCAATCCTAATGGAAGTCATTTCCCATCCAATGATGGTGGTAGGGGAAGCTACAAGTCCAACGGCTCCGCTGATAAGGAAAGGTAAGATCTTTCGTTTCTTTTAGTACCTTTTCTCGCTTCTTTTCTGAATGGGATTGTCAGAGGAAAGACTGTTCCCTTTTGGTGTGTTTTCGGCTGTTTAGTTGATTTTGTTACATGAACGTGTATAGGAATTTTGATCTTGTCCGGGAATCAATGCACTCGGCTATATCAATGAATAAAACTGAATTTCTGGATGCCGTACTTGATGATTTTTCCGAGGTTAGCATTTTGCACTTTGTAGTAGTTCCATTGCTTCGTGATGGAGATGCTGATATTCAATGTAAGTCCTGATGCTGAGGGACTTGTACTTCAGGGTTATTTTAGCCTTTCTACTGAAAAACGTCGCAAGTTACTGGTTATACTCGCTAAAGGGTACGATCTAAACAGGACCCAAGTGCGTGAATTGATAAAGCAATATCTTGGACTTGAATTTCCTGATGGTGAGCATTCTGATGATATATTTTGTAGATTTAGCTAGTTACATAGCATTCTTCCTACTTGTGTGGATCAATATCTGTGATCTTGAGTGGTTAAAAGTTATGGGTTTTAGGTGATGAAAGCCTATCAAGTGGTCCAGATTCCGAAGGAGCGCTTTCTGCTTTCTATCGTGTAGAGCGAAACTTGAGAAAAGCTCTTCAGCCAACATATGAAGTCCTGTTTGAACGGCTTAACACGCACCCTGGGGGATTGAAGTGTCTGTCTATTCTTCGAGCCGATATATTATCCATGCTTGAGTAAGCCATAAGACCTTGTCTAGCATGCTCTTCTATTTGAAGGTCCACTTATACCAAATGCTAGCCTTGCCCAAGCAAATAAATCTTTTTCTTCCTGCAGTCTTGCAAATGTAGTAGAAATGGAGTGGCTTTAGTGTTTGCTTCTGTTGTATTGTTAATGTCATGCTGATATTAACTTGTGTACGAATATATTTTGAAATACAAAGAAAATAGGATTCATTCAGCATTTCTTTATACTCAACAGGCAGGAAAATGTACCATCTGTCCGAGCATTAGACTTCTACTTGAAGGAGAAACTTATCACATGGCTTAGTCCTGCTGCCTTGGAGCTTCACCAGATTACCTGGGATGATCCTGCTTCTTTGCTAGAAAAAATTGTGGCTTATGAGGCATGCTTTTTAATTTTTTTCTCCTGTTGACAGATTTTATAAAGTGTTTGGTACAAGTTCACTAAACTGCTGTCTTTTGCATAGGCTGTGCATCCTATCAGCAATCTTTTAGATCTGAAAAGGAGGTTGGGCATTGGTCGCCGCTGTTTCGCATATTTACATCCAGCAGTACCTGGTGAGCGAATCTTTTGCTTCTTGCAAGTTCTTATCTGTATATTTCATACTGCCAATGGATGGGCAAGACATTGAATTTGCCTTAACAGAATCATAGAACCATTTTTTATTACACTTGGCTGTGCATTGTGTAAATCCGACGACTATCTGCTAGTGGAACTTTACTTCTTGGCATTATGTCTAGTCTGAGGTTTCGAATTACAACGAAAAAAATTTATTTGGATCTCTTTGTTGCTCTTTTGTTTTCTTTACTAATTATTCTGGCTCTTGCTTTTATATTTCTTTCAGGTGAGCCCCTCATCTTCATAGAAGTTGCACTTCTGAAGGATGTGGCCCAGACAATACAGGTTATTTCGTATTACCATAATTTCTAAAAGTAGATAACACAGGCTAATTTCTCGTACTGTTCCTGCTGTTCCACTTACAAGACTTTTAAACTGTTTTTAACCCTATAACAGGAAGTTCTATGGGATGACCCTCCTATACCTGAATCTGAGGCAACATGTGCATTATTTTATTCTATATCTTCATCACAGGTAAGAAAAGTTACTGTTAATACTCTCTTTGGTTTTATACATTTCAGAGTGGTGCTTGTAACTAGGTTTGTTGGATCTATCTAGCAAATAATTATTTCTTCTCTTATTGTGTGGTTTGAACTGATTTATACTTTTAGATGAATTGGATATGTCCCAAATACAGTACATATGCATGTAGACATGATATTTAGTATGCAATGTGATTTTCCTTTGTATATGCTAGTCAATATCTAATTTTAGTGGTTTCCTATTTTTAACTCACTATCTTTCACATTAGCTTCTCTGTACCTGATTACATACTCACAGAATAATTTATCAGCCTGGCTTGGCAGGGATCAACCTAGGAAAGTTTCTTATTAAGCGTGTGATCACACTTGTCAAAAGGGACATGCCTCATGTAACAGTAAGTAGTTCTGAAACCTGAAACCATTTCTCTTGAAACATATATTCCTATTACACTTCTCATGAATTCTTCTTTGTGTGTTTGCATTCGGAATGTTTATCAATTGCATAGCCTTCCTTCCATTTTTGTGTTTCAAATTTGAATTTAGTGACCTTTTTGGGATGACAGAAGTCATGATTATCTCATGTAAGGTCTTTGCATTTCAGTTCCTTAACAGAACTGTTAATTAAAAACTGATTGTTACTTCTCTCAGAGTATTTATCCTTAACTTTTTTTAAAAAATGTTTTTTGGCTAAGATAGTGAATGATAACATCAATCATTAATCATGGGCTAAACCATGGAAAATAAAAGAGCAATGTATTTGTGTCCATGTTGTAGTGGATGAAGTCGAACCTACATGTGGCTTCTTGACATTATATTTCATCAATACATAATTTTAGGTTTCATTTATAAGTTGATAAGCATATAACTATGTGGGACTAAGGAATTGAAACAGATCAGGTGACAACAAATGATGCTGTTACGGTTTGATTTAATTGCAAGGTATGGGACTTGAATCCCATATTGATTAAATACAAAATTGATATGGGATTTATAAGAACTTTGGGCTCTCTACCCTCATAAGCTAGCTTTTGGGGTATGGCTCTCCTAAAGTCCTTATTAATTGGTATTAGAGCCGGTCTTGGAGTGGTGGCCCATGGATATGACCAACGTGGCCGTGACCAACAAGAATCTCAGAGTGGTGACCCATGGAGTGGTGACCTGAAAGTGTCAGCCGTGACCAACATGGCCGTGACCAATGAGGACATTGGTCCTTATGGGGGGACAAATGTTACGGTTTGATTTAATTGGAAGGTATGGGACTTGAATCCCATATTGATTAAATACAAAATTGATGTGGGATTTATAAGGACTTTGGGCTCTCTACCCTCATAAGCTAGCTTTTGGGATGTGGCTCTCCTAAAGTCCTTATTAGATGCATTCAAAAATAACTGCTGAATCCAATCCTATGACAGATGATTGCACAAATAACAAATTTCTTTAGCTGTAGACACAAGGTTACCTACACCTACTCCTAACGTAAAGTTGTTACACACTAAACAATTTTCTTTTATGATCAGATTAATCAGTAGATTGTATATGCAAAGAATGACAAGGAATGGTCCTTACAGTTTTGTTAAACTCATTCTGTTTATATGGTTGAAGACTGCTAAAATCTCGCGTCTGGAGTTTTTCACTGACATTATTTTATCCTTTGCAAAGACATTTGCAACTCTCAGCCCGATTCCTGGATACATGCAATGGCTACTAGCGAAATTGGCCTCTCAATCAATACTTTCTGAAGGAGATAAATTTTCACAATCGACAACTGGTGGATCCAATTCCACTTTTCAGGAAAACTTACTTGAACCAGATGAAGAGAGGCTACTTATGAATTGTCCCAAGTAAGTTTGAAGTTCAATACATCACATTATAGTTCTGTTTCTAGATTCTGTTATTCTATACATCTTCTCATTCTTAAGAGGATGTACGGTATATTTCCTTCTACTTTTTCAATTTTTGTGTGTTTGTTTTGGTAATGGAATCAACAACATAATTTTTTTAAAAATAATTGACTCTCATTACAAGAACCTAGGGTTGTACATCGACAAATATTCCTCCACATGATGGTGATGATGGTGCTGGTAAGTAAGAGAACTTTAATAGATTTGCCTACTACTTATGAAAACCTGAAGGTCCAAAAGATATGCACCATCAAATTGCCGGCAGTATGAATGACCATGTCTGTAGTCTCTCCTTTCTTTGAAAGAATGAGAAAGATGTAGTTTTGTTGGTAATTAGAAGAAATTTGTTTCTTTCAAATCACTTGATATTTAGAGTTTAATGTTCACTCCATAATTGTGTCTACAAGCTTTTCTAGATTCTTTGACATAACCACTAACAGCATGCTTACTATTTTTGGGAAATTATAGAAACTAGAATTATCCCTTGTACATCCCTTACATTTGCAACTATTTACTGGCTTGCTATATCTCTATAGTAACATTAGTATCATTTTAATTAATAGCATTCCTGCTGGGAAAAATGGCATGGAGATAATGCTGAAGTTGTTGACTTCAAACAGCTTTGAGTGGACCAAATCATCTGAATTCATTTTAGCACTGAAGTCCCCTCTGATGAGACTTTGTGCCAGGTATGTACTAAGGTTAGCTATCTCAATGTGAAATAGGGAATTACCAAATGTTGTTTGTGAAAAGCTTATTGCAAGTTACACTAATTATAAATTCTTTTCTGTGAAAAGGTTGTTAGTTCACGTTTTATAATTGTAATTATCTCAATGAATGTGTTCAGAAGAGTTATCTCAATGAACATTGTTCCCTTTGCTTCTTGGATATCATGTGTCTTGCATGGTAAGTGGCAAAGGTTTCATATGCACACTACTAAAATGACGCTAGCCTTTGTTTTGGAAGTAGTTTACTGATGTTTGTTCTATGAATAGGTACCTTCTGCAAGAGAAAAAGAGAGGAAAAGCTTTAGATGCTGTGGCAAACTTTCACTTGCAAAATGGAGCGGTATGTTGTGCAACCTGATTACTTCTAGTATTATCCTAATACTTTCTAACAAATTGAATTATTTGGAGGATGTATCTTTTGTTTATGTAGACTTCTTATTAGTAATATTTTCATAATATGACAATCAAGAGTTGCTTCTCTAGATACTATGGATGAACATAATGAGTTATCTTTGTAGCTTATGGACAAGGAGGTATGTTTAAATATGATGTTTGTATGTGAAACAGATGATCGAAAGAATAAATTGGATGGCAGACCAATCAGAGAAAGGCCTTCGTCAGAGTGGAGGTATCATGGTGAACTATGTTTACAGGTAACTATTTGGTCAAAACCAAAATTTGTATCCAGATTGTCTTGTGATTCATCAATGAAGAAAGCTTATGATTCCACATTCAGCATTGTTGTAGGGATTAGACCCTACTTGACTCTTTCCTTTAGGAAGACCTATCCCACATGTCATAATAGGAGTTAAATCTACCGAGTTTCCATCTTTTTTGAATTTGAATAAAAGAATGGATGGATTATCCTTTCTATCTTTTGGATATCTGGGTTAAATAATCTCTAAATTCCACAAAATTTTGACCTTTACAACTGATACCCTTGACCATAACTTGCAGGGTGGAACACATTGAAGAGTATGCTCAGTCATATTTTAGCACTGGCCATATAAATGCTTCATGTGATGTCAATCGATACATTATGGTAATACTGGTGCTTAGAATAGTTACTTGCACTTTTTGCATTGAACAAACTTATGTTAAGATATCTTTGCACATGAACCCTATAATGGAAATTGATGTAGGACAAATGGAAGAAATATCAACTAGTATCTAAAATCACAAAATTAAGAAATATGATTGATATTAGGTTGCTGGAATATCAAGTTTTGGGTCTAGGAATGTTGAAATTTCAGAATTGGTATAGTTGAATTTTTAGGGTTTGATTGCTGAAAATTTAGGCTTAGAATTTCAAGGTTTAATATGACCAGAATTTGGGATTAAAATAACTGAAATTTAGGTTAAGTTTGCTGGAATTTAGTGAGGAACACAAACAATGTAGAGTAGGAAACTAGGAATCACTTCTAGGGTCTAAGAATCACTCTTAGAAGAAAGCGTCATACCTTGTAGTTGAAAGCTCAAGTTTGTAGAAAAATTTTAGATTGCTTGTCACTGAAGGGTTGAATATACACATATTTATAGAGAAGTTTTTAGAACCCTTATTCTAGTAAGAAAGAGTTCCTAACAAATTTAAATCTTATTATAATAAAAATTCTATAAGTTCTAAACAACTAAGATAGCATATCTAAAATAGAATAACATATTTAACTTACTACTACTTCCTATCTAATAAGAAATCCTAATATAATCTAAATTTCAGTCCTTATTTTTAATGTCAGCCCAATTTTCAAACCTAATCTTCCCAAATTAAAGATTGTAGTTGACTAATCTTTTCTCTTTTATTTCTTTTATAGACTTTAAATTCTTTTGCATCAATTCTCCCTTGGCTTGTCTAAAGTCATCCTTGACGTAGAATGTAATAATACTGCTCATATTAGTCTAGATTCTAAAATTCAAGTACTGTCAGAAATCAATCTTCCTTTTCACTTGATAAGAAATTGTAGGTATCTTTCATCTCTTATGGCTATAATTTTTTCATTAAGAACATTCTCCATCACCTCTGGAGAATGTTTGGAATTTTCACAAGTGTAGTAGGAGATTGCATATTATCATATCTATGATAAATAGTCAAGTCCGCAACATTAAAGGTATGACTAATTCCCATGTTACTTGGTAATATCATATCTATGATAAATAGTCAAGTCCGCAACATTAAAGGTATGACTAATTCCCATGTTACTTGGTAATTCCAAAACAGAAGCATTGGCACTTATCTTCTTGATGATCTTATAATGTCCAACATTCCATGAATGAGATTTCTTATAGTTCCTTAGACGAATCATAACCATCACCATATCCCCTTCATTGAATTCTACCAATTGACAATGTTGATCAGCGTGCTCTTTATAAGACAAGTTGATGATTGTTATCTTTTGTCTTATCTCATCAAAGATGTCCTTCACGTGTTGTGCAAAACCTTCAGCTTCAACACTAACTCATGTTGTTTGTAGTAAAGGAATCAAATCAATGGGCTTTCTTAGTTGAACTCTTGAAACTATCTCAAAAGAGCTTTTACAAGTAGACCTATTTATAAAAATGTCGTATGCAAATTTTGCCATAGGAAGAATTAGGTCTCAATTTTTTATATCGTCTTCAACCAATCATCTTAACAAATCTCCCAAGCTTCTATTTACCACCTCTGTTTATCCATCAGTTTGGGGATGGAAAGAATTTGAAAATTGAAAGTATTTAATGTTTTTCATAGAGTTCTCCAAAAATAACTCATAAACTTCACATCACGATCAAAGACTATGGTTAAAGGTAATCTATATAGACGTACAACCTGTTTTAAGAATAGTTTAGCAATGTGGACAACATCATAAGTCTTAAATATATGTGCAAATGGTTTCATAATTAAACCACATGGCTTCTCTACAACATAGGAATCAAGAGCATACGTATAGTTGCTTCTTGTAGTCAGATGCACTAACTTGCCATCATTCTTGAATTTTGACTTTGCAAGGGCACTCATAACTTCTCATTTATTCCTATGTTGTACTAATTGTGCATCTTCATTCAAGTCTACTTCTTCATCAGCTACTACAGCACAATCTTCATTAACAACAACAATGATGTCATCATGTTTTGAGCCAACAAGCTCTGAAACCTCGAGTAGTTGCTAGTTAATCTTTTCAGCTCCATGTTCTGTTATTTTAGCTTGCTCTCCTATTCTTTCAACCTGTTGCACTATTGTTTCAGCTTGCTGTTTAAGTGTTTGAACTTGTTGTTCAATTGTTTCAACTTTCGGGTTTACCAAAGAATTCACTTGGTTCTATTTTTCTTCATCTTTAACGCATTGATCATCTCCTACTGTCAAACTCTCCATGTTATGATCATCTTCTATTGCCAAACTCTCCATATCATCAAGTATTTGAGCTCCTTTTACATATGGGCTTGAAGATTCGAATTGATCTACTAAATGTAAGGAATCAAAATCAGTCTTTGATTTTTCGGCAATGATTTTCCTGTATTTTGTGTGTTGTTGATCAATATCAGTCCCTTCTTGCTTATTACCACGTTCTCCATGTTCAACATCTACTATAGGTTGTTGGTTGGTATACTTTTTTCTTGTGGGAGTTTTAACTTTTAGGGAATGTATGTCAAGGTTGTCTAGCCTCTTCAAAATTTGTCGAACATGTTTTTTGATGAGAGTTGTTACATGTAAGTTAGTTTTTTGGGTACCTTGTGAACGAGGATCATCAATGTCCATGTTTTCACAATGTTTAGAAGTATTTCATCTTGCTCTAAGTCTCTAAATATTCTTCTATATGCCCTTCTGTTATGTGTAGTCATTGTGAACCAAAGCTCTAATATCAAATTGATGTAAGACAAATAGAAGAAATATTAACTAGTAGCTAAAATCACAAAATTAAGAAATATGACTGATATTAGACTGCTAGAATATCAAGTTTTAGGTTTGTATTTTGGCTAGGAATGTTAAAATTTCAGATTTGCTATAGTTAGATTTTTAGGATTTGAATGCTGGAAATTTAGGCTTAGAATTTCAGTGTTTAATATGATCAAAATTCAGGATTAAGATGACTGAAATTTATGTTAGGTTTGCTGAAATTTTGTAAGGAACACAAACAAAAGAGAGTAAGAAACTAGGAAACAGTGTTAGGGTCTAAGAATCACTCTTAGAAAAAAGCATCACTGTTTCTAATTGAAAGCTCAGTTTGTAGAAAAATTTCAGATTGTTTGTCATTGAAGGGCTGAATATACACATATTTATAGAGAATTTTTTAGAACCTTTATTGTGAAGATACTAAACAGCTGTAAATAGATTATATTGAGATATAGATAGGCTGTAAATAGATAAGATAGAATAAGTTTGAAATCTCTTAAATTAAGGGATTACACTAGATAGCTTTAGATATCATTCCAGATTTAAATTCCTACTTGTAATGTCCTATATATGGCTGTATACTTCCTATTCAATATATGAGAATATATGGAAATTCTTTCCCACATTTATTCTATCAAATTTAAATCCTATTCTAATAAAAACTTTATAAGTCTCAAACAATTAAGATAACATATCTAAAATAAAATATTATATTGAATTTACTACTACTTGTTTACAAGGAATTCTAACATAATCTAAATTTTAACTCTTATTTGTTATATCTGCTCAATTCTTAATCCTCATCTCACCAAATTAAAGCTTGTGGTTGTCTTTTTTATTTTTTATTTTATAGACTTTAATTCTTTTGCTTCAGAAACGATAAACTTCACCTTGATAATGGATTAGTTTGTGAACTGTGTATTATTGTTGCAGGCATGAAAGGAATATGGTTAAATTCTTTTGCATCAGAAGCAATAAACTTCACCTTGATAATGGATTAGTTTGTGAACTGTGTATTATTGTTGCCGGCACGAAAGGAATATGATAAGACTGAAGGCTATGGTTGCAAGAGAAACATGTTAGGAAATGATTTTGCTTCCAGTTTTTACGTGCATTGGCACAAGAATCAGTTAAGGCGCTTGTTAATTGATGCACGACTGGTAGAGTAATATAGGATAAGTGTAACGTTCTCTGCCTCAGGCATATCCAGCATCGAGCTTGTGCTTCCATGAGATGTACCACTTGGTTTTTTCAATTTCATGTAGTTTACCCGAAGAGTAATTTTTTTCCAGCATATTTATTGTAGTCTTTAAAACATCACGTAAAATGCTGCTTTGGGACTTGAAAACGAGTCTTGTTATATGCCATATTCTTCGTACCCAAGTATGTAATGGGTCTAGTTTTGTGATCTCCGAATAATTATATTGATGAGCTTCCTTGATCTGGGCTGTAACTGCTCTGCTTCTACTAGTATATCATGCGGTGTTTGAGGTATGTTTAAGCATTCAATTCTGCTCTGAACACCTTTTGTATCGGTGATAGTCACAATAGGAGACGTTTATTAATACTGGGAAGTGATTATAACATTTGGTGAGGGCTTACACATACTGAATAGTACCCAACATCATATGCATATGCGTATTTATATAGAATAAATGAACAATTACTAGTTGGTTAGGTTGTTGAATCGTGCATAGTTATATATCCTAACTGCCATAAGATTGTATGCTCGTATGTCTGAAACAATGCAACGATAATGTCCTGTGATTGTTGGAGGGACAGCTCATATAACGTTAAATAATTGTCATGTAATCGCCACTGGTTTAGTCAAGCATGGAACTACAATTGCTGTATAGCATTGTATTGCCAAAGTTGTGCAGAATGTGAATGCCAAATGCATGTTGATTTGTCAAGTTACGCTTGTACCAAAAACAAACAACTGAAACGGTGATAGTATTAATCCTTTCCTGCTGGGCAGATCATTATGTAGAGAATCCCATAATAATAGACAGTCCCTTAATCAAGGGATTATCCTTAGCTGTAATATCTAGCTATATTAGGTATATTTCTAAATAAGAAGTCTTCTTAATTAGGAAGACTCTCATAATCAATGTTTTAAAAACCGGACCGGACATCAAACCGGTCGAAGGAAAGGTTTAAGGTTTAGAGGTTCAACCGGTAGTAAACCGCTATAAAACCGATATATAATAAATAAGAAGTAAAACTTATAAGAATAAGTAAAAATAAAATATTTTATTGAAATAAAAATACATCAATGTC
>JANSVA010000002.1:18020864-18034228 GCA_025504915.1 Erythroxylum reticulatum | reverse complement strand
ACCATAGCCGCACAAATGTTCGGCCTTATTTATTAAATATATCATATTTAATCATAAAGTTTCTCAAACTTTACAATCAAGTCCAACTTGATTAAATTAACTTTGTTCTCTTCATCCCATTCTATATGTGAGACCCATTAGGTTCCCAAATATGTTGGAAATGATTATAAAATCTAATTTTAATTAACAATTAAAATTAGATAAATTAAAACTCCTTTTAATTTATCTTTAATTCTCCATTTAAATAATTTATAATCATAGATCAAGATTGGTATCTAGCAACGCATCATGACCACCCAAATATTTAGGAATGTCAAAGTGGTTTTGATTAACCTTTTCATGCATAATTTTTTCGTATAATTCAATCCTTTTAGCATAATATGTTTTGATTAGACATAGAGCTTGAAATTAGTGTCTACTCTATTTTGAGTCTAATCATATTAGTTCTCTGCCATTAGCTATTGATTCAATTAATAACATTTGTAAACTATTTACAAAACATCATTTCACCTTGCCAAAGATTTCTTGAATTAATACTAATTGAGAACAACAAAACATTCTCCCTAATTACTTTAGGGTGATGAACCCTATCTTGATCATTCAACTATCTCCATATAGTTCATGCTACATCCAATGACTACTGATTAAATGACCTATGATTAAATAGATCATAAGTAGTATCAAAATATAGTAATCCCTATCCAAGATAACTTTGTTAACCTTAAGTCAAAGGATCACTCATACAATCATCACAATGAGAATTCCATAAACATACAAGTAATGTTCCAAATGGATTTCTCATATCGGGTCTATTCAGTGAACTTGTTCTCTAGTAAGCACCCACACGTTTGTTTTAAGTATCTCTATACTTTAGTCTATGAAATAAACTACTTCCTTCATAAGGAAAAACAAAACATGTGCTAGTCTTTTTATGTTTTATTAATGTCCAATCTTAATAGAACAATGACAAATAACATTTGGGAATAATACATAAATGTAATATGAATTTCATAATTATAATCTCATTATAATTTCATTTGCAATGTACAATTATCCCATGGACTTTATCATATACATCTAAATATGTACAAGATAAAAAATGCCTTTAAATAATTTTTTACTAAACTACAACCAAAGTAATTGGCTGTAAGGCATAAATCAACACCGTGTTCTCCATGTCTATGTTGTCATCATCGTCTGTCCAAAATGGTTTGTCATGTTGGCGAGAACCTGAACTGGTTTCTGCTATTTTAGTCTTATCACATTTCCTTTAGTTAGTTTCTACTGATTGGGTTTAATTGGCCTTTAGAGCAGCTATTTCAATTGTGACAGCATCAATGGTGTTTAATTTAGAAGCTATTGCAGTGAGTTGTTGAGAAGTAGATTCTGAACTAGTATCTAGGGGAGGATCATTTGTGGAGGTTTTAGCTTTGGTGTTCACCATGGTGGATGGGAAAAACCCTCTCTGATACCAAATTGGTAGCAGAAACTAGTATTTAAATTTGTAATTGTGAGAATAGTCCGTATCGAGAGGACAAAGCTCCAAATATATAAGAATTTAAATTGTATTCTTGTCTCAAATGTAATTCATTACAATTATTTATAACCAATGAGTGTAACTAAAAATAACTCTAACTATTTGCAAAAATAAAGGAAATAAATACATAAGTATCCGCATGTCTGGTAATCTCTTTAAATCTGTTGACATGATTTCGAAATCTTCTCACTACCTTAAACTTGAACCTTGACTTCTTCAACTTTATTCAGAACCTTCAACATTTTTATGTTTCCTCCTTCGATAATAAGTCCTCAAGGGTGGGAAGTCCTATCAGTCTATTTCTAGGGGTTTAGAATTTTGTTGTAAAGCTCTCTACTACCAACAGGAATATTTGGAGAAGAAGGTTAGTTATCTGCGAAAAGCTCATGTTGTACATACATAGTCGCACATAATTCCAAATGGAACGACTTCATTTGCGCCTAGGTGGAAATTTTATCTTATTTTAAGCACATTTTATGGTTTGATTGTTATTCTTAACATCTAAACCAGCGAACAAGAGAGATAGTCATGGAGTTTCTTTTTTGCAAAGAAGATGAAATGAAGACTATACATGCTAGAGTGCACAAATTTGCAGAAAAACCAAATGTACCGTGTTTTCCTTAAGGTCCAAGCTACCGTTATGCTTTGGTTAGCCTAATTAACATCACATCAATTAACCAAGTGTGGGTTTCACATAGCTGATCATTCATAGTTGTAACAATTTGTCCCTTTGGACTCCAACTCTCTTATCATGTTCATTTTTTTGCGAGCTGGTGTAGAGTGGATGTCAATGGGAACCATATCAAACCCTGCGTGGTGTTTGATTATGTACCCACAAGTAAGCTCCTATCCCATGCTAGTCAGCAGCTACTCCAAGATAATCCTTGGGCGAATGTAGTTTGCATGATCCAAATAACCTTTTTTTAGAAGTTAAATAAATTTATATAAATAAGAGAAATATCAAAATTTACATAACAATTCCCAGCTTAGCCCTTGAACAAGCTCGTAATGAGCTATGTTTCAAGTTTTATACTAAGATAACTTATGTCAATCGATACAAGATTTGTAATCCTCTCCGTCAAACTCAAGGTATTATGGAAGATGAGAGCTTGAGTTTGGAAACGAGATTGGCACTGAAGTGAACGTGACTTTGTGAAGATATCTATAATTTGAGACTATAATGAGACTGGAACAAGTTGGATGATGCCTTGGAGAATATGATGTCAAACAAGATAATAATCGATCTTGATGTGCTTGGTTTATTTATGGAAGACACTGTTATGATAAATTTATATGGCAATATAGCTATTGCAATTGAGAGGAACTATAGAAGAGAAATCTACACAATATCTTGAAGCAAGCATTGTAACTAGAGGAGTTTAGAGGTAGTATCAACAAGAGCTCGATATTTAGCATTTGTAATAGAGCAGGAGATAATTGTTTGTTTCTTGTTTTACCATGAAATAAGAGATGTCCTAAGAAAGAAACAATAACTAGTTGTGGATTAGCAATTTGTTAGGTTCTCAGCCTAATCAGCATTAGAGTAGGCTTGTAGTTCTAATGGGATGAGTAGAAAAAATGAAGGTCACAAAACATAATACCTCTGACGTATCTTAATATGCAAAGAACAACAGAAAAGTGAGTGGTACAAGGTGTAGGCATGAATTAGCTCACTATATGAACAATATGAGCAATATCTTGAGTAAATCATTCAATAACAAATCTGCTCAAATCTTCATTTTATAAATCCATTTCCATCTACCAATTGATTTATTTGGAATAATTTAATCAAGTTATAAGTATCTGTGCGAGTAAATGTCGATAGTCCTTCTGCCATTGGTTGCTGTCATAAAGGGTCAAAACTGACCTCAATAGGTTTGAGGTTTATAAAGAGAGACCATAGTGGAGTAAACATGAAAATCACGAAGACATAGAAGGTTGACTTACACAATTAGTATAACAAAGCATTGTCTGTAGGGGGATGGTTCTAATGAGGGATGGTCATTTAGAGGATTTGGTGGATCCATAATTGAAGAAGATGTAGTAAGATTAAGTGACAGTGGAGTCAAACCGCATGGGCTACTAGAAGGACCTACAAGAAAAATTAAAAAAAGAGATATGGTAAGATCAGAGAGATAGGGTAGGATCAGAGAAGAATTGATGTGGGGGTTCACTTTATCATAACTTTGAAAGAGTTGAAAACATCTTATTTTCGTAGAAGGTTAAATGACCAAAAATATGAAGTCTTTATGACAAGGGATCCTATTATATATACCATTTATGTTCTATATTATACCCTAAGAAGCAACATAGTTGTGCTAGTTTTAGTTTGGTGTACTCATAGGGTTGTAAAAGAACAAAACAAGCATAACCAAAAACTTTAAGAGTTTGATAGTCAAAAGTACAATTAAATAGGTGTTCATAAGGAGAGATGTTACCTATAACTAGAGAAGGGATATGATTTACAGTGCATACAGTAGTAAGAGTTGTTTCTCCCTAAAAGGTTTCTAGACAAAAAAAGAAGATATTAGGAGGCCTTGAATAGTATCAATGATGCATTTGTTTTTTAGTTATGCTCGATCATTGAGTTATGAGATACCTGGATAAGATCTTTGGATAATAATACCTTGTTGAGTAAGAAATTGGATGAAATTTATATCTTTGTATTCCATGGAATTATAGTGTGAAATATTTTAATCTTGTAAGAAAATTAAGTCTAAATCGTGTTGTCAAAACAAGAGTAAGAAACAATTAAGATCTATGATGTTGGAGAAAAATTCATATATAACGAGAAAAATCATTAACAAATATCACGTAATATCTTAAGTCACCCATAGTATTATATGGAACAGGACCCCAAATATCATTATGAATCATATCAAAAGGTACTAAGAAAATGGAATCATTAAGACAAAAAAGTAAAGCGTGAATTTTAGAAAGCTAATTAAAACATAATCATAGTTTTAGTTTTTATAAAGCCTAAAGGACCACTAAAAATTTAAAGATCCTAATATAGTAGGAGAAATATGGCTAAAAAGAGAGTGCCAAATGTGAGAAGTGGCAACTCCAATAACAATTTTGGATGGAATATATAAGGTAGTAAGTTCAAACAACTGCCTAGTCATACGCCCTATCCCAAGGATCTCGCCTGTCTGTTGATCATACAAAGTATAACCACAACTCAAAAAGGATAAGTCAACACCAAGTTAATTTAATCAACCATTATAAATAAAATATAAAGATAATTTAGGAATAAGAAAAGTATCATGCAAAGCCAATTTAGGTGTTTAAGTAATGCTTATACTTTGGTAAAGCATAGTAGAATTGTCAACATTATGAACAATATGTGAGACATATGGTGTTTGTGGGGATGCAAATATAGAAGAATTAAAGGTCATTTATATGATTACAATAGCTAAAATCAAAGTACCATAATGATGAAGTACCTCATGTGATAGGCAAGGTAGCTAAAGAGACAATACCAAAATCGGGTTGAAGTTGATGGAGAAGAGCATGAAGATCTTTTAAATAGGATTTGGCAGAGATATTTTTTATTGGATCCTCTATGGTACCATAGTAGCAAAAGTAGGTTAAGAAGACTTAGAAGAGTTACCTTGGTCAGTTTTTTATTTGAGTCATTTTCAACATTCAGAGATGTGACGTCCAGGCCTTTTACAGTAGCTGCAAGATCCCCTATACAACTTCTTACCCAAGTTGTGAGAAGTTTGAGGAAATGAGGTATGAGTTGCAAATACCACATCAATAGGTGGAGATAACTTTTTATGCAAAGTGTATTGAGTTAATTTTCTTCTATTATAAGCTTATTGATGATCGTATCCAAGTTTGACAAAGATCCTTGATAGAGAGGGAACTACCAATGGGTTCAACCTCATCTCATAAATTCATTACCAGATGTCATATATGTTGGCGGTCACGAAGATTCACATAGATAGTAGTAGATCAGTATTGGGCTAGGCAGGATCTCCGAGAGCTATTTGATCCTAAAGTTCTTATAATTTAGACAGTTAGTTATGGATTATTTGTTCAGGTTGTTTTTTCATTTGAGTCAAGGATTAGATTATACAAGATATTTTTATTTCTTTTCCTTAATATGATTAAAATGCACCATATTATGCAAATTGAAGTCACCAAGATGAATGCTCTCTCCTGATATGAAGGTGGAGAGGAACCAAAAGTCATCATATCCTAAAAATGTAAAATGGCCACTAGAAGAATAAAGTTGTACTTGATGAACAAAAGATGATGAAATTTAAGAGTAGTATTATGACTACAAACATTGTTGGGCTGCCTATTAACTTTATCCTTAGGATCTAATTCAAAGATGATTTTTACTCTAGTGGGCATAAAACGAGGATGAATATGATATTTAGTGAAGAAATCATAATGATAATAATGTTTGGGTATAGGTATGTCTAGGATTTCAATAATGAGATCATTAGTTAAATGAATGTCTACACCTTGGACTTTAAATAAGATGTGATTGTAATCTCATATTATTTGAGGTTGAAGGTTATAGTAAAATATCCTAACATTTTTCGGGCTTATACAACAAGTCTTAGTAAGTATAAATTCACACCTTTAGCTAGTGAAAAATTATACAAGGTTCTATGCTTTAAATTATTCCAGATAATATTTTAAAATGATATGGTTTTCATGTAACTTATGCGAAGTATAATTGGTAAAATAGGGAGAGTGAATGTCAAAGTAGTCATCCTTATAAGTAGAACTAGGCACTAATCAGGAAGGAGCTGCAAATCTCTCTTAAATTATAATAGGGGTGACATTAGTCCTACCATGAGCTCATTTTTTAGTCATGGTGGTGGAGTTTCCTTTAGTTCTTACTAATGAAATAAAATGTGTGAGGAACTTTAAGCATGGAAATAAGAACCTAATGAAAAATAATAGTTATCAATTATTTAAAGTTCTAAGGCTACTTGTAGGAAAAAGCTTTAATAAATTTTTAACAATTTGACCTCACCAACTTCAATTCTCCATTCATTACAAGTAGCATATAGAAAAATGCAAGATTAATTATGAAATATATAAGTTTGATGAAAGATTCAAAATCAAGGTATTTTGAGAAAATTGTCAAATATTTTCAATTAGAGCAAAAATTGACAAAGTTGATTATTGGGACAATTGAAATATATTACTAATTACTAAAGTGAAATTCAATTCATAAGGAAATTCAAATGTTAACTGACTTCAAAAACTTCCAAATTTCACTTACCAAAAATGCCAAGAAAATGGAAGTGGCAGGAAGAAAAAGAGAGACAAAAGTTTTTTTTGGTTCCAAATTGATGATGGAGATAGGAAAAAGGTTTTAAGATTTGGACTATATTACTTGACCACTTAAAAACATTAGTTAATTGATTCCATAAGTTGGTCGACCAATATAAGTGACCAATCTATTGACAAACTCACTACACAATAATTTTCTTTCACACAGGATATTATTGGTGACCACTTAAAGTCATTGGTCGACTAACATAAGTAAGTGGTCGACCAATGCATCGATCAAACTATAAACAAACTCATTGAATGCTTAAATTATTGATTTATGAGGACACTAGTCGACCACACTCTGATAGGTTGACCAGTGTTACCTGGAAACTTAAGAAGTAATCATAAAACTCCAATTAAAGCATTAAAAAGCATAATAGATCATTTAAATATCATTAAAATGAGTTAAGCCATATAAAGGGATACTTATCATATAGAATTCCTATCGATCATACATAATTATTATATAATTATGCAAAAAATATCCTCACTCAATAGTTTAGTACAAATTTTGGTTAATGTGTAGTGTGTTAATAACTTATAGTTTAATATCCCCATTTTACTCATAGTCTATAATCAAATGATATTTAATTTTTCTATATGCTCGAGTGTTAAATATGATTCTTTGCAAGGCATGAAACACTAGTGTTATCACACTTAATAAGTATCTTCCTAATATTTATAATATAGTCTTTATGTTTTTTTAAATCATAAAAATTTCCTCATAATAACTTTTGGCCACCACATATTTGACTTGTTTGGTTAATAATGCAATTGGATTTTGTTTCTTACTAAACCATAATATTAATGCATTGCCTATAAATTTACAATTGTTATATTTGCTCTTTTTATCTAAAAGATTACTGCCATAATCCTTATTTGAATAGCCAACTAAATAAAAAATGTTTCTCTGGGATACCAAATTTCTAATGATAATGTATCTTATAAGTGTATAAGTACACACTTAATGGGTAGAAGGTGAAACTCCCTAGAATTCAATTGAAATCTAGTACATAAATATACACTAAATATAAATCATGCCTACTTGCAATAAGATCAAACAAACTTTCAATCATATCTTGATAGAGCTTTACATTAACTTGCCTTTCTCATCTTTATTCAACTTAGTTTTGATGTTAATAGGCATCCCTAATGGTTTGCCTTAATCCATTGCAAAGTGTTTGAGTAGTTCTTTGGTATAATTTATTTGATTAATGAAGATGCCTTCCTTTATTTGTTTGATTTGGAGGCTAAGAAAGAAGTTAAGCTCTTCTATCATCCATATCTCAAATTCCCTACTTATTCACATAGATAATTAGATATGCTTTCAGTAGTAATAACAAAGATAATATTATCAACATAAATTTAAACAACTAAAATTTCATGGTTATACTTTTTGATAAAAAGTGTCATATTAACGTTGCCTTTAATAAACCAAACCTATTTTCTAAAAGAAATGCATTTAACCTATCATACCAAGCTTTAGGAGCATATCGTGTAATCCTTTAAAGAGTTTATAAATCATGGTTATATGAATCATGATTTTCAATACTGGGAGGTTGATCAACATAAACCTCTTCCTGAATAAAACCATTTAAAAATGCATTTTTAACTTCCATTTGGAACAATTTGAAATTCAAGTAACATGTAAATATTAGTAATAACCTAATAACTTTTAACCTAATTACCAACATAAAATTTTCATCGAAATCTACACCCTCCTCTATGTTATACCCTTTAGTTACTAATCTAGCTTTATTTCTCACAATGATACTTGATTTATCTAATTTATTTTTATACTCATTGGAATTTCACTATGATTTTTTTATAAGTTGAAGAGAACCTTCATACAACTTGATCTTATTTTGTTTTTTGTAGAGTAACCCCTCTTACAATATTGTTGCAAGGTGAAGAGCATCCTCAACTCTATTTAAAACATACCAAAACTAACCCCAAATTATCTTTATAACTCAAAATATATCACTTGATCACTTTGATAAAGATCATTGGCTCACACATTAAAAAATGAAATAATAAATGCCCAAAAACTTAGAAATGCATATATAAAAAAACTCAAATGCTTTTTAATGCAAGAACCAATAAAAAAACATGTATTTATAGGATTTTGGGACCCAAAATAATTGTTAGAATAAAAAACTAGTTATTATAATAGCTAGTTATAGGATACTTATTGACTAATGTAATATATCAGTCAATCAATATGCATTAAATGCACAAGATTCTGTAGTCGTTGAGTATTGGTCGACTTATGTGGCACATTGGTTGACTAATATGTCAACCAATGTTAATCAAATTCTTAGTACATCAATTTTGATAAATTTAAACTATATTAATTGACTATTACCGGTTAACCAAATTTTCCAAAATCATGATTCCACTAACTTCAAATGCTTAAACTTAATTTTCTTAATGTAACATTTTCATATATACTTTTGAAAATGTCCTCCAATGAATATTTTAAGGTTCAAGATGATTTTCTTTAAAATTAAAAGTTTAATCTCTCTTGATAAATTAAAACATTCATATATTTGATTAAAATGATCATGTGATTATGGTTAGTAAGCTTTTAAGATTATCAAAGTTACCAAGTGAAAGTACAATAAATATTACAAATTATTTATAACCTTGGTACTTCTGGGTCTTTTTTGGTCCTTCACTTTAATCTTTAGTTTACATGATGAAAACTTTAATTTTTTTCTTATTAACTTCATAAAATTTCTTCTTGATTTATGAACAGATACAATTGGTCATATTGCTTTTATCAAAAATAAAACTCATTAGTAAAACTTATATTTTGCTATTATTAAAATATTGTTTGAAAACTCCATTAGTTTAATAAATTTTGTGATTAATTTTCTTTAAGCAATTTATTTACCATTATATATTAATTGTTATTAAACTGAGTTCATTAGATAGAAAATATCTTAACTTTATTAACACCCTAATTCACACCCTATTGGATGCTATTATGGACTAAAAGAATGCTCTGCAAATGTCACAACTCAATTTGAATATCTAAAATATTAGGGTCTAATATGTATATTAGTAAAAACTTTAGGGTTAAAAATACACCTTTTTCCTTTTAGAAGATTGAGGTTAGCTCTAGTTTATAAAACTTTGATCAAATGATAAATATGGAAATTAGGCTTTTAAGCCTAAGGTTTTCTTTCTTTCTTTCTTTTATAAAGAAACCAGTTTAGGCCCCTCTTGATTTTGGTCCCTTAGAAATTAGGTTTAATTAAGTTAAAAAGCCTATTATTTTAATTTGGTAAGTTGTTCCTCTTTCTCTTCTATCATAAGTAGTTAAAAGGGAGCAATAATAGAGACAATAGTTTAAAATTCATGCCCATTTAGTCATCACAAGCTCAATTAATTTTGAAACCAAGAAGAAGGTATATACTAGAATTAAAGACCATTTTATGTGTTTAAATGTTGTGATTAGTAAATATAGATTTATTATTTCTTTTAGCTTTAATTTTAATTTTAACTTTTTAAATAAAGGCATAAGTTAAGAAAAAATCATTTTAATTTCAATTTGAATAAGTCCAGTGAATAAGTCTAAGCTTGAGTGGTGATTTTGAAAATAACTCCATATGCTTAGGTGCAAATCTATCCAATACAAATGTCTAAACCCTACAATCAATATTTTAAATTTTTCTATTTTTTTTGAAATTGTTTAACCTAATAAAAAAGGTATGTAGAGAGAGGGAGAGCACCATAATCCATTAATTAGAATTAATATATTAGTGATTAAAAAGCTAATTATAGTCAAATGCTCTATATTAAGTTGAAAATGAAAGAATCAGGTTAAAATGTTAGTTTGGACATGAAAGCCCATTAGAAATAATTCTTCTTTGCTTTTGTTGGTTTGTTTTAAGATTGGGTTTTCATGTCTATTAGATTTTGATTTTTTATATATTTAAATATTCAGCCTTTAGGCCCATCAGGATTTTTGAAACTTTTTTATTTTGGAAATGTCAACTAAGTATCTTTTTATTCTTTTATCTAAGATTTCATTTTAGTCTGAAGGGCCTATTATAGGTTTAATATATTTATCAAATTCTTCAAACTACTTAATCTCATTTTTAAATTAGTCCAATTTTAAGAGTTCATATTCAATGGCCTGTAGGCCCATTTCTTTCCAACGATCATATTAAGTAGAGATGGGTGGCCCAGCTCGACCCAACCTAAGGGCTAGCTGGGCCTATCGGCCCAACCTTATTTTAAAATAAAAATAAAAATGATATTGTTTTGTATCTTCTTGTCGGGGCCATGAGCCGGGCCAATTTTGCCATTCCTAATATTAAGTTATTTTAGGCCTAAATTTTTATTTTAAACTATTTATTTTAAGCTCATCTAATTTGAATGTATTATTTTCACATTGTCCAAATTTTTAAAATTGAACTAGGCTCAATTAGTTTGGGATTTACCAAATTTAATTTATTTATGTTTTTCAACACTTTTCTGCATTGAATGCATGTTTTTATTCAAAATACATGTTTAGTTTGGGTCAATTGCATTATAACCCATTTATGGCTTTCTAAATCAAATCAATCCTTTTGTTTATATTGGAATCATTTCAATTTAATTCTATTATAACTTTCCTTTTTATTAATAACAAATTAAGTACAAATCCTAAATCATTAATTTAAGTTTTTTTTATTCTAATCTTCAAGACCTAGATATAAGAATTTTTATTCTTTTCTAAACCTAAGACAAGATCACAAACTCTTATACATTCAATCATTTGTTTTTACTTTCATTTTATAGGTATTTTATTTAAAAAATAATATCACAAACTCATACACATTCAACCATATGTTTTTATGTCTAATTATTTAACATTTATTTCTTTTTCAATTCTTTAGATTTATAAAACTTTTTCAAACATATTCAACCTCTTATATAGGTAAAATAAAGTGTCTTCTTCCCTGCTTTACAAGTGACCTGAATTCAATTTTTTAGGTTAGAGTTAGTCCTCAAGTGCTTACTATCTTTTCTTAATTAAATAAGTGACAATTATTTTAGATTTATTTATTTTCAGTCACCATTTTATTAGTGCACGTCTCACACATTAACAATAATATTCTTTAAATAATTAATTATATACAACCACATATGAAATTGATGATCTTTTAAGTTAATTCAACTTTTAAAAAGTGCAAAATACAAGTTCCTAAATTTCCCCACAAAATATTCTATTATATCCAATAATTTGTATGATATGTTTTTATATTTAGTGCTTTATTATGTTTATACATTTGCTAAATTAAGAAAATTAAATTGGAATTCTTTTACCATTATGGCATCACGTCCTAATTTACCTATAATATATAATAAGGTTTTAAAAGGTAAATATCTTCAAGGAATGGAAGAGATCCCTGAGGCATTGCAAGTTGGTTATTGCTCATTTCTTTGTAGAGCTATTTGTAAAGTTTGGCCAATCATGTACAAAGGTGTTCGGCAGGCATTACGGAATGGTACATAAGTACGATTTTGGGAGGATATGTGCTCTGATTTGGGCATGTATCCTATATCTGAAGAGGAGAAAGCTATTCGGGTGAAGGATTATGTTGATGAAAAAGGACAATGGAAATGGGATAATTTTTAAGCAAGGCTTCCAACTTCTGTATGTCTGAATATTGCAACCATGAGCCCTTCTTTTACTAAGAATAGGAAGGATATAATATATAATGGATGGACTGACTCAGGGAATTTTTGTTAGACGTTGTTTTCAGAGCCCAACAATCCGAAATATCATAATATGTAAGCGTATTATCCTTTAAGGTTATTTTGAAACAAAAATAATTTCATTTGGAGGTCGGATGATGAAGTTATGGCCAAAAGAATCAAACATGATTATGTCCTCAATCATATTGTACCTATCTTAAATTTTGACCCTCTAGATGGCCTAAGCTAACTCAAAAGAAGACGAAGGGATTCAGCCTAAGCTAAATCAGAGGAAGACAAAGGGATTCAGCCTAAGCTGAATTAGACGAAGGAATTTCTACAGGGTCTTCCTCAAATCACCAAACGTTCTAAATCACTAACTACACTCTCCAAAGAATCTCCAATGGTTCCTACATCCATTATGACCTCATAATCTTCCCAAATTCACTTCTTCTAATGCAATATCACTCCTTAAACATTCAATTACCAATTTTATGCCATTAAACTCTCAAATCTAAACTCAATTGATTCATCACATACAACAAATTCTAATCATTTCTATAGCTATCTTGTATATATACATCATATGCAGCATCACCACTTATAATGATCATATCTCTTGACTCTAATATCCAAAATTTTCATACTTTATATTTTTGGAAAGATAGAAAGATAATCTACAACTTTTAAGAAGAAAACTTTGCCAAATTCAGCCCAGATTAATACATTTTTTCCCTTGAAATCAGAACACAATTTCTACACCTATGAAAGGATTGAAATGCAATGTACCAATTTTAAGAATCACAAGCAACCCAATCATATTTCATTATCA
>JANSVA010000002.1:17957832-17989346 GCA_025504915.1 Erythroxylum reticulatum | reverse complement strand
TCTCGGTGCCCGTGGTTTTTCTCCAGTTTGGGAGTTTCTACGTAAATTCTCTTGTGTTGTTATTTTCTGATATTTTTATTTATTAAATATCCTTGGGTGTGGGTTCGGGAGGTCGAACTTCCCAACATTAATCAAATAAAGTCATTGAAATGACAAAAGAAGGCGACTGCAACTCTACAAGCCATAATCATTAATAATGAATACAGTATGCCTTCAACTTCAACTAAGATCTGTTACTATAATTATCATAACGACCATCACGTCCGCTTTATTACTATTATTATCGCTTGTCATCCTGCAAAACGACAAGCACAATTGGACTTTCAATCGTCAGCCTTTTTGGGCTTTACTTTATCGATTAATGCTTTACTAACCATGCTTTTCTGTACCGCATTATTGGTGTAGTCTTCTTTCTTTCCAATTACAAAAGTAAACAGAAATCAAAAGGTCAGATTTTATAAACACATTCAATAAAATTTTAAATTTAAGTATTATCTTGTACTAGGAAAATCATTTTTATAAATAGGGATTTTATTTTGCATTCAAAACAATCTTTAGATTTAAGTAATAACTTTTAATAATTTTTATAAATAAAATACCATTTAATTAAAAGACCAAATCTAATTATTGACAATTGAGAATGTTTAAAAAAAATCTTATGAGATTTAAGATTAGAAGAATTTCCATAAAAGAGGGAAAAAAAGAAGAAGAAGAAGGCCGCATTGCATTAGGAGGAGGAGGACTGCTTTAGCACACGGATTAGACCCTGCCGTAGTCCCTAAACACATCATTTACAGCCGCGGGGAAGGGAAGGGAACGGAAAGTAACGGTAAACAGTGTTCAAACGCCAAACCGAACACGGCAAAATGCAACTAACGCCTGCTTCCCTTCCAAACGCGCATCCCACTCGCCATCAACCACTCTTGTCAATTTAATCTCCACCGTCAGATGCCCCAATCCTCGTCAGCTCTTGACACCAGTCCCCAGATGCCCATACACGAAGTAGCCGTTGTAATTCCACGTGGCAACTTGCCGACAATACAGCATTTATATTTTTTTTTTTTCTCTCGCACATGTATTGTGTTGGTGTTCATACTTCATACCCAGGACACCGTTGGATCAACTAGTTTTGGGTTCTTTAGAAATATTAAATTTTGCATGAAAAGAACAGTAAAAAAGAATTCGATTTCTACTTCCTAATCCAACCAGAAACAACATATCTCTGCTTTTAGTTACTGTTTTCATTTCTCCTATACTTTTTCTATGTTTATCTTCTCTCGATTCTTCACTTTTTGTTCATCTCAAGGGGAAAGGGAGAGAGTGTCTGTGGTGGCGTGCTTCCTACTTATCCTCTAAAAGAAGGAGAATAATGAGTTTACTTTGATTGAGCTAGAAAGTAATCCAAATTCAACTTCGAGATTTGCAACTTCTTCTGTTCTTTCCACGCTAATCTGGGGTTTTGTGGAGGGTAAAACTACCATTGCACGTTCTCTCTCTTGGGATTGTACACATATCAACGGTAGGCTTAAAGTTTGGAGCTTTTCTTACTCTTTTTTCTCTCTTTTTTGTTTCTTTTTTTGTTAATTGTTCTATGGGTATGAATTGCTAATTTTAATTTTGTGTTCTTGTATATGACGCTTGGAGTAATTGTGTGCTTTCAGAGTATTCTCCTGAAAAGTTGGTATTTGTTGTGTAAAGCTATTCTTGTTTCTTTTAATTTTCTCTTATTTCTCGGTTAAAGTTGGGACCTTGGAAAGTAATTGAATTCCACTTGAAATCAGCTTAATAACAGGATACTGATATTTTTCTCTCTGTTTATGATTGCTCTGTCATGTATTTGTGATTTACCTGGGTTTTCATTGTTGTTAGTATTCTAAATTTGTCTTGCGGACCCTCATAGGGTGACTAATCTTTTGATTACGAAACCATTCCTTCCTTTTATAGGTCAAGATCAAAATACATAAATGGCTACACTTGGTGATATTGGGGTTTCAGCTGGAATAAATCTTCTTAGCGCCTTCATTTTCCTACTAGCATTTGCAATCTTGAGGCTTCAACCTTTCAATGATAGGGTTTACTTCTCGAAATGGTATCTTAAGGGCTTAAGGAGCAGCACAACGCGGTCAGGAGCCTTTATCGGTAGGTTTGTTAATTTAGACTTCAGATCGTATTTGAGATTTTTGAACTGGATGCCAGAAGCTCTGAAAATGCCAGAGCCTGAGCTTATTGATCATGCGGGATTGGACTCTGCAGTTTACTTGCGAATTTATTTGTTAGGGTAAGTGACAGTCTATTTTTATGCGTTTGCTTTACATGTAGCAGGTTTCCATATGGTCTTGGCCATCCTTTTCTTATTGGCTATATTTATACTACTGCTTAAGCTATAGCCCTCTCGATTGATATGATGCAAAATACAAGTTTTGCTTTCTTTTTTCAAATAATTGCAGTTCAGTTAACTTAGATGGAGGTTTATGTACCATGAACAATAAATAATACTTAAGGTATTAAGTTGCATTTGAATTCGCTGATATGTTATCCTTAGGTCTCATTTGTATACAATAACGAAGAAATCGGAATAAAAAAGGAATGGAAATGGAAAGTGAGAATTAGAATAGGAATGAAATTATTGATTTTGCGTGTTTGATATCATATTAAACAAAGTTAATAGTTATGTTAATATTTGGTATTAAATATTAAAAATGATAATGAAATTTTTTTACTTATATTTAGTTATTAAATAATTTATTTGCACATAATTAATTAAAATATTTTATATTTATAAATAATAAATCAAAAAAATTTAATGATTATAATATTGTTAATTTTAAAATAATTATGAATGATTTTTATGATAAGAATAAAGTATCAATGAAACGAAATAAAATAATTATTAAAGAAATTAATATAAAAGATTGTAATATGTGATTGTGATGATAATATGCTGATAAGGATCAATGTTTTGATAATATTATAATATTTTTATAATAACTTGATAATATTCTAATATTATCTTTTATCTCTAATTCTCGATTTTTGATGCCAACTTATACCCACACTCTCGTTAGGAATAAAAGTCCAGGAACTGAAATATTTATTTAGGGAATGAAGGTTGCATTCTTATTTCTACCTCTTTATTAGTGGTCACCAAACAAGACCTCATTGATTTGGTGATACCTTAAATTGAATTGTCAAATACTATTTCCTTCTTGAATAAGCTGTTTTTGGTGTTGAAGTTGCTTGGTTCACTGAATAGTTGTGTACATGTATAATGATATGCTGAGATCCTTACTGTAACTATTGCAGACTGAAGATATTCGTTCCAATAGCATTGCTTGCATGGGCTGTCCTAGTACCAGTTAATTTTACAAATCATACTTTAGAGCTAGCCAAGCTGAGAAATGTGACTTCTAGCGATATTGACAAGCTTTCAATTTCAAATATCCCACTTCACTCTCAAAGGTACGGACCATGCTTGCCTGTTAACCTGTACCTTTGTAATGTCTAGCATCTGCTGAACTTCACATATTCAGATGCATTGGATCAAATAATTTTCCATGCAGTGCAACTTAACAACTATTGCTTAATAGTCAGCCATATTCTCTAAGTCACATCATTTGTATAATCTTTGGTTATTAAAAGTATCTTCTTCATCATTTTAATTCTTGCATTGCAGATTTTGGACGCACATTGTGATGGCTTATGCCTTTACTTTTTGGACGCTTTATGTGCTACTAAAGGAATATGAGAAAGTCGCTTCAATGAGATTACAGTTTCTTGCATCAGAGAAACGTCGCCCCGATCAATTTACTGTAAGATAGAAATGTTCTTATTTGATAATGCTAGAACTGTTTTGTCGTTGATAAAAATGTATGTAAACCATGCTATGGGAGTTTGATCGTTTATATCAGTTACAGTTGATACTGTACTCTATTGCTGGAATTTGTTTATCACTTCTAATCTCAAAACGCTCCAGTTTCATCACTTCAAAATTTCAGATACATATGCAGGAACAGTTTTCTGATGTCATTACTCTTATATGGCATTTTGTGACTTGGAATTTGATCTTTCAGGTTCTTGTTAGGAATGTACCTCCAGATCCAGATGAATCTGTTAGTGAGCTTGTGGAGCACTTTTTTCTGGTCAATCATCCAGATCATTATCTTACGCATCAGGTATCTTCACATTTAAACCAATATTTGTTGGAAATCCATTGTTGATTTATAAGTTCGTGAGAGTATGTCGCACAGTTGTAGATTTGAATATTGGGAATGAACACTTAAAACATTAGATGTATCATTTTGTGCGGGTAGTAGTATCTATCTGCAACACATTTTGCTAGATTCTCAACCATTATGACCCATACAGGTGCTTATTCTTGTGGATAATTTGTTTCCTTGGTTTATTTCAGAAGGCTTATTTTGCTATTTTCAATTTGAGAATCATATTTATTTGTGGAGTGTGTGCTGCATTACTAAGAACATATGTAAATCATGTGTTGGAAAGGGGGTTTATATGTTCTTAGATGTCAGACTGATGTGGCATTGCCTTAATTTCCTTGCTTCTAATTTGTGGTTACATTAATTTCTTCTGAGAGTTTCTCCAAAATTGTGCAATTTTTTCTCATTTTCGAATAAAGAATTTATTCCTCTTGGAGTTTCTATTATTTCAAGTAATGGGGAAAAGGAAGTATAGATCTTTAGCAAATTTAAAAAGTCCACTTAGGTTGTCTAGTACGAGTATGTTGGCATGATGAGGTGAGTACTTTTGTGCTGTTACCTTTTTCCATCTTTGTTACTTTGGCGCTCTCATAAATTTCAGGTGGTTTATGATGCAAACAAATTGGCCAAAATGGTCAAAAAGAAGAAAAGTCTACAGAATTGGCTGGACTACTATCAACTCAAGTATGATAGGAATCAATCACAGAGGCCTATTATGAAGGTAATCATGTGTCTGGAGTATCTTTTGAAAAATGCTTATGCATCTGGAAGCGCCTGTGTTAAGTTCTTTCATCTCAACTACTAGCAATGTATTTACCTTCCCCATTCTTTCAGACTGGTTTTCTTGGACTTATGGGAGAAAAAGTAGACGCAATAGACCATCACATATCAGAGATTGACAAGATATCAAAAGACGTAAGTTCCTCTTGAAGATTTCCTCATTTGCATTCCCTTGACTTGGTATTTTTGAACCAATGTTGCCATTTTGTTATTAAAAGGGAAGCTCTGAGTGATTCTATTGGAATATCTTTTTGACGGTATTCTACTCACATACCTGGACCTGTTTCAATAACAGTGACTTCTACACATACCTAAATTCTTCTGACATATGTGTGCAACTGGCACCATAAGGATCGGACACAGAGACAGAGTCTCTGTTTCCTCTAGGATACAGTGAAGAGTTTTGTGTAGCACTGTTCAATTTATGTGAAACCAAAATTCTCATTTTATTGTGCTCAGATAAGCACAAGTTGAAGTTAGTCAAGTCAATACATCTTACTACCAAGGAAGAAAGCTTGATTTGGTTACTTCGTGTTGCACACTCATCTCTCAATAACAAGTTGATGCATTTATTGACTTCTTTTCTGATTGACCATGTGCACTCAAGATCTAAACTTAGTGATGGATGGTCTGCCATTTGTTCAGATTGCAGCAGAGAGGGAAAGGGTTGAGAAGGATCCGAGTTCCATTATGCCAGCAGCATTTGTGTCATTTAAAACACGATGGGGTTCTGCAGTATGCGCACAAACCCAGCAATCAAGAGATCCAACTTTGTGGTTAACAGAGTGGGCTCCAGAACCACGTGATGTGTATTGGCAAAACTTGGCCATTCCATATGTGTCACTTTCAGTTAGGAGACTGATAATGTCTGTGACATTCTTTTTCCTGACCTTCTTTTTCATGATCCCAATTGCGTTTGTTCAGTCTCTTGCAACTATTGAGGGAATTGAGAAAGCCGCCCCCTTTCTAAGGCCCATTATTGAAAAGTTAGTGCTCTTTCATTGTCTGGCTTCTATTGTTAGTCATATTATGATATATTTGTAAGTTACTAATTGCTTTCATTTTCCCTGTTTCCTATTTGTTATATAGGAAATTTATCAAATCGGTCATCCAAGGTTTTCTTCCAGGGATTGCACTCAAGCTTTTTCTCATCTTCCTGCCAACAATTTTGATGATCATGGCTAAATTTGAAGGCTTCACATCCCTGTCGGCTTTAGAAAGGAGAGCAGCAACAAAATATTACATTTTCAACATAGTAAATGTATTCTTTGGGAGCATAATCACTGGAAGCGCTTTTGAACAGCTTAATTATTTCATAAAGCAATCTGCCAATGAGTACGTCAATCAAACTAATGGGCTATGCAATCTTGTTCTATGATGATCCTTCTTGCTGTCACTTAAGGGAATTTGATGGGCATTGGGTTTAGTAGTATATGAAAGCTTAGTTTTATATTTCTTGAGCTCATCTGTTTGTGGCTTTACATGTTATAATGTTCTGTTCATAGTTGGAACAATTTGATATGATCAACCTTGTGTGTTTGCATGTGGTATCTCTACATATTGTGCTGAGTGGCCTTACGTGTATGTGCAGTTGAGTTGTTATTCTATATTTGTACATGTTGCAGTATTCCGAAGATGATTGGCGTAGCTATTCCTATGAAAGCAACTTTCTTCGTAACCTATATAATGGTTGATGGATGGGCTGGAATAGCTGCAGAAATTTTAATGTTGAAACCTCTGATTATCTACCACTTAAAGAATTTCTTTTTGGTGAAGACGGAAAAAGATAGGGAGGAGGCCATGGATCCTGGGAGTATTGGTTTCAACACTGGAGAACCTCAAATACAGTTCTATTTTCTTTTAGGGCTTGTATATGCGACAGTGACACCTGCCCTCCTGCCCTTCATATTAATATTCTTTGGCTTTGCCTTCTTGGTGTACCGGCATCAGGTAAAACATTCACTTTTTTTTTTCTGGAAATGTTCAATTGTGCAGATGCTTTTGTGTTGATTGATGCAGAGTAAAAGACAATTGATGAAGATTTAGGATTTCTTTAAATTAGCTTCTTTTTCTGGTTTAAGACTTATTTGGTTTGTTTCTCAAGTTCTTTTTCCTGATTAAGTTTTTTGGCTACTTTTTCTGTGTAGTGTAGCTTTTCCTTATAACTACTTGATGTAGCTATTGATACAGAGTTTGGAGTATCTGACTAAGCAGAGATTCGTGTTGCTTTATCTCTCTGATTGTTCTTCTGATCACTAATTGTGTCTTTTCTTTTCGTTTCTCCTCCTTTCCCCTGCCCTCCTCTATTCTGTTCATTGCCCCTGTTTCTAAATTTAAATCATTAAGAACCTGCAATTTGAGTCGAACTTGGTAGATATGCTAGGGAAAATTCAGCTCGTGGAAGTATCTGGCAGCAATGAGTCTTTCTTAGTTGTTTGTTTTGGCCCTTCATAGAATTATGACATTTCAGTAGTCTTGCCTTTTCCTAGTAATGAATAAAACAGCAATACCCACGCATTCATTTTAAATGCTTTGAGGTGCGTAGCAACATTGCAACTGGAGAAATTGCTACACTAGATATGTCCTTAGCAGCTGAATATGGCGTCTCAGGAGAGCCCTTGTATTTGGGTCATTTGGCTACTCTTTTCAGGGAATTTCTTTAATGTAGATGGAATTAAAAGTTTTTAAAAAATAAGGATATTACTTTTAGACGGCATTTGGAGAACAAGATTTGCAGTCCTTGTATGCAAAACGTAAATTCAGATGCCACATTGCACTAAGATTATACAAAACGTAAATTCAGATGCACATTGCATTAAGAAGGGATATGCAGAGGTTAAGAGTTTTCTTTCCATGTATCCTGCATTTCAGTGTGAATAATATTTGTTTGATTTTTATTGGACTACTTTTTGTTATTTTCTTTCTGCAGGTTAATGCTTTTTTCTTCTGAATTGCAGATCATCAACGTTTATAACCAAGAATATGAAAGTGGTGCAGCTTTCTGGCCTGCTGTCCATTTCCGTGTTATTATAGCATTGCTAATCTCTCAGGTGGTTATGATAGGACTATTGAGCACCAAACAAGCTGCTCAGTCAACACCATTTCTACTTGTTCTACCCATAATCACTATATGGTTTCATCTGTTCTGTAAAGGCCGTTATGAACCTGCATTTGTTAGATATCCATTGCAGGTAAAAATTGTACCGTGCTCTTATCGTTTTGGCTAGTGGTTTTTGTAATCATCATTTCTTATTTTTCGTATGCCTATTTCCCGATAACACAGCCAAAGTTGTTGGTTGTGGTTCTGCTTGATTATTTACAATCTGATATATTCTGGTCATTTCAGGAAGCAATGATGAAAGATACTCTAGAACGTGCGAAGGAGCCACGTTTTAATCTCAAATCCTACCTTCAATATGCTTATGTGCACCCAGTTTTCAGGAGTTGTGATGATGATGATGATGATGGTGGTGGTGAGTATATATATCAGAAGTTAGAAACTGAGAGTGTACTAGTGCCCACAAAGCGCCAATCAAGAAGGAATACTCCAGTTCCCAGCAAGATCAGTGGTGCATCCAATCCATCTTTGCTAGAAGAAGTTGTCAAATAACAGGAGCATTGACCTCTTAATGCAGCATCATTTCCATGTCAATGTAAATTTGGCACTGGGTAGTGCTGAGTGTTGTAATTATAGACAGGTGAAAGTTGTTCAATGTATAGTTAAGGGTCAAAAACCAGTAATTTGGAAACAGTTTCAGTTGTAACTTGGAAACATTTTATCATCAAATGAATTGGTTTTGCATCAGCTCAAAGACCAGCTGATAAAGATCTTTTATTATTTGATAATATATAATCAGAGTGTGACTTTTAATTAAAGACAACCAAATCCACAGGAATCATTGGCAGTTATAAAGCTTTGAGTACAAGCAGGTTCTTTAATCCTTTCTAACGGAAGGCTTATTCGTTTGAAGTTGATTACTCATCGAACCTCTACTTTCTATATTTATTTGGTTCGAAAGAAGAATCTACTCGAATGAGCAAAGCGTCTGATAATCTACGGCATTTTGATTGTTGTCTTGTCTGGTTAGGTCCTTGCAAAATGCAACTCCATGAGAGAGAAAAAAGAGGAATAGAGTTCTCCATATTGGATATACTCAAGAACAGCTCCGCATTCGTGGGTAAGGCTTTAAAAGGTAATAATATCTCATTGCTACGAAAAATTTAGGGAAGTCTAATAGTATGTAATCTTATCCTTAAATGTTTATCAATATTCATAGGGGAGGCTTTAGATGGTAATAACAATTGTAATGCTCCAAAAATTTCAATTTTATGAATAGTACTTTTCGAGTCATGAATAGTGCTTCTCGAGTGAATAGTGACACTTAGGACCTAAATTACACTTTATTTTATTTGGCATTAGATAGTAGTATTCAAGGACAGCCTAAGGATCAAATTTAGGTCAAAACGAGTTCATTTTGAGGTTTGACCAAGAGTTGACTAGTGGTCAAAATTTGACTCGAGAAAGGGGTGAAATTCAATTCCAAAATAAATGTGTTATGAATGCATTTGTTGGAAAAACTTATCAAAGAAAGGGTCAGGCAGGGAAAAGATTAGTTGCAACAACAGATTGGGTGAATGAGACAAATCGGGAAGGAAATCAAGTTTGAATGGGAGATCTTAATTAGTTAGGATTTTTTGTGTTTAAATAAGTTTGAATAAGAGTTATAGAGGTCTTACTTGGTTAGCATTCTTGCATTTAAATAAGTCTAAATAAGCTTCTTTAGTCAAAAGGGAACCTCATCTTCAGCTACGTTATTCAGTTGTAGTCCTCCTCCTTTATAAGGAGGCTTTTGCTTTAATAAAGGATCATCAGAAATATTTCAGTCAAAATTTTTTTACAAGATTTGGGGTTCTCTCAGACGAGCCCTAACACACATAAGCAACCATAAATTCAGCAAAGAAAGGCAGAAATAGTAACAATGAGAAATCTATCAATCCAGTGGCAACAAGATCCTCAATATAGGCACATACCAAATTGGTATCAGAGTAGGTCGTTATGGGTGAATCTGGAGGTCTTGAAGAGAAGTTGAACGCATTCCTACAACGGTTCGAGTAGAGGTAGTAGGCTTGGGAAGAAAGATAGCAAGCCTCAGACGATAGAATGGAGGATTCGGCTTGAAAAATGAGGGAACTAACTCGTAAGGTAGGAAAGGAACCATTTCGGGAGGAACCAGAAGGTGGAGGGAGCAGCAGTTACGACTCCTCCAACCAAATAGGGGATCGCCAAGGTAGTCATGTGGTCCCCTACTATACGAAGCTCGATTTCCCAACCTTAGTTGGAGCTAATGACCTTTTAGGATGGCTACACTATTATGAACAGTTCTTCTACAATCAAAAGACAGCAGATGGGGATAACGTAAGCTTTCGTGCTTTTCATATGATTGGTGAAGCTCAATTGTGGTTTTATAAGATGGAGCAAAAGGAGACCAAAAAGTCCTGGGAAACCTTCAAAACCTATTGTCACATTCTTTTTGGACCACCAATGAGAAGCAATCTGCTAGGAGAATTGGTGAATCTCAAGCATACAGGGACGGTGGAGGACTATCAAAAAAATTTCCAACCCCTATTAGTGAGAGTTATTTCAATTCGAGCAAAGCAGCAAGTGAATCTTTTCACCACCAGATTGGAGGAAACTTTGAGGATGGAAATGCAGATGTAAAATCCACCAAACTTGGTAATCACAACGAACTGGGCACGTGCATTTGAGAAGAAATAGCGGTTGAATCGAGGGGTAGGGAATAGACGAACAACCTCCACTTGGCCAGTCTTGAGACCTACGACAACTGTACTAGCCAACATAGTTAGTCATGGTTTTAGGACTAGTCCAAAAAGTAACAGAGTGGGAAGCGCAGTTGCACCTATTAAACACTTGTCGCGAGTTAAATTAGCAAAAAGGAGGTTTAAGGGCCTTTGTTCCAATTGCGATGAGCTATTCTCTCCATAACACCGTTGCAAGCGTCTTTTTTGGTTGGAGGCTGAAGAGTTAGATGTGGATGGGGAACATGATGAAGTGGTTGAACTAGAAATCTCCTTAAATGCTATTACAGGAATAAGAAACTCATAGACGATGTAGCTTCAGGCATCAATAAATGGCAGTGCACTAATGGGTATTGGTCGACTCGGGAAGCACTCACAAGTTCATTAGTGCAGTCACGGTTCAATGTTTAGGGCTGCCAATTCAGCAACAACCAAGGATGAACGTGGCAGATGCCAATGGAGAAAAAATCCCTAGTATTGGGCTTTGTGAAGTGGTAAATTTATTGATTAATTCTAATTTATTTACTGTTGACTTTTTGTGCTACCTTTGGATGGTTTTGACATCATTTTAAGAGTGATATGATTATGGACCTTAGGGCTAACTGTATGGGACTTTTTAACCCTCACTATGAGCTTTAGATTAAAAGGAAGGAAAGTGGTATGGAAATGGCAACAGCATGAGAAACAACCACGTGTTTAATTGATTTAGGAACCAACACCACAGGAAATAATGTTAGATAGATTGCTTGCAGACTTTTCCGACTTATTAGAAGAATCAAAAAGGTTGCCACCAAAGAGAGAGTGTGACCACCAGATTCATTTGCTACCCGGAGCCCCCAATTGTGATACGACCTTATAGGTACCTGCATCTATAGAAAGAGGAAATTGAGCAACAATATGCCACCATAATGAAACAACGAATCATAAGGCCTAGTCATTCTTCATTTTCCTCTCCTATTTTGCTAGTGAAGAAGCAGGATCAAACATGGCAATTTTGCATTAACTACAGGGAATTGAATCATAAAACAGTCAAGGATAAATTCCCAAACCCTGTGGTGGAGGAGTTGATGGATGAGCTTTATGATACTTAGTACTTTACAAAAGTAGACCTTAGGTTTTGGTTATCATTAAATGCGGATGGCCCAAGAGGATATTGAGAAGACAGCTTTCAAAACGCACCACGGGCACTTCAAATTTTTGGTTATGCTTTTTGGCTTAACCAGTACCCCATCAATATTTCAAACGCTTATGAATGAGGTATTCTAACTCTACCTACATAAGTTTGTCTTGGTTTTCTTTAACAACATATTAATCTACAGTAAAACATGGGTAGAACATGATAAACATATTCGACTTGTGTCTCATTTATTACATTCTCACTGTTTTTAAAAAAAGATCTAATTGTTCCTTTAGGGAGAACCAAATAGCATGTTTGGGTCATGTGATCAATGGTGGTGACGTATCAGCTGATGCTAGCAAGGTAGAAGCCTTGAAAGAATGGGCCCAATCGCAATCAGCTAAAGAAGTAAGGGCTTTCTTGGAGTTAGTGGGTTATTATAGGAAATTTATTAAGGACTATGGAGTCATAGTTGCACCCCTCACTAATCTTCTTCGAAAAAACTCCTTCCAATGGAGTGAGGTAGTCGCACGATCCTTTACTCAACTGAAGGAGGCCTTGGCAATAGCTCCGGTATTATAATTATCAAATTTTGAAGCAGAATTTATAGTAGAGTGTGATGCTTTTGGGGAAGGAATTGGGGCGATGCTACAACAAAGGGATCATTTGGTGGCTTTCTTTAGCAAAAAATTTACAAATAGACACATGAAACTACCAACATATGAATGAGAACTTATTGACCTAGCTAAGATAGTGCAACATTGGAGACCCTATTTATAGGGATGGCCTTTTCTTATTAAAACAAATCATTTCAGCTTTAAGTACTTGCTTGAGCAACAACTTACAACTTCACCTTAGCAATATTGACTAAGCAAATTGATAGGGTTTGACTTCCGGGTGGAGTATCGATCTGGTTAGCTTAATAAAGTGGCAGATGCACTCTCATAGAGGGATGACGAAGAGGGCTGATTTGTGCTATTTCACAACTTACAATGTTGATTTTTTATGAAATAAGATTTGAAATTGCAAGTTTAGATGAGTTGAAAGAGCTTTGGTCAAAGGCTAAACAAGGAGAAGTAGGGGATGAATAGGTAGTACATAATGGCTTAATTCTACATAAGGGACGTGTATTTTTGGTTCCTATTTCACCTTTAATTTATTTTATTATTGCACGAATACATAACCAAACTTATGAGAGGGTGCAAAAAACGTTGCAATACCTTTAAGCTAATTTTTTCTAGAAGGGAAAGAAGGGCTATTAAGGAATTCATGGGTGGTTACACCACCTTTCAACGCCATAAGAGTGAGCATTTACACCTAAGAAGGCTCCTTTAACCAATCACCCATATCCCCTCCCCCTCCCTAAAAAAAAAATCCCACACAAATATGAGCTGACATCTCCATTGATTTTGTGGAAGGATTGCAAAAAGTCCACGGCAAATCAGTTTTATTTGTTGTAGTTGACATTAATCTACACATTTTATCCCAATTGCTCACCCCTACATTGCTATGAGTGTTGCCTTTGTATTTTTTGAGTAGATTTTTCGACCACATTATCTCTTAGAATCTATTGTTAGTTATAGAGATGTGGTTTTTACAAGCAAGTTTTGGAAAGAGATCTTTCATTTGTATGGCACGAAGTTGGCATTCTCCTCTGTCTACCACCCACAGTCTGATCAACAAATAGAAGTTGTCAACCGCACAGTGGAGATGTACCTAAGGTGTTTGGTGGGGGATTATCCTAGGAAATGGGTGGAATGGATTTTGTAGGCAGAGTATTGCTACATTACCTCTTTCCACTTTTCCTTACGAGAAACCTCATTCAAAATTATGTACGGACGTGACCCCACTCTCTTGCTTTTCTATGTTCTAGGGGCTGTCAAGGTGGATACAGTCGACTAAGCCTTGCTGGAGCACGACAAGGTACTACTGGACATCCGATTTCGACTTCAACAAGCACAACAACGGATGAAGACAATTTCTGATAAAGGCCATAGGGATGTTTCATTTGAACCGGGAGACTTAGTTTGGTTAAGGTTGAAGCCCTACCGACGGTGAGTTGGCATACATTATATTTGAATGTGAAAATTTGATATACATGTTATTTTGACTAATTGGTGAGTTGAATATGTCTTTAATGTTATATGAACTAAATATTAAAAAAAAGAGTGAGGATAATAAGGAGTGACATTTGCTTTGGTCGAATATGGAATAGTTTGAATTGACTATTATGAGACTATATCATTAAATTTAATGACATTTTAATTAAAACTGCCTTTAGTAAAATATATGGGAATTTAAGGAATGTGATAAGATTGAAATGTCAATTAGGAAGTTAGCAGTACCATGTAATGATATGTGTTATCGGATTCTATCGCTCCGAGAGCTCAGTTCTAGTGTAAGATATTTGATTTATGTTATAGACTGCATAGCTCTGAGAGTTTGATCCTGTAAGATATAGATATGCAACTAGACCATATGACTATGAGAGCTTGATCCTGTATTTTTAAAATCTCACTTATTCAGCACTGCGATGCAATGCTGTTGGATTTTACTTGAAGAAATTATAGAAAAATATATAAATTTCATATTGATGATTAAAGAATGTCAATTGGAAGTAGTAATTAATTGTAAATTAAATTGTAAGATTTATTTATCATTATATAATTAGATATGAACTATTATTGTTATAGATACATACTTGAATTTTATAAAGTACTTTTAATGCCTAGTTATGCTTACAAATAAATGAAGATATTTATATTTGAAAAATAGTATATGTTATGCATGTTATGGTTGAATGAATTGAATTGGATGAGAAATGAAATTGCTTAAAGACCACTATGCCTCTAGCTTAGTATATGGTTTTCTTTCCGTGCGTAGGTTTTGAAGAAAATTAAAAGAAAGCTGTGGTGGTTCTACTATAAAGACTAAAGTCACATAAAGGATTAGGGAAGATTTTGAGGGGGATGTAATATAAAATTATATTTTGTTTTGGTTATGACATGTACACGTAAAGAAATGAAGGATCTTATAGAATTATATTGTAAATTATATATGAAAGTTATGTTTGAAATTTGGTTTAGATGAGTTGAAATGTATTGAAGGATGGACAAATTATTTTGTTAAGGAGTTTGACATGGAGATGGATAGTTGAGTAAAATGAATGAGAAGTGTATTGAAATTTCTTGCAGATGGTTTTAAGTAAACAAAAAGAAAATTCTATCAAAATTTTTATAAAGTGAATAGCATCTACTAGAATAATGAGATTTTAAATAGAACATTTTGTATTTTAAGTATTTAAGGATGTGGTAACACTCGGTATTTCAATTCCATTATCGAGTGGGAAACTAAAGTAGCGACTATTAAAAAATCCAAGATCTAATAACATAATTCACTCGTATAAAAAATGAGGATCCAAGAGACACAAGAAGATATGATGCTCCCAGAGAAAAAGAATTTAGCATTTGAGATAAAAAGAATTTAGCATTTAAAGCCTCAAAGGAAGAATTGAGTGAAGAGGAAGAGAAATTAATTAGTGAAAGTGATGAAGAAGACATTGCCTTAATTACTAGAAATTTTAAGAAATTCTTTAAAAGAAAGGACTTTATTTATGGATGTGAAAGTGAGTTAAAACATAAATCCTAAAACATTATCTATTTTAAATGTAGAAAACTCAACCATATAAAGTCAAAAAGTCCTCTACTCAAAGATAATGACAAGTATGAAGGAAATTATAATAGAAGAAGAAGGATAAGAAAAAAGCATTTAAAACATCAACTTGGGACAACATAAGTGATCCAAAAATAAGCATTCGAAAGAAGAAATAACTCGTGTGTGCTTTATAGCTAAAGACAATGATGAGGTACCATCCAAACCTAATTTGTATGATAATGACAGTGAATTGATATATGATGAATTAGTCAAAAGTTTAGAAATAGTGAGTAAGAAAAGCAAAAAAATTATATTCCAAAATCAAGGAAGTTCAAAAACAGTTGGATGCATGTATGAATAAGATTGAAAAGATAAAAAGTGAATTGCATAAAATGAAGCATCCAAAAATGTAATCATTGATGATAATTATACATTAGATATATTAAAGCATGAGAATAAAGCATTAAAGAAGGAGGTTGATGTCCTTAAGGATTCATTTCCAAGTTTACAAGGGGGAAGTGAGAAACTTGAAAACAAGTCAAAAGCTTAAAAGAATTTCAATAACATGCATAGAATTGGATATAATTGTTGGAGTGTTTCCAATAATTAAACTACTTTTATTAAAAGAAATAATTTAACATTTCCTATAATGACAAATGAACCTGAAACATCTACATTTGAGCAAAAACATATATATGACACATTCACTAGGGCTCAATATAAAGGAAAACCCTTTTTCTTTCATATATGGCTCAAAATCTAGACATGTAGTTTAATACTCTCAAGGGAGAATAGACATAACTTTTGTGATAGCATGGAAATCCACTCACACCTTTGAGGCCCTCAAAAAGCACACATAGAGCCTTCATTCATAAGTAGTTATCATACATATAAAGATGGTAGCTCATCTTAATTATCCTAGGAGAACATTCAAGATTTCTCATTATTCACACACATAGAATACTAAGTAATGAATTTATACATCATCATTACCTATATAATATACTTTGTCATTTTTTATAGTAAGTTTGGACATGTTGATTTGAATTACAAATAAGGTTTTTAACAAATTTTTATAGTGTGATCCTTGGTACCTATACTTAGAGACTACGTGTGAAATAAGGTTATTAGGTTAGAATTTATATCTTTAAGAGTAATTTCTTTAAACCATTAAATAAGGATATATTTTGCATAATAAGAAGAGAATTAGTTATATTTGATGGAAGTTCTATATGTTAAATGATTCTTTTTAAAGTCTTCATTTACCCTGATTAATTGTATCCATATGTTGTTATGTAGTTTTGCATTATTTTGAGTCTTAATGATGTATTTGAATGATTTTATCCATGTTTTGCTTTCATTGATGGACATTAGGATATATTGGTTGACTAATACCTCAATGTGATCAACCAGTGTACTCTAAGACACCAACACCCATGGTTTCCAATTGAGTTTGTTGGCTGCTTGGTCATTTGTCTAATCACTCGTATAGAAATATTGGGCAACTAATGCCTTTTTATGGTCAATCTCTTTTTGTTTATTTTCATATTTTATGTTTATATCTTCAAAAATTGAAATAGTTCTCTTTTATTTGAAAAACTCCTCATCCTATTTCATGAAAATCTCATTAGATTAGATTAACTTGAAATTTTGTCATTTTTGGGTTTCAAATTTAGGGATTTAAATTTTTTTCATAATTTGAACTATCTTTTTTAAATTTATGCTTCTATAGTTAAATTGTAAAAGGAGTTAATGTTGTTTCCCTTTTGATTATATCAATACATCTTTAATTTTATTCAATTTTATTATTTCAAACTTTTTTCTTAATTTTTTTAATTTTAGAGCTTTCAAAATTACATATTCTTTTATGAAAATGAATATTTGATATATTTCATATTTTGGTAAAACTTCCCCTTGTTTTAATTAAATCTTTCAACTTAGGCACAATACCAAATTTGGGCACCAGTAGGGATGCTTATTTCAAAATTAAAATTTTAATTTTAACTCTTACATATTCAATAGCCTTCTTTCTTGAACAAGCTCACCAATATTATTCAAATGTATTTTGATCTGTTAACTAAGTTAGCTTGATGCATGACACTTTACATTATGAATTCTTGGGTAATTGATTTTTTTTATGATTATAAAAAAGGGAGAGAGATTTATGGTATTATATTTAGGGGGAAGTGATATCATTTAGGAGAAGTAACTTTTTTATATATGGTATTTTATGTATTTATCTACTTGAGAAAATTTATGTTTAAGTAAACATATGGATATTTCTTTTACAATTAACATTAAATATTTCTTTTGCTCTTGATATTAAATTATGAGTTATGTATGAATTAAGGGGGAGCTAATCTTTATATTGATTATATGCTTAATTTTCATATTGCTCTTTAATATCACAAATGTTTTGTCATCATTAAAAAAGGGGAGATTGTTAAACCTAGGGAGGTTCCAATTAATGTTTGATGATAACAAAACATAATTACTATTAATGAGTTTTGTTACTTTGATGAAAAGCAATATAAGAACAAAATGAAGCTATAAAGTCAAAAAGATAGTCTATGAAGTTGAAAAAGAGAAGTTGAAGTTTGCAAGTGATGAAATAAAGATCAAACCAAAAACTTAAAAAATCAAGGTTCATCAAGGTAATTTTACATTTTATATTACTATTTGTAATTTGATTTTATTAATTTGATGCTCTAAAAAAGGCTAACCATGTATAAACATTTTGTTTCAATTCATTGTATGATTCTTTATATTCATCAAGAGGCATTAAAGCTTTTGGTTTTAATAGAAAAATCTCTTGATCTTTCAAACACTCTTTATGAAATATTTAAAGAAGTGATTAAATCATAGTTGTATTTAAAAGGTTTGAGCATTTGAAGTTGTTAAAATTATATTTTTGGGGTTATTAGCTGATTTATATGGGTTAGTAGTTGATCAATATAAATTAAAAATATTAAAATTGATATATCGAGAGTTTATTATAATATTGGTAGATGTATTGGTTGACTAGTGTGTCATATTGGTCAACCAATATGCCTACTAGTCAATCAGTCTCTCAATTGCTAGTAAATTTATGCATTCAATGCACATTTATTGAACAATATGCAATAGTCATTGTAATGGCTAGTTCTTAGCTCCAGCAGTTAGTAGGGCTCTTAAAAAATTGTAAATAGGTGTTTCCTCATTAGTTTCAGATCAAGAAGTGTTTAGGTGTCTTATACACATATTTCTAAATGTTTATTAGGCATTTAAACATCATCATCTCATATTTATGTGGGTGAACTCTTTTGAGTTATGGTTGGTTGTTTTTATACCAATATTAATTTTATCGCAAGTGTACAACATAATTGTAGCTAGCACAAACAAGTATCCCACAAAGACAATAATTACTAGTAATTAGTGTTATGCTATTATCTAGTTTATGAATTGAGTCTTGGTTTTTAATTAAAGTTAATTCTAAAATAGATAAAATAAGTAGGAAGCAATAATAAGTAGAGAACAAAGACAATCGCTTAAAAATAGTCAATATCAAGATTTAGTGCCTAGGTGATGAATCCACCTAAAATCCCTAGAAAATTAACCTTTTATTTTGCAATTGTTTTATTAATTATTGGACTATGAAAATTCCTATCTTATGCTTATAACTCTCTCGAAACTACTAACAACTAATCCTAGGTTTATTAATCGAATTACCCAGGTTAAAGTTTCTAAGATTGCTTTACTGATTTGTGAATTCCGCTATTAAGATTGACCCTAATCTAGATGATTTATGTTGGCCTATCTCTAGGTTTGCAATCAAATCCTTTCAATTACAGTATATTTATTCATATACAAGATTTCTTAATTTCTATGTTATGAAATTAGATTATGTACTAATATTCTGGATCTATTAGAACATATATTAAACACATAATTAAATCACAATAGATCAATCAAAACTATTGCATTAGATAAAAGAATTAAAACATATGTAGCACAAACTAAGGTTAATCATACCTAGACACTAAAGATGTTTAGTTACACATAATAAAAAACAAAATAAAACATAAATAGGAAGAAAAAAGAATAGAAAACAAATAGTTAATAATTCTAAATCTTCCTTCTTTTCTATTGAATGTTCTTGCAAGTTGAGATTTGAAGTTATTATCTATTAGATCTTTTGGTGATTTCTTCACGTTTTCCACTTCTCTATATCAATATTGTCCCTTTTGAATGTTCTCTATGTCTGGAATCACCTCTGAATGTCTGTTCCTTCCACTTTGCCTCCACTTTGCCTTCACTCACGTCATTTTATAATAAATTTTAGGGTTCTGGGTGATACACAAGCATGTACTAGACCATGCAAAGTCTAAAATCTCCAGAATTTATGAATCTACATGGATTGAGAGACGTATATGGCCAAAGACATGACCATATATCCTTTCTTTGCTTTAAATTTTAGTTTTATACTGCGTTTTCATCCGAATTCTTCTCCATTTGGTTTGTGAAGGCAATTATAACCTATAAATGCATTAGGAGCAAATTAAGTACTAAATATGCCATAAAAGTATAAAATATTAAGCAAAATACATCAAATATAGGTGTATAAATATGGTCAAATATGCATCTATTAAACATCCCCACACTTAAGATTGCTTGTCCTCAAACAAATTAATAAATCATACAACATCTATCATTTATTAATCTTAACTTGTTCATTCATACTATAAATTATCATATCATATTAATGTAATTAACATATAATTAGATTCAAGTCATCCTAAAACTAACTTCCTATGTCAATATTAATAGTAATCGCATCAATAATATCATTGAAATCAAAAGTATAAACCTTCACACACTCATCAAGATTTCACTCAATGCACTGAAGTGTTTAGGGTGAAAAGTATCAAACTCTCAAGTAATGCATAGTAAAACCCTTACCATAGGCTTGTACTATTATCACATCTTCACCACTTATGTATAAACTAGAAATAAAAATCAAAAGGTCTTTATATGGGTTGTAGTGGGGCTTGGGTAATGTATGATTGAGATGATAAAAATGATTGATTTGAAAGGATATTTACCAAAGAGAACATTACGTGAAACATGTTCACAATGCACAGATCCATTCATCATAAAACCAATGGTACTATATACTTATTCTTTCTTCTTTTTTTATGCTCATTTAAAAAAAAAAGCAAGCATTCATCATGTACCACTATTAAAGAGATATTAGACCTTTCAAATTTTCAAGTTTCAAACAACCAAATAATGTAAATAACCTTCAAAATGCAAAATAATAAAAAGGCTTCAAAGAAAAATAGTGATAAGGTTAATAATTAGGTTATAATCAATGAAAAAGTTAAGACTCAACTTGGTTATTCCTAGAAATAAATTTAAGATAATTATCAAAGAAATAGGCTTAAACAAATTTTAAATCTAATTGTCTTTATCACTGCAATGCTTTTAACTTAACATATATGGTCTCAATATGCATAATAAAACCAAGTTATAGAATCATTCAACTACGCATGATAACACACATGAAAGGTATAAAAAGAGCTTAAAATTTTTTCAATTTTGCTCTTAGACTTAAAAGCTCACAAGAAAGATAAGTTAGTGTGTGCAAATACGATACAATTTCATTCAACTTGATTATTTCAATGATTATTTAAAATATGACTTATAAAAGCAAATTTATTCTAACTATCGTCCTTTTGCATACTAATTCAAATCAATATTCAATAATGAAATACATTATTGGTGGATAGATTTTAATTAAATCAAAATATCAACTTATAAAATTTAATAATCAAGATTATAATAAGCTGAAGAAAATCATTAAACGTATTAATCCCTTCCTCATACTTAAAGTTATATATTGTCCTTAATGTACACAATATAAGCATATATGATGAGTAAGAAGGTTAAGTTGGTACTTTCCTAAATATGACGATTTTCTAATTTCTGATCCATTCAATACTAGACTACATCCTTGCAAAACATAAAAGGGTATAAAAACATAAAAAGAAATAACAAATAACAAATAACATGAAGAAATATATATATAATAATAATAATAATTATTATTATTATTATTGTGTTGCCTCCTAAGCAACGCTTGGTTAATGTCATTAGCTCAACATACCTACACTTTTACCCTCATCCTGGGTCAACAATTAGTAGCTTACTTCCACCTTTTTCTTTATATAGGGGTTTTGTGGCCTGTAAGTAAGCCACCTATTGCAAGATAATCAAAAGGACATAATTTATAAAATTAATAAATCCAATCAAATGCATTAATGCCCTTTTTAATCACAAACTATTAATAAAAGAGGGAATAACAAAACTCCAAATTCTTTGATTGATGCAAGCAGTTTGTCTTTGAGGAATTGGGAACTCCAAACTTAAGGTAACTACCAATGCCTCACCATTAGTTTCCTTATTTGGTTCCTTTGTTAGTTTTTCGTCAACCACCTTTGTTCATTCTTCTTCTTTTTCCTTTTGGAAAAAGGTTTCTGGCTCATCTTCTTTAATACCTCCTGCCACTTCTCTAGTTCCTCTTCTTGGATGAAGACTTTCTCTTCTTATACTTCTGCTGCTTTTATCATATCTTCGTCTTCCTCTACAATAATAATAGTTACCTCCTCATCTTCTTAGAATGCCACTTCATCCATGAAGCCAACATTCGTTTTTTATTCATTCTACTGCATTAATAAGCTCAAATAGTATTATGTGTTATGCTTAAGATATTCAGGTGAAGAACCTCTTTCTTTGAATTTGCATCGGGTAGCTTTAAGTTCGACAAGGTACTCCATTATTTTTATCTATAATGCTTCCTTTTTATTTTTCTTCTTCTTCTCCTTTTTCTTCTTCTAGGAGCTTATTTCCACACTTAAGAGTGATTCTGTTCTTTAGGAAATGTTTTAGTAGGACTCTCCTACATCTCATTAGATAATATCTTCGCCAGCTGATCGACTAATTCATCGTATTTTGTATACAAATCTTTATTTTCTGATGCCTTATATTCGACTCTTAAATAAAATTAAATTAGCCAACATGTCTTCTAGAGTTGGCTCCTTAATTTAAGGCTTTTAGTACCCATTCATAAGTGTAAGAGTTTATTCATTCTGAATTGTAACTATTCTTATATGATGCACCTTAAGGTTGATTGTATATGCTCGGTTGCTCCCATATATATTTTAGTGTCTTACATGCTCGGTTGCTCCCACATATATGTTAGTGTCTAACATTCATTATTGTAATTATTACTCCCACTAATGACACAACATGGTATCATTATTGTAATATATAGGGAAACCTCTCTCTCGTACGTGATAAAGCAAACACACATAAGAGGGGGTGAATTATGAGTGACTTAAAAAAGTCGCAAGTTACTTTTAATTAGTATAAAGACAAGGGTCTGTTAAAAATTAAAATAATAGGAGCTTCTCAGACGATAGTAGTATGTTAAACGACAGGAGCCTGCTAAACTATAAGTCATGTTGAAAATAATAGAAAAAATCAGCAGGTTGAAAATAGAAGGGACCTATTATAAAAGGGAAGGAGCCTCTTGCTGAAATGAACGTACACACAATATAATGCAGAAATATAAAAGATAAGGAGAGAGAGGGAAGAAGGACACAGTCGATTTATAGTAGTTTGGCTTACAACTCAAGCCTACGTCCAATCCCCAAGTATCCAACTTGAGTGTTTCACTATAAAATCAAGTAGTAATTTGGAAAGCTTCTTTAAGCTCAGGAGTACATATTTTTCAAGGTTCTCCAACCTTCTACACTCAAAGTGTATAATAAGCTTCTAAAAGCTCACAGAAAAGTAAAATGTAGAATAATAAACAATTTCTCTTGATAGAGTAATTTCAATTTCTAAGACTTTTAAGAATATAGATGCTGCTCAAATGTTTCAAAAGTCTGTGTATGCTCGTTGCTTCACAAGTGTTATTGCTATTTTTTAAATAGTCAATTTCTTTAACTAGTTGTTGCTTCACTTACATCCTTAGTTAATCAGATGGATTTAAATCTAAAGAACTTCGATGTCATCTTTGCCAAAAATCTTTCAGTAATCACGGGGCTAATATATGATAGTCATAATTAGTAGGATTCTTTCGGATAAATCATTTTTAATAAGGTAAGTTCATAAAGAAGGTTCCTGCAAGAAAGGAAACGTATTTCTTATGATTTTATTTCCTTTTGAGAATAAGTTAGCAATAGAAGGAAATAAGTCCAATTTGAATTTTGAAATATTATGTAGTTATCATCAAAATCATTAATAATAAACCTTGGGCTAACACTACATAGTGATGCTATATATTGCAAAGACACATCTTAGCTCTTATAGGAGTAATGTCTACTCCATCCTTCCATTGTAAGTTAAGGTGATGACATTAAATTTCAATCCCTAAAATAAGCCACAAATACATTATTAATGTAGAGAAATTCAAAAGATAATTAACAACAATTGACCTTTATGTAGTCAACTACTGAGGTATGTTATATTCTTTAACACTGTTATCATGCATTTATTTATTAGATTACAATTGGTATTTGCCATTATATTTAAATGTAGTTTTATTTATGTGTTGATGATGCATACAATTGAAATTTTGACAACCGTAATGGTGGAGTTCTTAGTGGATAAGAACATCAACAATAAGCTCTCAAACATAACTTTGGAGAAATGTGGCGCAAATGATGCGATGGCAGAAAATTTGAAGAATAAGTTACAAGTTGGGAGCTTCTTAATTAGTGGAAGGTTATTCGATATGCATGGTTTCAATCATATTGTGAATTTTATTGTGAATGATACGTTTGAGGCGATAAAGGAAATAATATATATAATTTGAAGCAATATATTAAATTGGAGTGTGATACTAAAAAAAGTGAAAATTTTGAATAATTTTCATGGTAACTATTCATTTTGTGCTCCAAAAAGTTGCTTATGGATTGTCCAACTTGAAGGAATTAAACATTCAAGATATTGGAGTCGACAACCAAGTATATTGAGGTGTCCAATAGGTTAAGACAAAGAGATTCTTAATATACTTATATATCAACTAAAAAGCAATGGGAGTTTACCAAAGCATTTTGTACAAAGTTGAAGATATTTTATAATACTACTGAGTTGTTTTCATAAAGAAAATAACCAAATTTGCGTGTTTGTTTTAATCACATGTATAAGATCAAGTGAGCTTTATCAACTAGGAATTCAAAGAGTATGTCGAGCCCTAAGGCTGTTTAATTATATAGATGAGAATTGACTTCTTACGGTGGGTTTTTGTAAAGCTTTACTAGAACAAGTGGACCACCTTTCTTTGCAGAAATCGAAGAATAGCAGGCTTATGCAGATAACTTCCCAATGTGGCTAAAAGTAAGCAAAAAAAAAAAGAAGAAGAAGAAGAAGAAGAAGAAGAAGAAGCTCAAACTCCTTAGTGCAAGCACTATGTAAGTAAACTACCATTTTTTACTTCCACTAAGAGACTCGAGTCTTATATAATATACTATATATTACAATCTAAATGCCACTCTACTTATTTGGATTTTTTATTCTAATGAGTTGACCAAATTCAAACATAGTAAATGATGATGAAACTCAATTCTTATTGGTCTACAACATCACAAACTATGGAAGTCATTTCTATGTTAAAGCTATAATATAAGATGTGGGGCAGTATTTTTATTATTAATAGTGATCAAGGTTAAGCATATATTGATATCATTAGACAATTTTAGTATGACTTATTTAATGATTGTCAACCAAGGTTAGACAAAATCAAGATTGCAGTAGTTTAATATAATCTTCAACTTCATCTTCTTCTATTATTGATCTAACTAATTTGAGACTCGAATTTGAATAATTCATCAAGCAAAGAAAAAGGCTCGAACTTCTTATAGTAACATAGAGTTGGACAACTATTTGGAGGTAGGTATTGTAACCTCGAATGAAAAGCTGCAATTCAATGTATTATCATGGTGGAAGACACATGACGGTACTTATTTGATCATAGACCTCTAAGCAACTTTAGTATCCACAATTGCTTTAGAGTCTACTTTTTGTACTAGTGGTCAGATAATTAGTCCTCTCATATTCGACTTCATCTTAATATTGTGGGAGCCTCTATATGTGCCAAAAGTTGGTTAGGCAATGAAGATACTTAACGTAAACCTTGTTCTTTATGATATATTAGTTTTATTTACCTTAATAATTTTAATAATTATTATATTGCATTTTTTATATTGAAAATGGTGCGAAAACTATTATTCCAATTAAAAGTTTCATTAAACAAATATTTGATAATGAAAGTATTTTTAATTGCTAATTATCATGTGCTAATATTTATTTAATACAATTGTTGAATAATTAGAAATAATTCACGTAATATTATTTCTATATGTAGATAATGAGGTACAATCTATTGGTGATCCTGATCATAAAAATTAGTTGGCACATTTCCTCTGTTGTTGATTTATTTTAATCTTTACTTCTCTTCTTACAACTTTTTAAAGATTGCTTTGATTTTTTAGAATAAATCTTTACTTGTGTAATTTTATTTAGGTCGAAAATTAGCTCAACTTTAGCCTTCAACCTTAATTCACGTTTTTTATATATTTTTTCATTTAGATACTAATATTATGATACTCTTTAGTTTTTTAAAAAAAAAACATGATTTTAATAATAGTCATTGAATAGGTAAAATTTTGAATCGATATTATTTTTTCGTTTTGAATATTAATTATCATATCTTAATTTTTTAAACGTTAACCCATAGTTTAAGTTAGGCTTGTGTCTTTAAGCCATTAAAATTTATTTGACTTAGGTATAATGAATGAGAAAAGACCAAGTTTTAAAAATTTTGTAGATTGAACATATAATTTTTTTTAAAAAAAAGACTATTTTAAGTGAAGAATGACAATGAAAAAATAATAGTCTAAGGCAACATTAATTTAAAAGAAATTAAGCAAATGGAATTTAGTTATTTTTTTGTCAAAAAGTAAAAAAAATTGGACTTAGCAATATTAATTCAATAAAAATGAAACGAATGTGGATTTTTTTAAATCAAATTTGAGATAATTTGACAAAAATAAGGACTTTAGAAGATTCAAGACTAGATTTAGAAATTGAACTTAAAGTCGATAATATAATATTCACGCTGTTCATTATCCATAATTTCAAATTTGGATAAAATCTTTTATTAAAAATTATGCATTTTTAAAATTAAATTTAAAAAAATTAACCCTATCCTGATACCATACCATGCCTGATTGCAATTGGACTTTTTACCATATATTTAATTTAGAGCACCTAAACTCACAAGAAGATTCTGTTTTCTATAGTCCTCTTTCGTTAGGTTTTGATTTCTCTATTAAAATTATCTGCCTCGCATTTTTCCTTTACGCATGCCTACTTTCACCTCGCGTCCAATCTCTGTTTTTCTCTAATCAATTTCAGCTCACAAGGTTCGTAATTTCTTTTTTTTTTTTTTGGGTCTTAATTTCTTTGAACATTGAACAAATCTTAATCCCATTCTTTGTTAGGTTTTATTAGTTGCGGGTTGAATTTGATTTCTGTTTTTATCAATCGAAACTTCATTGCCTTTTCTTTTGTATTTTATTGCAATGATTTTGCATTATGTGCTATTTGATTGAGATGGGGATATCCATCCGACTTGACTCCAGTCAACGCATCTGTTTATCGGAACCCTTCACAATATACTTGAATTTGTTTGGTTAATGCTTATTAGCTCCAATGCTTCTTTTGAAGATTCATATCTGTAATTAGGACTCTTTTGTGCTTTTATAAGACTCAACTCTGTACACACATACGGAATCAGTTGATTTCAATAATAGAGAACGTAAGGCAAAGCCTAAAGAAGGAAAATTTGGAATCTTAATAGTGAGATACAGGAAGAATCTTAGACAATAAAAAGTTTTTGTAGCCTGTAACTTTGTTTACTCTGCTTTGCAGTGAGAATGGCTGCTATGATTGCTGGGCAGGGGACAGAACTCAAAAGGGATAGCAGTAATAAAATAGGGAGAATGAGAGAGCCCTCAAATGCTTCTTGGCTTGTAACTAAGAAAAGAGTTCACAGATGGAGACTCCGTGAGGAGAAAGCAGATACGAATGATGAATGGTTGCTGCAGTCCAGTGGAAATAAATTATCTAAGAAAATGAATTTGACTTCAGAAGCTCAATGCTCAAGAGGCAATGAAGTTGCATTGTCTGATGAAGAGTGGTCACCGCCAACAAGAGCCAAAGGCTTTTCTAAGAAAATGAAGTTTAGTAAAAAGGGTGGAATTTCAGATGGTAATGGAACTTCAAGACGGAATGGATTACAGAAAAGGCGTAGATTTGTAGATCTATACTCTGACGATGATGCAGAAGATTTTTCTTTGGAAGAATTATGTCTAATGAAGATGAGAGAGCGCAAAAGATGTAGAATAGTAGTAGATAATAAAGTAAGCCAAGAAAGTCCAACATATGTGAATGAGAAAGATTTCGATTCTCCAAGTGAAAATTTTGGTTGCAGTGTCTACCAAAGAAGTTCAAACAATTTGAGGAGAAAAACAGTGGATTCTGCATGTGAACATTTAGGTGGTGAGGCCGACCAATGTATTTCAAACACTCAGATAGAGAGGGATTACAATTCCCCTAGTGCTTCTTTCCATACTTCATCTTCGTCATCGTCCACTTCGTCATTTTCAGTAACAAAAGGTTATGGAAAGAGCAATGATGGATTCACAACTAGACTAGCCAAGGCAATGTCACTTCCCTATTTTTATTGGATGCTAGCACATGATATATCTTCTCACTACTTATGTAATGAGCATGTAATTACTCCATAAGTTACCTTTGGAAGTGATGGATGTTAGTTATTTTCATTCAGCAAGCAAAAGGAGAATTCCAAAAATGTCATCAGTGCTTGAAAAATGAAAGAAGGACCTTTGTTCTTTGCCAAAACTGTAAAATGAAGTTGTATTGCGTCCAATGTATCAAGCAATGGTAAGTTCTCTTGCTAATATCCTCCTGTTATCTAAATCCGTGTCTCCTTTCACAAGCTTTGTGTGGTTAATTTCCTTTCTTGTCTGTATGTACAGGTATCCTGAGATGACAGAGACAGAAATTTCAGAACTATGCCCCTTTTGTCGTAGAAATTGCAACTGCAATGCATGTTTGCACTTACCTGGATTGATTAAGGTTTGTTTTCATATCTTTGTTGTGGAGTATTTCTATGATGAAGTGAAAGACTGTTAGTGAAGTTTTCCTTTTTTTTTTCTCTTTAACAGAATCTAACTACTCAGCTTCATTGTGCCTTTAAAGTCTAAACAAGTTCGCAGTTATTTTTCTGTGGTTTTCCTTCCTTTTCGTGGTTAGGATATCATAATGTACAATTGTGTTAACATTACAAACAAACAATTTATTGAAATGATCGTATGTAACTGGGTCTGTTATAGAGAATTACTGAAACTAATTTGTGTATTGGAGTTTGAAATCTTTATTTCCAGCTAGCTTATCTTGCTGGACTTTTCTTCCTAGAACTCGCTAAAGGCTACTGTACTGTAGCTCCCTCAGTTAGGTTTAGGAATAGCAATGGGTTGGGCCTGAACTTTTTAAAAATTCTGGGTTCAGGCCAGGCCACCTGAGCCCAAAGCTTTTAAAATTAAGGCTCCAGCGCTGCCCCAAGTCCAATTAAATCTGGCTTTGCCTATTGACTTCTATCCGGGCCGGATCCCACCCTTAGGTTCTTTATTAATTCAAAGATAAAGAACTGTTTAATTATGTTTGTTTGGGAATTTTATCTTTTAACCAATGCGTGACACATCTCACTTTTAGACATCACTGAAGAATATCACCAAGAGAGAAAAGTTTCTTCATCTAAGATATCTAATCAAGTTGTTGCTTCCGTATCTGGAACAAATACGTGAAGAACAAACTCAAGAGATGCTAATTGAGGCTAACTTTCTAGGTACTACTTTTCATCTTTTCTATAATTGACATACATTCTTCTTTGCAAAATTGGTTTTGGTGATATTACTGCCACCTGTTTCAGAATCAGGTTCCCAATTTGAGGTAGCAGAGGACTTCTGTAACAATGATGAGCGTGTTTATTGGTAAGCATTCTCAACTGGACATGCAATTAGCAAAAGATTTTGTTTACTAAACATAAAGTTTAACTACTGCTGTATTCTGGGCCTTTGGGCAGTAATCAATGTGCCACTTCAATAGTTGACTTTCATCGATGCTGCCCAAAGTGCAATTATGAATTGTGCCTCCACTGTTGTCAAGAAATTCGTAAGACAAGCCTATCTATCCGTTCAGAATTGAAGTTTCAATGTAAAAATAGAGGCTATGATTATATGCATGGTGGAGAGGCATTGCCCTGTGAATCTGAAGAAACTGAGAAGTTTGATTTACCATTGGCTTTTCAGTGGAAGGCCAACAATGATGGGATCATTTCTTGTGCTCCAAAAGAACTGGGTGGTTGTGGTGATTGTGAATTGGAACTGAAGCGACTACTTCCAATGGGATGGGTTTCTGAATTGATATGTAAGATTGAAAGATTACTGCAGACTTGTTGCCCTTATGAGAAAAGTTTGCCATGTAATTGTGGTAAAGCTGGGAAAGACTCATTAAGAGCAGCTAGTAGACAAGGACTCAAGGATAATTACTTGTATTGTCCCACTTTGAGGAAGACTCTTGATGATGAAGAACTTTTCCACTTTCAAAAGCATTGGGTTAAAGGTGAACCAGTTATAGTTCGTGATGTTCTTGAAGCAACAAATCACTTGAGCTGGGAGCCAATGGTCATGTGGCGTGCATTATGTGAAAACGTGGATTCAGAAATTGGCTCTAGGATGTCTGACGTGAAAGCTATCGATTGCCTGGCTTGTTGTGAGGTTTATGATCACATCCTTGCAATTTTTGAATGAAAGATGAATATTATAAACTCTGTATTTATAGTGTGGCAAAAGAAATTTTAGTTTGCTTATAAGGTCCAGAAAGAAATTTGTATGGTTTCTATTCTGTTCGGATATTCATTCACTTACAACTCAATCATGTTCTTGTTCATAGTGATTCTGGTTATGATGGTTTTGCAGGTGGAAATAAATACCCGTCAGTTTTTTGAAGGCTATTCCAATGGCAGATCTTATGATAACTTTTGGCCTGAGATGCTTAAGCTGAAGGACTGGCCCCCATCAGATAAGTTTGAAAATCTCCTACCACGACACTGTGATGAGTTTATAAGTGCATTGCCATTTCAAGAGTACAGCGATCCAAAAGCTGGAATTCTTAATCTAGCTGCAAAGTTACCAACTGATATCCTGAAACCAGACTTGGGTCCAAAAACTTATATTGCTTATGGCACAAGAGAAGAGCTCGGAAGAGGAGACTCTGTGACCAAACTTCATTGTGATATGTCAGATGCGGTATGTCTAAACTTCTGACATGTTTTATATATCTTTTACTTATTTCTGTCTTTTATGGCTAATTATAAAGGAAAAAGTCATCTTTTGCTCTTTATATTGGTGAATAGTAGTTTTCATGCACTCTTAGAAGTCTTTTAGGAATATTTTCCTCTGAACACACTTTAGATTGCTCTCTAGCTATCTTGCACCTGGCAATTTAAAATCTCTCTTTCTGATGAGGGGACCAGAGCAAAGGGTCACGTTCCTATGCAAAATGGAACCCCTTCCTGGATGATATGGCATGATATGCTAGTGGAGAGGGACTTAAACTGAAGTCCCGAAAGGGTCTTGGGCACAGAGGTTCTCTTTCAAAAAAAGCTCTCATTGGAGAGGTTGAACAACGCTACTGAAGATGTTAAAACTATAGCTCCTTGTGAGAATAGGATAAATTTTAGGTAAGAGTTCTAGAATGGGGAGTCTTCAGAGTCAATAGAATGGCCAAGAATTTAG
>JANSVA010000002.1:17921310-17957732 GCA_025504915.1 Erythroxylum reticulatum | reverse complement strand
GATGATATCACTATAAACTCTTTATTTGAGTGAATATTCCCTGATACATGTTTCAATTGATAATTCCAACATGCAGATACTGGATTAATACTCTGTAAAAATCCATTCCGATCATATCAAAGAATCATAATGAAATAAATACAAGTTCATCACTCATCAAGATTGTGGTCCATAATAAGCGAATGCTTAAGATGTATGTTTTAAGATTAAAGTAATGACCCACTTTATTATAGAAAACATACTTGATTCTAGATTCATTTAATAATGACATTATCGATAGTCAACTACTATCATGATATGAAACTCATCATCCCCTTTAATTAAACTCCTTTACTTATATGGAGATAAATCGCAACAGTACAGTCTAAACTATAATCAAGCAACTAACTTGATTATTCAACTGTGAATCTATTAATTTAGATTCTTATAATATACATGTTTTCGATACATCTCTATGTATATGTATATTACTTACAAAAGAATCTTAGTTCCTTTTAACTAGATATATAATGCTCACACAAACAAAACCAAACTCTTTTATTTTATTAATAACAAATATTTTCATTACAAAAACTGTAACTGAAGAAGATAAAGTTACATGTAAATTCACTTGCTTTCCAGGGCACTATATTTACATAACTCCAACAATAACATACTCTGCATATAACGAAAGAGAGGCCTTACTTTTAAAGACTAAGCAAGGGAATAAAACAAACAACTTTAGGGAAAAGATTCCCTAAGTACAATTATTCACACAACTTAAAAAATCAAATACTAAAAGTGGGAAACACATGGGTCCTAAATATTCCTAAAGGATAACAAAAAATCTTTAAAGAGGATGTGGACTCCGAAGATTCTTTCACAAACATAATGAAACTTTAGAAAAGACACATAATTATAAAGACAACTAATATAAGGGTCCCATAGTAAGAAGTAGAATCTTAGTTATCAGTCACTTTGAATTGGTTCTTGCCACGAATGGAGGTTTGAAGGAGAAGCTCCTTCACTTGAGCTGTCAGTGTCATAATAAGCTTTATATGTCTTTTGTCTTTTGCTGGGGCTAGCATCGTTTGTGCAGAATCTTTGTAGGGATTGATTAAGCTCTTCCTCATTAGGGATGAAAATATCATCATTACTTGTACATTTTGGAAGAAGGAGGCCTGAGGCTGTGAAGGTCTTACAATATCAGAGGAAATTTGCACTGGTGTTATATCATCGGATTCAGAATATATTAGGTTATTTGATCTTGGTATATCTACTTCTGATGCTTCAGGTTCACCAGGAATAAATTTTTCTAGGTAGGGTCTAATAGAAGTAAGGATCACAGGTATATAATGAGGAAAATGGTTGATATAAGGATTACAGGTATATGCTAAGGAAAATGGTTGATATCCTTAAGAAAACTTCTAAAAGATTTAAGCACATTTTCCTTATACCTTGGCCGATAGAGTGAAATGTGATGAAAACAGACTCTATTTTCATAATAGATTACACGAGTACGTGCTGTGAGATATGGACAATGGAGAATAAAGAAGCATTGTGCATATTATTTCTTTAAAGGCGCTTCCCATAATCGATGTTGTTCAATAACCATGGAAAGTTGTTTTCTCTATTATTCTGATGGTTGATACCACTCAGGGAAATTCCATAACAGAGAACTTTTATTATCTTAGTCATAAATATATTGGTACGCGTGTAGAGGAGGTAAGGTGATAGCATAAGTGTAAAAGGCAGAGAGAGCCCAAAGATACCATAGTGCATTCTTGGAGAGTGGACCATTAAGAAAGAATACATTGAGGTATGGTGCTCTAAGGTTAAACAGAGAGGGTCCGTAAGGTGAATTGTTATGGCTGAGGAAAAGGTGCAGGTAATAGAATAAGCTTAATCATGCAAAAGATGTAATTTTTACAACAGTAGTGGGTGCACAGTAATCAGAGGAAAGAAATTCTTTGTTTTGGCAATAGTAGGTAGGTCAGCTATGGAAAGGAGTGAAGGGATATGTTCAAGGTAGTGATCACACTGAAAGGAGGAGATCGGAAATCAGTTAGGACGTTACCTTTGGTAAAGTGAACGGTGAATTTATAGCGTGAAATCCTTTTGGTGAGAATAACATTCCAATGCTGGAGAATGTTCTTGCCTTTGACAGGAATCTTCAAAGCTGGTGGATGTTGACAGGCTTACTTTAGATGTTGTATGACTTTAGTTTGCTCTTTTCCCTATGGTGGTGGATTCTTCTATAGTAGCTTTGACAGAGACGATGTATAATCAACCATGTGAGGGATGAAATCTCTAATATAATTAACAATTCAAAGGAATTGTTATATCTGTTTGGTTATATAGGAATGTCAATTTTAACCTGACTTGATTTTGGGTCGAGATGACCAGGCCATAGGCATACCACAAGCCAAAATTGTTCAACCCGACCAAGCTATGGGCTGAGCATGGGCCAGCTCTACCCGTGGCCTAATCAAAACGTCAAAAATTAAGGGTCAGCCAATCTTAACCTATTGACATCCCTATGGTTATGAGATTGTCATCAGGAAAATGTAGTAGTCCACTGACAATATGTGGTCTAGGCTAATAGAATCCATTGTGGAAGTGTATACCCAAAAAGCCAACCTAGGTCATTTTGATTTGGCTCTTCTTTGCTGAGAACATAATGCCATGTAACTTCATGAGATCCAACAGTAAAGCCTGATGTTCTTCATGAGTTTTAGAGTACAACAAGATGTCATCAATATAGATCAAAGCACTGTGGAGGATGGGCTCAAAGATCTTCATCATAGCTTGTTGAAATAGTGAGGGGCAACCTTAAGTCTAAACGACATAATAGTCAATTGATATTAGGCATTCGGAATGCAAAAGGTTGTCTTGTATCTAGCTTGAGGATCAATTCCAAGTTGCCAAAATCCTACTTTGAGATCAAACTTGGAGAAGATGGTAACTTCCTTTAGAAATAATACCTGCGTGCTCATCTTCAATAGTGGGAATTTATCATCTTGTAGGAAAGAATTTAGAGGTTTATAATCAATGACTAACCTCTTTCTTCCTTTTTTCTGTTCAGACCTTTTATTGAAATAAAAAGTCTGACAAGCCTAATCAAATTTAGTGGGCTCCATGAGTCCTTACTAAAGGAGGATAACACACTCTTCTTGTGTCAGTTTCAAATCATCAAAATTCATACCTAGATAAGTAGCTTTGGTAGAGGATTGATATCTTCGTTCTTCTTGAAAGGAAGATGAATGAAGAAATCAAAATTCTTCCATAGAGGAATGGAATGAGAGAATTGTGCCTGAGACTCAAGACAATAGTCCAAAAATTGGTCTCTTAGGGTTTCATACGGTGGTGCCACTTAAGTAAGCTCAAATACATTCCTGATGTTAATGTAAAAACTGAAGTTGACACGACATCTACTTCTTTTGGGTATAATTTATAGTGGAGATGCCTGACAATAGACATCCATTCTAATAAGAATATCGGGACTAAGTAGATTACTTCCAAGAACCTTGGTCCATACCACACAATCAGGGAAGAAACGAATCTCTATTTTTCTTTTAGTTATAAGCCCAAACTTGAGGAGGTAAAATGTTGGGCTTTATAATGGCTTTGCTAGATTCAGTATCCATGTGCCCAATAACTTTAATGGGACGATCATACTTATCTTGGAATAGTAACTGCATTTGCACATAAGGACGAGGAATAGGCTTGGGGATAAGCTTGAGGCACGGTTGTTATTGTTATAACATGTAGAGCATTCCATCTTCAAAACTGGAGATATCATCTTTAGAAATGGAGATATCATCTTCAGAAATGGAGATATCAGAGGAGTCATCTTCCTCATTAGAGGAATCAATGGGAACAACAAACTTTGTGTCTTTATCCTCACTGGATTGTTCTTCTATGAGATCTTCAATGTTTCCTTGATCATAATGGATGAGCATGATAGTTTTAATGGAATCCAGAAGTTTAATATCCCTTTTTGTCTTTTCAGGACATTGATGAGCAAAATGTCCTGATTTGCTATAAAGAAAACAACGATCTGGTGGTTTTCCTTAAGAATATCTCCTTTTGAAGAAGCGGTCAAAATGTCAGTGGTTCTTTCTTCTGAAGGCTTGTAGCCTTCTTTAGGAGACATGTGGGATTTATGGAACTTCTTATAAGAGAACTCCCTGTGATGGGGTTTCTTCTTCGTACGACATTCACAGTCTTTTTCTTCTTACATTTGATTGTCATATATGACTTTTTACACACTTTCTTTAACAGATAATCACCTTTAATCATGTTGTTGAAGAACATCTGTTGATCACATAGCTTATCAAGAGAAGCTAAAGCAAGCTAATAGATCTCTCCAAGAGATATATCTTTCATATCTCTTCGAAGTGCAGCAATAGTCCTTTGTAACTCATCTTGTAATTCTTCTAAAAGAGAGGAAATGAATGTATAATGGAGAGTAACATCGTTGAAACCATTAAGTAGATAATAACATTCCGTCATATGCTGGAAATGTTTATGTAAATCTATTTTGTCTAGAGAACAACACTTCATCTCAAAGTATTCTTGTCTGACCTATTTGTCGGTAAGCTGAAAGTCACCAATGAACTCTTCATGAATTACTTAAAGAAGTAACCTAGCATATATGACTTTTACAAATTGAAGTTTGCGATATCCGTTAAGACTTTGCCACCATTCTTATAATGTACTAGTAAAACAAGAAGTAAACTAAAAAAATATACCATAAAGGATGATTTGGTCGAGTCATTTGCAAATCAATCCAAGCACCGAATTCATGGAGACACTCTCTCCATTTCTTAGTGGAAGATCATCGAATGTAAACCAGGGACTTGAAATAGGTTTGGTTGGTGGTGCTGGTGTAGTGAAGGTCTATAAGGTTCAATTCCTATGGACTCAGCTTCATTAATCTCTGGCTCAACTTTCGTAGGATGAGGCATGGTCATCATGACTTGAGCTAGATCTATCAAGTCAGCAAACTGTGCAGAATCATCTGAAGATGATTTAGACACTTCATATGGTTTAGCTACTATAGATGATGGCTTAGAGATGCTAGAATGTTCATAGATGCATTCTTCATCAGACATCTCAGGAATAGAGGATGGTGTAAAAGTTGATAAGTTAGAATGCTCAGAGGGGCATTCAATATCAGCGATGGTAGGAACAGACATTGGTGCAAGAGTTGTTATAAAATCTGTTTGAGGAGTTTTATCTTTTCTTATAGATTGGGAAGGTTGTGGTTTTGGTGGAAAAGAAGGTGGAGTGTGGATTCGTAAGGGTTTTTCCATACATCAACTAGTTTAGGGTACGGATCAGTAGGTTTTGGGCCCTGTTTGACAATCAGTGGATTGCATTAGTTGTTAGCTAACAATGAACTAATATAGTTGATTTGACCAATGGATAACATCGGTTATTTATTTAAAGATGTTTAGTAAATTAGTTATTTAGTATTAGCTGTTTATGTGTAAAATAAATTATAAAGGCTTGACTTCAAAATATTTATAAGGACTTAAGTATATTTATAAGGACTTAAGTATTATATCTTAGTATTTCTTTGAATATTTTCATAAGAATTTAGATCGAGAAAAAGAAGTTAACACCATCATTTAAAGCAAAGTTTTATAATAATCTAAGAACGACATCTAACTGCTATTAAACTAGAAACAATATTATCACGAATAATTATCATCTCCTGAGTTCTCAATTCTTTAACACCTTCTTATGTAGAGTTAACTTCAATATCTTCAAATATATCTGGTGGTATAAATTCAGGATCTTAATCGATAATATTAAAAGCTAGGTCCCTAATTGTGCTTCTTCTAATATAGTTATGCAACGCAAAAGTTGCACAAATTATTCTTTTTTGATCCATCGATGAATAATTAAGTATTTTCTCAAATATCTTCCATCTATCTTTAAGAACACCGAAAGATCTCTCAATACAATTTCTCAATGATGAATAAGCTTGATTAAAACTTCTCGAGATCCTCTGGATTTGCTCCACAAAACTCCAATTGATGATACCTTATCTTTGGGTAAGGTGTTAAATATCCTTCTTTTTCCAAATAGCCTTTATCAACCAAGTAATATTTACCTGATTGTTCATAGAGGCAATATAATTAGTATGAATGATATCATAAAAAATCTAAATCATGAATAACAAAACTTACAAAATCTTAAAATTACCTGTCGGTGGTTTTGAAAATTTTAGTCTCGAATTATCGATTGTATAAAGGTAAATACAAGAATTATATGTTGATTAATCCCAACCTGCTAAAACATACATTAATAGTAAGTCAAAGTTGCATGCTGTTAATACATTTGTAGTTGTTATTCTTTTTCATCCTTTATACTACATTTGATCCTCCTCTGTAATAACTACCACCATATGTGTACCATCAATAACTCCAATGCAATCCTAATATAAAACAATAATTATAAGATGATAAAACAACCAATTTTAATAAAAATATAATGAAAGGTGTGGGGAATATGTTGGGCCCTGTTTTTAGAGTCCAACTATCTGGAGTTATAAAACATGGGCACTGTCAGGTGAAGATCATGCAAGAGAAAGTAGAAGACATTCAAAAAAATAAATAAAAAAAACATAGGCAGCATAGCAGGTTTGCTGCGGTGAACATTGAAAAAAATATCTAAGCGCCCTTTAGGAAAAGTACACGTTCGCCGCAGTGAACATTTAAGGTCCATCCCAAGAACCCTTTATTATAGAAAAACATTGTTAAGTCCATAATTGTAATTGTACCTATTTTGGTACAATAGGCATAACTTTCACTAGAGATGCCCAATGAAGGTCATTATAGGATGGTTTCAAAGAGGACTTCTAGATATATAACTTCCATGAACACTCTAAAGATAGGTTTTGCATCCAAAAGGGCCAAATTTACAAATTAAAATCCCTCAGACAAAAAGAATTTGCGGCGACTAACTCTTGGCTTCGCCGCGACAAACTTTAAAAGTGAAGGAAAAGACCTCTCGGGAAAACTTCACTGAGGTCAAATTTTAGCTTTCCATAGAGAAACTTGAAGGAAGACCTTCTGGAAAGTTTCACCGTGGCGTACTTTTGGGTTCGCCACGGCGAACTCTAAAGATCAGACAGAAAACCTGTCAAGGATAGTGCTGTAGACTGCCAACACCCCTTATCATGTAATGACCATAACTCTCTCATATGATATCAAAAAATTACAAACTATATACTGTTGGAACGATAAGAGGATAATATACAACTTCTATGAAGAAAACTTTGCCTAATTATTCCTATATCAAGACTATTTTTCCCCCTAAAGTCAGAATATACTTTTTACCCTTATGAAAAACTTGAAAAAATGCAACATACAAACTTTGAGAAATCATAAGCAAAACACAATCATTTTTCATTAACATCAAAAGATAAGAGTTTACAAAGCTTTAATGGACATTTCAAGACACAAATACATAATTTTGGGAAATTCAAAAATATAAAAGATACTTGAAATGAGACTAAAGCCTCGTGTTTGTAAAAGCTAACTTAAAATACAAAAAATACACATAATTGAAGTGATGCCTTGACTCTTGACTACTCGATCTCTTGATCATCACTTGAATATGGGAAGGAGAATGGGGTGAGCTTGAAAGCTTGTGGGCAATAAGTTTATAATCAAAAAACAAGCAAACCATTGATAATGCTCAATGTCATAATAATTTTGCATCAAATCCATAAAACACATATTTCCCAAATTCTCACATTATCAAGCAATTCATAAGCAACATAAGTCATGCATCATCAAACTTATCAATGCATTCTAAATACATAATCACATTAGAAATGGTTTGGGTAAATCTGTAAACAGAACGTACTAACACATGCTAACATAATGGTCTTGTGTAGTTGTGAACAGAACGTACTATCGCAATTCTACATAATGGTCTAGCGTAGTCGTAAACATGAGGGAGTTTATGAAGGAGCTTCGTACCACTAGTGGGTAGGTAGGAGAAGCCTTTAATAAATCAAAGTGCACTTGACATAACAGAACGGACTACCACAAACTCATATAATTATGCATTTCACAACTTGTAAATATATTGCCCAAAATGGCACATTTCTAAAACATGATTTCATAAACTCAATATCTTTTCAAAAACCATTTTCACATTCTTTCCATAAATCATCAATACAATTCATACACCAAACAAGTAGCAATTTCTCAATTCATTCAAAAAGCAATAAATGCAACATTTATAACACAATTGAAATCATTTAACTTTCTTGATTTGAAAAATACTCATGGCTCATAAATTCCTACCTAGACATGTAATACTTTCTCAAAGCATTTAAAGAGCAATAAATGGACATTTATGAAGTAGTTGAAATCATTTATTTCCATTTATATGAAAGAAAACTAATAGCTTATTAACTCAGTTATAAACATGAAACCCATCTTGAATTCCATGCTTAAAATTTACATAAGAATGCCTCTCCTCTTACTCCTTTTGCCTTTATTGATTTCCTTCAACAATAGCAAAATTCCATTCAATAGGAATTTAAATTGAAAACCTAAAGAATGCACATTCACTACAATTGATCATAGAAAGCTTAAACCCATACATTTCCTAAGCTTCATGAACTAAAACCCTTCCAAGAATCCAAATGATTAAGTAAGACCTTACCTTGAATCTTCACCAAATGAAGAGTTTCTTGGCTCTAATGAAAGCTTTTCTCTTCCTCTATTTTTTTCTCTTCTTGAACAACCTTAAAATCTCTTTAGAAAGCTTAGAAAAGATGAACCCTAGCTTGTTTTCTCTTCTTTTATCTGCTTCCTCTCTTCTCTACGACACTCTCTTCTTTCTCTCCCTCAATTCACGTTTTTCTTCTTCTCTTAAATGCAAGACACATTTATTCTTCCTTTAATACCCTTAATGATTGTAAAATGTTCATTTTACCCTTTCTTATATGCCTTATGGTCTTTATCCTTAAGTAAGATACCAAAAATGCCCTTATACAATCTTACCACCATAATTTAATTAACCCATGCAATAAAGTCCTACTAACCTTGACATAATTATTAACTCTAAAAATTTTTAATCTATAAAAACTTCATAATTAATTTAAATGATGCTTAACTCAAAAGAAAAATTTTTGGGGGCTAACAGAACATATTCAATTACCTTAAAATGTAGCATATATTTAGCATCATTGGTAATTTGTAGTGGGATCTCTTTGAATTTGGGATCTTTTGGTATGTATATCCCTTGAAAATTCATCTATGACACTCAAAACTTCTTTAAAAACTTTACTCATAGTTTCACTAGAATGTTAAAAGAACTCTTAAGTATCTCTATTAGTGGCACCTTTACTTAGGACATATACTAATAAACCTACTTTCTCCAAAATTGACATCATATCCGAAGGCCTCAAACCATAATTGTTTTCTAAAACTATGCATAATTGATGAAATGTATTTGGATTCATCTTAAATGCATTAAAACACCATTTTTAAGGACCATTCAATAATTCATTCATCCATAGTTCTCCTGTTATATAGGAAGTCATGCATGGTTCCTTGTATATATGGTTCAAGAATTACACACCTATATAACCCACTAAACAAACCATCAAATCCCAAAACACATTCTCATTGTCCAAAAATTGCTTAATTTGTGGAAGTTGTATAATTTGCATTGCATAACATTATCATCCATACCTACAAATCAACAAGTAAAATTATATTCTAAATAAACAAGACACTTATAAGTCTAAATATTAATAAGTAAATAATATGCCACATAATAAAATTATAGATTGTCAACAAGATAATATAGTATGATAAAATAAAATGGACCTTCTTTGTGGATCTTCAATCAACGTGCAAGCAAAGAAAAATTCAGGGGTACTAGCCTCTAAACCAGGCAAAGCATATATTTTTCCCATAGCATTTGTAAAATCATGATGTGATGTATCAACACCAGTACTCTATGATGCACTAATAGTCATCGTGTTCAACATTTTCATAATGGAAGTATTCATCTCCATTGTTTCACTTTGTATCTCTTGAATAAATTGCATCATATTGTCAAGCCTCGCATACATTGTTGTAGATCCTCCTACCCTTTTAATGGAATTAGTTTTTGCACTCTTGTTACTTTATGACTATCACTCTCCAAACCTTTTGCATCTTCTTCTGTCACTCACTTCATTATATGTAGCTTAAGGGTTAACAATAGGAGTAGATGTAGGGGTCGGGGTAAGTTCGCCTATAACTCTTCCCAATCACCATTCATATGGTAATTTTTTTAGACCATTAGTCTCATCCATATTGTCATGATCATGATAGCCTAATGGTTGATGATGAACATTATAACTATAAGGTAGAGAAGGAACATACACTTCCTCAACTTCTCATTATCCTTGTGAAGGGTCAAACATAACACAAAATGTAATCTCCTTTCGAGCCAAAAATCTAAAAAGTTTATCCAACTTACATTCGAGCTTAGGTTCAAGCCCTACCTCTTTAAATGTTTTAAAATTGATATTCTCCTATAAAAATATAAATTACTAAATATAAATTATTCAGCTAACTATTTAGCATTAAAGTAAAGGAAAATAACTTAAAACAAGGGCAAAAAGCCTAACCTTAATCTTCAAAGTCCACCACTCCTCACTAGAACCGATTATTCCTTTATTATAGTCCTATCCTAATCCTGTTTCTTTCCCTTTCAACTATTTCCAAAGACCCCATCTAGCTCTCATCCAATCAAACTTATTTTTAAGTTTATTTTTATCCCATGGTAAGTTGGTCACTTTCTGAATTCTTCCTCTACCTTCTTCCATGGTAACCTTTGACAAATAAGTTCACCACATTTTCCCTTACTTCTTGGAATACATTGGTTACAAATGTCACAAAAGATAAGAAGTGTTTATTTTAGTCAATGAACTTTGCCTATATCATTCCCTCTTAACTTTCTCCTTTGTTTCCTTTTTGGGATGGTGTCATCTAACCATAAAAGGTGAGAGAAGATTACATACTAGTTAATCAATTTGCAAATGGTTTCACTAGCTTATACAAATCAAATCATTATAAAAAAACTAAAATTTTGCTTATAAATCATATTTAACTAGCTAATTTTGAGAGATTGATTGTGAAACGAGCTTAACCCCAATATATTTTCAGCCTTATTTGACCTTTTTTTAGGCATAGTCATGGCTCTAAAATAAAAAGGCTTATTAACTTTTCTTATTCGGGGACTAGTCATTGGGTATTAAACATTAGAAGCAACATGGTTACCTAAAGAAACATGCCCCCCATTTATTACATATCTCCTTGTCCATTATCTCCTTGTCTATGCCTTCCCTCATCTTGAACAACAAAATGTCTCATTTGATGTGGTTGAAACATCCATGACATAAGAATAATGACAACACCATTCTGAAATAAAGTTGTAATGACGATTTCAATCACAGTATTTTTGTACACCTAAAGAAGCAAAAATCACAAAAACATTTGTTATGCATACTTCAATATAGTCTCTTTCCTCAGAAAATGATGTAAATGGCTACAACCACAATGCTTGCGAGTACAGAGAGGACATTACTAGTATGTATTAATGATCCAGACATAGAAATGACATTATTTTTTGCATCAAATAAATAAATGAGTAACTAGTAAAAGTTTGAGGACTTCTTATCACTAACTTCTGCTAGTCACGGGAAGTTTGAGGACTCCTAGAATCAGTTTAAGTATTTGTTGACCACAAAGTGTTTAGGAGCATAATAAGGAAAGTCAAAGGAGATCCTTATCCTAAGTTCATATTACTGGTTTTCATCATACTTCAGTGAACATATATGAATTAAGCTTTAGTGTGAATAATTTAGATTTTTCGGATGAAAACCCTTCTCAAGCTTTTCAGGATCTTTCACCAAGAAACAAGGATAAGAACTTTCAAGTCCCTTATCAAAATCAGCTGCACATGAATTGAAGTGATTTTGATAACACCTAAACGTTGATCTTAGAAAGTGTTCATCCGAGCATTTGAAGGGGACGAGTGTGTTAGGTTGTGGAGGGATAGGAACAGTAGTAGATAGAAGTGAAGGATAGATGTAGTTACTTGATGGAGAATAAGAACCAGGGTAAGCAATGGTTAGCGTTTTTTTATGTAATCAACAGAAGATATTTGGAAAAGACCAAGAGAGGTTCTAAAGTCGAGTTTCTAAGATCTACATAAGATCATTTTGTTTATTGGGAATGGGACATTTGTACTTGGAATTTTAATTTTTCCACAAGAACTTGAAGAAGTGTCCTAGCATAGATAAGAAGAGAGTAAGAAATTTAGAGTGAGAAACACAGTACGGAAAATGTCTAGTTTCTTGTTGGTATGCATATTTATCCCTGAGAAGTAAAATCTAATGCTAGTCATAACTTAAGGCAATGAATTGTTGTTCATATTAATATTCAAAAACCTCAATTTTCTCTGCTAAGTTACAAAATTGAGAATTTGGTATTATATAGGTCCAAATAAGAGAAAGTATAGAGAGAGGTGACAAGAGAAAGCAGATTAGACGAATTAAAACTCCATGAATTGAGCTCTGCAACTCAACCAATTTCTTGGTCAATCCTTGTTCTAGTATTGCCTCTATCATTTCTTTCCTTCGATGATATACTATTTCAAAAATGCATTCCGTAGTTACAACACAAACCTAATAACAAGGCCTAAACTATTGAACCCATTAGGACCAAATCCATGAACACATCGGTTGTGAATCTTACTAACATAACAATTATAGTAGCTCCATGTTCCCGAATATATATAGTTGGTGATATGTCATTGAAGAAGGGTTGAAAGGCTATGCCCTTGTAACTTTCTTAGCTTTCGAACTAAAGACTTAAGCTCGTAAAATTTTTAAAGAGTTTGAAAATTTTTGGTTTACTGAGAAGAAATTGTTGTGCTTGAGTATAAAGCTCCAAGAAAGTATCTATGGTGAGTTGGTAATGGTGGTTTGTTGTGAAGATGAGGTTGATTCGCACTTCTTTTGGAGCTCTTTTCAGAGCTCCTATGAATGCCAACATAGGCGTGTCTTCCATCGATGGACAGGGCTTCAAACTTAGACGAGGACATGAACACATTGGAAGTAGGTGTTGGGAAATATGGGAAGACTAATTAAAGAGAGAGAGGAACAATAACAGAAAAGCTTGCATACCATTCTTTAACCTCGTCGATTGATACACCTCTTGTGGAAATCTCCTAATCTCACGATTTTAGGTTCTATTGTTCCAAATCAAAGCAAGGTCATGTTATGACACAAAGTTAATGAAGAAATTTGAGATGTTGACAAATATGGGAAGACTGATCAAAGAGAGAGACGGATAACAACATAAAAGCTTACGTACCAGTTAACCTCTTCAGTTGATACTGTACTAATCTGAAAATTTTAGGTAATAGCTACTAATAAAGTTAAATTTGTATGTGCGATTAAAAGAATGAAATTTATCAGAATAAGATAAACTTATCTTTACCTCCATTTCTATCTTGATCTCTATTTCTATATCTATCTATCTCTATTTCTATCTCTTTAATATTTTGTAATAACTTTTGGACACAACTGCCTTTTCGCCTCTTAATTTTTTAGCCGATGTTTGAAAACACTCATTATAGTAACATTTTTAAAAACAACAGATTAAATTCAATCAATCAACCCAATTCACTGATTATTGAACATAATTATTGGTTGTTTGATGTGATCAAACAACTAAATACATCTTAATCCTTAAAAAAAAATAGTTGATCAGCTATTTTCCAAACAAGGCTTAAGTGTATGAAGGTGACGACTCAAGAGGTTTTTCAAACTTAGGCTTTGACTTGGTTGATTTGGGCTTAGTGTTGGTAGGATGGATATACCGTCTGATCAAAGGATAATTGAAATTAAATACCTTCTTATGCTCAACTTCTTCAGGCTATGATGGTGGAGAATAGATTGGTGGGATAAGATAGGTTGGTGAAGGATAGTTCAGTTGGTTAACTGGAAAGGATGTAGGATAAACTCCATAAACAGTCTTAGATTATTCTTTCTGCATGTCAGCTTCCATTCATTGAAGAATATCTTTAACCTTTCTTAGTTCTTGTTCCCTCGTGGTAAAGTCAAGGCCAAAATATTGAGTATCAACATAATGTCGAGGAGTCACATCACATTGGGTTATTTGAGCTTTGTAATATTTGTACCGTTTTTAGATCTCTGTAGAGATTGTATAAACTTGTCGGTGAGTGACTTGTGTTTATTGAGTCAAACCATCAAGTTTGGAATCAATCCGTCGAAGGACTTTGTTCTGGGCTAAAGAATTATCAGTCTGCTAATTGAGAGTTTCATCAACAAGATTTGAAAGCATCATTCCATGAGAACTTATGCTAGAGGCACGAATGTATGCGTTAGAGATAACCTTTTATTATTCATTACTACGTTTCTCTAATGGAGGAAAGTCTTCCTAATAAGGATTAACCATTATGCACGGAATGGTTGGAGTAGTAACAACTAGAATAGAAGGAATAACTGGTCAAGGATGTTTGGAGATTGACTCTAGATATGACAAAGGTTTCTTGTCAACAACTTTGAGCATTTCACAAATACTTTTGGGTCTTAGGCTTGGATTTTCAAACGAAGGTTCAAAATCATCACAATCATCATGGTGATAGTGAATTGGTCTAGTAGGCCAACAAGTAAAGATCTCCTTTTTTGTTCTTTTTTATACAGTTCATCATCATCATCAGCACTATCTGATTCAGGGTCAGACATACTTCATAGTCTAGTTTACACATAGATAGATCTGCATCCCAGACAAAATGTCCATGATGATGACTAATGTAAACTAGTTCTCTATCAGGTTTAAAATAATGGATAAGAGGTCCATCTTTGCCTTCTTTGTTAGAGAACACTGGTTGAAGCATCAAAATAGGGCCTGATGTATGAGAGGGTCTAGATTGATCTTCATTGGGCCTGATGTAGATGGATTTCACAGTTCCATTTCGTAATGTCTTGAGAATATGTGGAGTAGTGGTGTGAAAGGAATGCCGATGAGGGGCATGGAACACTTTTTAGTAGTTGATGATCCATTCAGTCAAAATTAACTTTTCAAGCTTCGTTGGTGGTAACTATTTTAGGATCTGGATGGTGGTAGTCTGATCATGAGCTCTGTCTACTACCATGTACAAGGCATCAGAAGTGGAGTTTAGGAAGTTGAGATCTATGGCATGATTCTATAAACGGTAGATCATTTGGTGGTGAAGAGTATCCATAATGGCTGTAGGATCTTGCTCTGCTTTAGTGATCTAGATCTGAACTTGGAGTCGTTCAGACAAAATGAGATCATTTAGCCTGATGCAGAAATCAGGAGCTATGGTGAGGATAACACTTTCATTGTTAAGAGTTGTTAACAGGGTATCAATACCTACTACAGCTAGGATATCTCTTTTAGACAATGCCTATACGATGTACCAATCAAATTGGTACATCGTATAGGCATTGTCTAGAGGAGATATCCTGGTTATAACAGGTGTTCCCTTTTTTCCATGAAGGTTGAGAACAAGACGCATAACACCAACGTGTAGGTGTGTATAGTTTTGCTCTCTCTAAAGAGAGATGAGCTAGGTACTGAAAAGCAACAAGGGTTACAAATGATGTCAACAGTAAGAATCGTGAATAAGAAGCAGTTTCTCACAACTTTTTAGTCAAAAAGATAAGATAGAAGGATTATAAAAGTCCTTTAGTTTGAAAGATGAATGTCTCAATAAATCTTTTAGTTTGAAAGATAGAATGTGTATAAGTAAAAAGTTATTCCTTACAATCTTTTGATCAAAAAGATAGAAGATCAAGAATAAAAAGTAAAATTTTATTTTTAATAAAAAGATATAAAAATGAATCGTCTACATAAAAAGATAAATATTTTGACTATAAATTTTAACAAATTGTAAAGGCATAAAGAATTTAAGTAAGAGAGATTAATTTTATTAAATTCCCATCAAACTATTTAACAAAATTAATTATTAAAATATAGTGAAAATTGTCACACAAATTCAGTCATTCAAATAAAAATGGAAGAAAGCCAGTGACTATAACTAGAAATTTCTCCCTCCTTTTAGATTGGTTTCTCTCTCCTTGTAGAAGTGGGTGGACCAAACTATTTTTTACAATATTTGATTTAGAGGAGGAAAAAAAAGATGTTGGTGATTATGGTAAGTGGTAGAGGGACCACTTTTCAAGGCATCCAAATTGAATAAAATTAGCAAAGTTATCATCCAACAATTTAATTAAGTTTGTTAAAATTTAATTAAGTCTTTTTATAATTGTTTATCAATAAATCTATTTATTCTTAAATATCTCAAGTCACTCGTATATTAGTGTTTCACTCGCACTCTTATTACATAAACATTTAACACAAATTAATCAAAAGATGAGCAAAAGGGTATCAACTTCTTATTGATTTATTCAAAAAAATTAACACAAAAATTTTGAGTCCCTTCCAATTTAAAAAATGATATAAAATAACTGTTTAATATCTTTTTATTCGAAACTCTTAACAAGCATTATTTTTAAAGCTCACAATTTTCTTGCAAATAACTGAATATACTCGACGTCAAATAAATGAAATACAAATGATGTCTTTAGATAAGATTGCAGGAATTTAGTAACTAAATAAATTACATTATCTACTTACTCTGACTCTTATTATGTTAATGTAAAGATATCAACTTTAAGGCATTTATTCACTTTAGCATATAAAAATATATGGTTTTGGAAGATATTACTTTATTGCTACGTTATTCGAACCACTTTCTCACTACATTTTCCAACATTTGAAGAAGTGCCTCCACTTTATAAGGTAGCGCTTCCAATTTTTCAGCACATTACTTTCATGTTCTTACCATATGTAACTGCATCATCATCTCTTAAAATAAATGCTTTAATGAGTTTTTTGTTTAATCATCCCAAGTAATCTTTGTGTATGGTTTATCTAAATATGTTCATAATGTAATCAAATTATTCTATAACACAAGTTAGTAACAATCTAAGACATCATATTCTAAACTCATCAAATTTACATACCTTTCGAACTCCTCATTAAAGTTAGGTGTATTTGTGTACTTTTAGACTTAGCACAACTTAGTTGCACTATCATCTTTAATCTCATGTTCATATCTTATCCATTGTCTAAAATTTCTTGTTAATGGGCATCAATGCATATCAACACTATCCTCGACTTAATCTTTCATCAATATTGCTTATTCCAAGGTCTTTGCCTTCTTTTATATTAACCAATTATTAAATGTCAACCACGGCTGGTTAACGCTTTGCAATTTAGAATTAAAAGACCTAACCTTAAGCTGCTTGTTTACAAAGTTATTTTTTTTTCTTTCTTTTCTATTTCTTGGATATCTGCGTTTATTTATTTTTAAATTACTCACATCCGCCGCTAAATAAAACTGCATGAAACGATCTTCTGTCATGGCCCAACAACAGAAGCCCGAATTAGCCCATGTCGTCAACCACGGGACAATTGGAGAACCAGTTTTATTTACTCGAAGAAGCGCCAATTCAAAGAAACATTATCGGTTAACTGCCGAACACATAGCCACGCTTACTCTGTTCTTCACTCTCCTTGGATTAAAGATGAACATACCCTTTTGCTTGTATAATCAAATTCTTCCATTTACTCCATTTTCCCAGAGAAAGTTTCTCTCCTTTTCTCAAAAGTCTCGATCTTTGAACTGTCGCAGCAAATTCTGTTATGACCCCAGTGGGTTTGGTAGCTTAGGCTGTTACAGGTTTGAACTTAGGAAGGGTGTCATTAGGAGCTCAGTGAGTGAGGTACAAGAGGAGAAGCAAAAGAAACAGGTTGTGAGAAGAGCTTATCCTTTTCATGAAATCGAGCCCAAATGGCAGCGTTACTGGGAAGATAATCATACTTTTCAAACCTCTGATGATATTGATACTTCTAAACCTAAGTTTTATGTGCTTGACATGTTTCCTTATCCCAGGTATCTCTGATAAAAGAAAGCCTAAGTTTTTATTTTATTTTCTGTTCTTTTAGGCTTTGAAAACTTGGCACAATCTTAGTTTAATGATTTGGTTCAGACGAGTCAGTAGATTCAGTAAGTATTTGTTGGGAAAGAAAAGGCAAATTTGTGATGAATCCTTCTCTAACAATCCACTTGCAATTATTATGGTCAATATCACGTTTTGTAAATCTTCGGTGTCTGGTTTTATATGCTTCTGAATTTGTTTATCACGAGTCACTGAGTTGGTTTGTTGTAAGTGGGGGCTTCTGTTTCTGGGTGATTGTTGCAGTGGCGCTGGATTGCACGTTGGTCATCCACTGGGATATACGGCCACGGACATTCTAGCGAGGTACAAACGTATGCAAGGTTACAATGTTTTGCACCCAATGGGATGGGATGCATTTGGTTTGCCTGCTGAGCAATATGCAATCGAGGTTTGCTTTCCATAATGCTGTAAAGTTAGCATCAATGTCGACTACTAGGGTTAGCATTGTCAAATTGATGGCCTACATGGCATGCTTTACAGACAGGAACCCATCCAAAATTCACAACATTGAGGAATATTAACCGCTTTCGCTCTCAGGTGATTCAAAATTCTCTGAATTTCTTCTAAGTGAAATTTCTCTCCTTTATTTCATGCATTGGTTTAATAGGAAAATATTTTCAATATCAATCTGCTTTTCTTTTGGTTTAGATTTCAACAATATCTGGATTCTGAGTTACAAACTTCATAATAATGTATGCTCTTGCCTATCAAAACCAAAAATTTTGCATATAAGTGGATGCAGAGAATTGTTCACAAATGGCTCATTTGGGGTTCACTGGATCAGCAAAGATGCTTGATGGCCGTGGATGTGGTTTAGTTGATATGAAATTTAATATTTCAAAGCATTCAACTAAAGAAAATTGCTATTTCTTTGGGTTCTCAGGACTTTGCTAAGCATGGGAGTGACCCTTTCACTTGAATTGTGATTTTTTTTTTCTATGACACCAGTGTATTGACATCTGAACATTTTGCAGCTTAAGTCATTAGGATTCTCATATGACTGGGATCGTGAAATATCTACTATAGAGCCAGAATATTATAAATGGACCCAGTGGATCTTTCTACAGCTATTGAAGAGGGGATTAGCATATCAGGTCCAGGACTATAGCCAATCCAACATTCTAAACTATCAGTTGCTGCTTTGGACTCAATCTGATGGTTTACTGCCTATGCATTCAGGCTGAGGTGCCAGTCAATTGGTGTCCTGCTCTTGGCACTGTTTTAGCAAATGAGGAGGTGGTGGATGGAGTGAGTGAGCGTGGGGGTCATCCAGTTGTAAGGAAGGTATTTCCACATGTTGCTTACTGTTTTGAGCAATTTATTTTGTGACCTAGCTACAACAGTTGTAAGGAAGGTATTTCCATGTGTTGCTTACTGTTTTGAGCAATTTATTTTGTAACCTAGCTTCTATTTTCTCCTATTGTTGAATGATTTTGTGATTTCAGTGTTCTTGTTTATTACCAAGCAGCCAATGAGACAATGGAATCTTAAGATTACTGCATATGCTGATCGTCTTCTTCAAGACTTAGATGACCTGGATTGGCCTGAAAGTGTAAAAGACATGCAAAGGAACTGGATTGGGAGGTCTGAAGGAGCTGAGATGGAATTTTTGGTGCTTGATGATAATGGAAGGGAAAGAGACATCAAAATTACTGTCTATACTACCAGACCTGATACCATCTTTGGAGCAACGTAACTCCCATATCCTTTTCCTCTATTTTATTTGTTTGTCAAATTCAAACTAGTTAGAAAGTACTTGTTTTCTTTGATTGACTTTTTGTGGATGAGAAACCATTTTTTTTGTTCTTAATTGCTGATACACAGGTATTTAGTCGTGGCTCCAGAGCATTCCCTGCTTCCATCTTTTGTTTCTCCCGTCCAGAGCCAGAGTGTATGTTGATTTTCTTTCTTATGATATTACGTGTCATGACGTTCCTAGCACTTGGAAATTGATAAGCTGATAAATTCTGATTGCAGGTGGATGAGTACAAAGACCTTGCCTCACGTAAGAGTGATCTTGAGAGGACTGAGCTCCAGAAGGAGAAAACTGGGGTCTTCAGTGGGCGTTATGCCAAGAATCCAGCTAACGGGGAAGCAATCCCAATATGGGTAGCAGATTACGTTTTGGGGAGGTGTATTTGAGCGTACTCTCTATGACTTACTAGTTTAGTCATAAATTTTTGGGTTTCAAATCTCCAGTAATAATATTGGCAAAAATTTGAAGTGCGTTGATTCTTCTTTTAGGACTCTAACATAAAAGTTTACCATGAACTTATGTTTGATTTACTTAAATGGCTTACCTAACGTGATTCAAATTTATTAATTTGTGTTTCTGGTACAGTTATGGGACTGGAGCAATAATGGCTGTGCCTGCACATGACGCTCGTGACTATGAGTTTGCAATCAAATATGACATTCCAATTCGTTGGGTTTTGAATCCAGATGGTGAAGAATCTAATGACTTATTAAAGGCTTATGCAGGCGAGGGAATTGTTATAAACTCTTCGAATTTGGCAATGGGACTTGACATCAATGGCTTGCTTAGTAAAGTTGCAGCTTCTAAAGTCATCGAATGGGCTGCAAGAACAGGAAATGGGAAGAAAAAGGTGTTTCAACTGTATCTAAAATTTAAACTTAATGTCAAAGTTGGGTTTGTCTAATTTACTAAATTAACATGGATGATAGATATATGTTGGGCCTTAAACATTGTGCTACTCAGGTGAATTACAAGTTGAGGGATTGGCTTTTTGCTCGGCAGCGTTATTGGGGAGAACCTATCCCAGTTATTTTCTTGGAGGACACTCGAGAGAGTGTTCCACTTCTTGAAACTGAGCTGCCCCTTACATTACCAGAATTGGATGATTTTACGCCCACAGGCACAGGAGAACCACCCCTGTCAAAGGCTGGCTCTTGGGTATACTTTTGGTTCCTTGTGAATATCTTTTTTCTACCCTGCAGTAGTTATGCTCCTTTTTCATAGGAAATATTTTGATGCTTTTATGACTGTTCTTAGGTTAAGACCACAGATCCATTATCTGGAAAACCTGCGAGGAGAGAAACGAACACCATGCCTCAATGGGCTGGTTCTTGCTGGTAACCTATTTTCCCCCTACCTAAAATGTTACTCTCGTTTTTTAGCTCTTATTTAGCACCATTGTGTAAAAAATGTTGAACAATCTATTTTCTTTATGATATATTTTTTAATCTCCATTTAAGAGGAAGAAGAGTGGTTCATATATAAGATATATTTATATATCAAACTAGAAATAGCTTTATTTAAAGGGGGGAGTGATTAATGTACAGGAAGAATATCTTAACTCAAAGTCTTAAAGTATTGGGTTATAGATCAAACTTATATGTAAACCATTGTTAGTTCTTAGTTGATTTGGGAATCTCATATACAGCATACCTCTTTATGCTTAGAGATAGACATTTGGTGCATAAAATTTTAGGAATGAACATTTGTGAGTGCCCACAAGATTGAATATTTGTGGAAATCCATATAATTGATCTAAGCTTACCATGTTAATTTTTTATGTACCTCAATTTTGGAGGACGAGTGATTCATATAAAAGAAAGGGCTATAATTGAATGCCTTAAGGTTTTGGGTGAAGATATGATCGATGTTGTATATAAACCACTCATGTTCCTTCTAAATGGAGATTAATAAAATATTTAACATGGTATCAGAGCTAATCCTATTTCGTTGTTGGGCCTTTTAGCATATGTTCAATCCTGTGGCCACCTACATATGTTCTTCAAATGTTCAATTTTGGACTTGAAGGAGGTCTATTAAGTGTTAAACTCTCAAATCGACCAAGAATAAGAATTAAGAATGATTTATATAGAAGAGTTGCTCATAACCTAATGCTTTAAGGTTTTGAATTGAAATATGGTACTTTTCTTATATATAAGTTACTCTTTCTCCAAATGGAGGTTGACAAAAATTTAATATGGAATTGAGCTAGCCTAGTTTGATTATTTGGCTCTTTACATATGTTAATTTTTGTGGGCACCCACAAATGTTAATTTATGCATACATCACATACTAGATGTTCATTCTTGTGTTTGAGGGTGTGTATCAAATTGTTAAGGGCCTGTTTGTTTTCATTTCTGTTTTTGATTTTTTGTTTGTTTTAAATTCAATAAAAAAAACCTGTTTGTTTGAGTTTGAGTATTTGGTTTTGGTTTTTTCTAGTTTTCATAATTTATGAAAACTATAAAAAGTATTTTTTTTTTGTAATCTGATTTAATATAAACTCAAATATATATTATTTAATATTAATTACTAATAAGAATTATGAATAATTTAATTTAAGATTATATATTTAATTATTTAGAATTATTAAAATTTTAATTTTTAAAATAATTTTTGTTCAATAATTATTAATAAATATAATTTAAAATATATTCAAAATATATGAAATTTAAATATAATTTAAATTAATAATTTAAAAATAAATATTAATATTATAAATAGAAATTAATCATTAAGTTATTTATTTTAATAAAAATATTTAATTTTTTATTGATAAAAAAATTTATCCTTAAATTTTATCTAATATATAATTATTATCAGTAATAAAAATATAACCATGTTTACATTAATAACCAAATAAGTTTTTATTTTTATTTAAGAAAACAAAAACTAAAAACTACAGTAGAAAAACAAAAGTGAAACCAAACGGTCTGTAAATTTCTATGTTCATTCCTAGGAATGAGGGGATGTATTAAATTGTTAAATTCCACATTTATCAAGAGCAAAAATTAATAAGGATTTATATACAAAGAATGCCCATAATCCAATGCTTTAAGATTTCAGGTGAAAATATGATTCACTTTGTATATAAGCTACTGCTCCTCTGAAATGGAGGTTTATGAAAAATGTAATATTCTTTATGCTACACAATACTAAAAAATATTCAATTTGGCTCTTCCTTTTTAAAAGGAAAAATAATTGGCAGCTCTCACCTATCTATACCTTTAATTGACGATTGTTTTGTCCTATTATGATGTATCCAAAGCATCCCAAAGCCAAATCCTTGTAATGAAGATGTGAGATCTTCAATTTTTGAATTGTTTTCTAATTTTTAATTGCTATATACAACCATGTAAAGAATCACCATTTAATGGTGAAGCATATTGTTATAGTTAATTGGTCAAATCGTGAATAACTATCTAGATTGTGAGAGCAATGAAGGAAGAAGAATTAGAGAAGGAGATGAGGAGAGAGTAAGAGGGAGAATTCAAATAGTTCCAAAATAAGAGTAACAAGGAAGAAAAACAAATATGTTATTGCCTGAGTAGCTATTTGTTACACAATGACTATATGAAACAGTAAAAAAAATGTTTGCCAATAGACATGAACCGCACATATAAGTGTATTACAATAGTATTTAAATAAAACAATACATTTCTTGTTTCCTTAAGGCTTCTTTTGTAGCATCATTCTTTGTTTATTTATTTATCATTTTTGTTCCCACATTTCATCTGTCAGTTTTTGCAGCATTGCTCCTTCCTTTAGGAGCCTTGTCCACAAGGTTAGCCATCTTTTATATAGCTCAGAAAAGAATTCTAGGTTCCATTTCTTTATTGGGCCTTTTGTTCCCTAAACAGAAGTTGTGTTATAGGTTTATTGTTGCGTTTGACTACCCTTCTATCCAATATTGTTGTTGGAGCTTCGATCTATAATATTGGATGTCGTTGGAAGGTCAAATGATACTGACTTATGCCTTTACATGTACCTCATGAGTTGAGATACGTGAAATGTGGGATGAATTGAAGATTCAGCTAGCAATTGGAGCTTGTAGGCTACCCTTCCCATCTTCTATATGATTTTTTATGGTCCATGGTATAATGGGGATAATTTGTGATTACTCCTCTTCTAAGGTGAATATTGTTTATAGGGTTGAAACTTTAGGAACACTCATACCCCCCAACTTGAACTATTTATTTGTTGTCTTTTTATCTACTTCTTGTTTCATTAGATGCTAGGCTCTTTTGAGATGGAATTTAGCAATTAGTAATGATTCTCGGTCTCATAGCTTGATTCATCAATAAAATTTTGGAATCATTGGAGAAATGTGGTCCTGGGGGTAGATAACCATATTGAATTTCAAAGGGTGTTAAATTGATAGTTGTGTGATATGATACCACCACTCGACTAGAGTATCCAATCGGACTACTTGTTCAGAAAATCACATAGCAAATAGGTAACCAATATTTTATTTATAGCTTATGTTTGCCCGTTAGACTGGGGATGGTAGCTAGTGGAAAAGTTTAAGCTTACCCCCTGTAGTTTGAAGGTTTTTTACCAAAAAAGCACTCAATAATGATGAATCTATATCACTCACAATTGCTTCGATCATTCAAGTAGTTTAAAAATGCAATTGATGAACATTTGAGTTATCTTTGGTGTTAAGTAGGGATGCTTAGTAGCAATAAAATGAGAAAACTTGCATGTGAGAACTTGATCGAGATAATTAGGAACAAGAGACTGAACTAGAGTTGTATAGAGCAAGAGAACAAGAAACATATAAAAATTTAAAATTGTGGCTCTCATACCATGTCAAACTTAGAGAACTTGGAGAACCGAAAATCCCTTGTATTAGAAGAGAGCATTCATATATATGCAGAAAAGTCCTACCTCAATAAGGGATACAAAGGAGAAGACCTATTTAAATAAGGAAGAACTAGAATCTTCTTTAATTTAGAGTTGACTACCTAAATAGGAAAATACATAAAATACATTAATTACATCAGCAAATCAGTTAATTAAATTAGCAGCTAAATCTTCTGATTAAATTAGTGGCTAAATCTTTTGACAGGTTGAAAGCTTGTTGCTCCTTCTCCCTCCAATTCTAGCTCGTAAGCAGTTCAGTCAATGGTTTGGCTGTCTCCCTATAATGTTTGATATATCCTTTGTAGTAATTGTGAGTCAAGAATCCCCTCAGCTCTTTGAGGCATCATGTTATGGCCACCTTTTTATAGTTTCTAACTTCTTAATGTCGGTTGCCACTCTATAATCAGAAATTGTTTGACCCGTATAGTTGATCTGTCTTGCTCCAAAAATACATTTGCTTCCCTTCACTAACAACCTATTGTCTTGTTGTATTCGCATGGTTATCTGTACATGCTTGAGATGTTTTTGGAAGGACTTACTATAGATTATGATGTTTTGAAAGAAGACCACGATGAATTTTCTCAAGAAGGGCTTGAAGATCTCATTCATAAGGCTTTAGAAAGTGGATGTACTGTTGGTTAAGCCGAAAGGCATGATTAAGAATTTGTAGTGTCCTTCATAGGTTTTGAAGGCTGTCTTTGGAATGTCTTCAAAATTTATTCGAATTTGGTATCTTGTTTTAGAGCCTTCCTTTCTTTTATGGGAAGGCATGAAGATATAATAATTTGAAATCTGTTGTTGAGAATCAGTTGGAGATTTTAATAGGAAAGGGTTTCTGTCAGGTTGCTTGATATTAAGTGTTGTTAACCTTTTCCTTTTTTGTAATTGTTGGGTGTAAACGGCAGTCATGGTTCTTTGATAAGTTAACTGTTGTTAGGACACACTTGAGTTTCTTAAAATTGAATTCTTGTTGTTTCCCATTTCCAAAGTGTTTTTGATAGTCTGAGTTTTGATGCTTTTGGTTCTCAAATTCTGATATGATAGTAATGGATACTTGAAATTTCATTCTTATATTTTACTTTTGAATCATTGTCAGGTATTACTTGAGATATATGGACCCAAAGAACTCTAAAGAATTAGTTGATAAGAAGAAGGAGATGTAAGTGCAATTTTATTTCTTATATAAAAGTAACCCTGTTCTGTAGGTGCAAATACATGTTTATTATTCCGTTCAATAATCTTTTAGCTACTTTTAGTAATCTTTTCACCTTCAGTTATTGGAGCCCAGTTGATGTCTACGTGGGTGGTGCTGAGCATGCTGTTCTCCACTTACTTTATGCAAGATTCTGGCATAAGGTTTATGGCCCCCATCTGTTGAATTTGTAGGGAAACTTCATAACTTTTGTAATAGCTAATTGCATTTCTATTCTATCTTCTATTCCTATTATTTTGGGCTTTCAAATTGCCTATTCATGTTTTGTGCGTCTCTTGTTAAATGAAATTCCAAAAACTCCTTTTTTCCCCCTCTATTTTTGTGATTGACGGCATAGGTTGTTGGTCCTGTTTATGCTAATCAAACTAACATGAATTTTATAGCTTATTGAGTAAATTGGGGCTATTTATGCTGCTGTTTCGATGACATACAACTTTCATGGATATAGAGTTCCGTAGATAATAATACTTAAATTTGCTGTGAGCTGTCTTCATTCAAATAGATTATTCAATTTTATTTTGTTTCTTTCTGCAAGAAGTAACTTCTGATTGAAAATCTTTTGCAGGTTCTCTATGATATTGGTGTTGTGTCAACCAAAGAGCCATTCAATCGTGTCATAAACCAGGGAATTATCCTTGGGGAAGTAAGTACGATTTTCCAGCAACAATAAGCAATATTATGAACTTGTAATAACTAGTGTGGCAGGTTCAATACATGGCTTATAAAGACTCGGAAGGAAACTATGTATCTGCTGACTCAGTTAATACGTCAGAAGAAATTCATCAAGAAATAATTCCTGAGGAGAAGGTAAGACCTATATGTATCTGTATTTTACTACATTTGATGCTGATACATTTGTGCAAGAGGAAGGGAATACATTATTTCATTGTTCTGAGGAGGGCTTTTGTTTCAGTGTTTCAGATAATTGATTCTGACAGTAAACTGTCTATATAGGTGATGAAATCCGGGAATGCATTTGTACTAAAAACTGATCCTGATATTCTTCTGATTGCTCGAGCTCACAAAATGAGTAAAAGTAGGGGTAATGTTGTCAATCCAGATGATGTTGTTTCTGAGTATGGTGCAGATTCCCTTAGGCTATATGAGATGTTTATGGGACCATTTAGGTATACTTCTTAATCGTAAGTCTATAGAAGGTGCATGTAGAGGTGCTTGCTTACATGTTGGCTTCTTCCAATTTTGCTTTTAGAGATTCAAAAACTTGGAGTACTAGTGGAATTGAAGGTGTATATCGGTTTTTGGGTAGAACTTGGAGGCTGATTGTTGGTTCACCTTTACCTGATGGTTCTTTCGTAGATGGAACAGTGACAATTGATGAGGAACCGACTTCTGAGCAGCTAAAGTCTCTCCATAGATGCATAGCTAAGGTTATTTATCAGTCTATTAGTGCGTTCTCTCTGTTTTCATGATTAGCTTGTTGTTTCCTGGATTCTTCTTTATGTTTCACTCATTTAGCTGTATGGTGCCAGTGCATTTGGGTTTCCACGATACCTTTTGAAGTGCGGCTGGAAAGCTTGCTTCAACTTCTTGTTAATGCAGGCAGAAGTCAATAATGGCATGTAGCATTCCATAATGAATCTTCTTGCTATTTAATTTTGGATGACAGGTAACTGAGGAAATTGAAGGAACAAGATTCAACACAGGAATATCTGCAATGATGGAATTCATCAATGCAGCATACAAGGTTTTTCGATATAACTATTATTTCTTAGCTTCCAAAGACTGGATATTTGGTGCTTGATTTCATTCCATGCCCAAATAATCTTACCCCTCTCCATGTTTTGTATATTTACTTTTGCTTATCAGCCTTAATTTTCTAGTTGACTTAATGTGCTCTGGATACTTGGTGCTTGATTTCATTCCATGCCCAAATAATCTTACCCCTCTCCATATTTCGTATATTTACTTTTGTTTATCAGCCTTAATTTTCTAGTTGACTTAATGTGCTCTATTGCAATTTTTACATGTAAAAGTGGGACAAACTTCCGAGATCAGTTTTTGAAGATTTTGTTTTATTACTGTCACCATATGCACCTCATATTGCCGAGGAACTTTGGTTTCGTTTGGGGAACTCAGCTTCATTGGCTTATGAACCTTTTCCTGAGGTTATATCTTGTTTCTTTCCTGAGGTTATTCATTGGAATGTTTATTATTTGGTTGCCTCCTCACTTTTATGTTGTTTTATTCATAATCATTATCATATTCCTGTTTCTCAAAAATCTATGACTTACCAATATTTTCCATGTCTATACATTATGCAATGGAAACTTCCCTACTTCTGTATTATGTGCTAGCCTTGTGATAAAAAATAGATGTGTTATTACTATGGAATCGTTTTATATTCTGGTTCTAGAATCCATATGTTGACTCCTGATTTGCAGCTAGAACTTGATAGGTACCTCTTCTAGCTTGGAGGAATGTTGAAGTAGAAAACAAAAAGTAGAATGATGACACCGTTTGCATTCCTAAGTTTGTTAAATTTCTACAAGCACAAATTCTTATGTTTGTCATTGTACTACAGGCCAATCCTTTTTTCCTGAAAGACTCCAGCATAGTTCTACCAGTTCAGATCAATGGCAAGACAAGGGGTACCATACAGGTTGAAGAAGGATGTTCAGAGGACGATGCTTTTAGTTTGGCTACACAGGATGAGAAGCTATCCAAGTATCTTGATGGAAAATCTGTCAAGAAAAGAATTTTCGTGCCTGGAAAGATTTTAAACGTAATTTTGGGCCCTCAAAATGTCAAGGCAGGTGTCAGATAATCAATTTTACAGCATACCTGAACTAATGTTGTGGATGCATCTTAATTGGAAGAATTGTAAAGCCTGTTGAAAATCTTTACTGGTATACTTCTGGCAGCTGAACTTAAAATGAAAGTTGGAAAGAAGCATTCAGAAACAGAAGAGCTGAAAGTTTACCATTTCGAGGATGTGTGTAAAATTCTTCTTGAGAGGCATATACCATATTCTGAGTATACAAAAGAAAATTTTTGTAGATACAAACACCTGGAGAAAGGTTCTTGAGTGCATGTAATTTATCTTGAACCTTAAATTGAGTTAACAAATGCTTGTTATACGAATTTTCTTGTAAACAAGGTTGAGTACTGTAGTTGCTGCATGATGTGAAGTCTTCCCAAAGAAACTTTGCTTGTCCATTCACACCAGCACTGCAACTGTCAAAAGATTTACCAAGAGCATGTAATCAGAACTCGAGTGAAACTTAGTTGCAGGTCCTGGAACATGATTTGAAGCTAAGGGTGACAAAACCTTAAAGGTAAATTTCATGATCAGATTGGCTATACATCCAAAGCCTTTTCCTACGGCAACCTGTCAGCTACAAGTCTAGCAACTCGTCCCTCGTTCTCGTATCATACCATTCCTTGTATCCAGATATATGGTATAACTTCCAATCTTTCATTCCCCTCGGTACATTGGCACAGAATCACAGTATTGGACGTACAAATGTCATGCTTTCATTCGACGCCGTGCCAAGATCCTGACCTTCTTTTCAAGAGAATCCATTTTTTTAATTCGAATTATATGCAAATCTCCAAAAGGCACCTCACTTCACTTATTCCACAGTACCAATTTGTGAACATATTCTACCAAACGTAAACGTCTGACTTTTTACAATTTACAGATTACTGACTGTAGTCTTGTCTTCGCTTCACGGAGAGAGCAAGATATATGAGACGTCCACTTTAACGCCACTTTAATCTCCCACTTCAAATTTGCTCTCTTTTCCCATATGTTCCTCTCTTTGAACCTGTTCATGCTTCAATGTACCATTCTCCATCTCAGGTTTTCTTGTGCCTTCCGTATTTAGATAAAAGCCCACTGAACTAGAGCCTTTGTCGTTTGTTTATCAAAGTTCTGGGATTTGGATATTGGATTTTGATGAAAAAGATTGCGACCTTTGCAGGAAGAACCATGACCAAGAAAGCTCCAGCACTACCCGTAGGACATCTCTTTTGGTTTGGTTGGAAGCTGCTTGTTATTCTCTGTATCACTCTCTGTTTGATCGCTCTGCTCAGACTCCATTCTCAATCCAATTTATCGTCTCCAGATTCATTTTCTCCTGCAAGATCTCGTCTTTCTCGTGTTGCTTTCGAGGGTCTTCCTAAAATCGCCTTTCTTTTTCTCGTTCGCGGTAACCTCCCTCTGGATTTTCTATGGGGCAGCTTTTTTGAGGTACTATTTTTTTTATAGCTTTGAGTACAAATTTTTCGTCAGTTTCTTGAGAAAAAGGAAAGAGAGAATGATGGGAGTTGGTATTGAAACGGGGTGGTTTCCAGAACGCTGACTTGTCGAAATTCTCGATTTATATTCACTCGACGCCTGGATTTGAGTTCGACGAGTCAACCACAAGGTCGCATTTCTTTTACGGTCGGCAGTTGAAGAATAGTATACAGGTGATTCTCTTATAGCACCAAACAAACTTGCAGGTTCTGCCCTCTTTTTTTTTTTTGAAAGTTCGTGATTAGGTATATGGTCTTTTTTATTTGATTTGCTATGGTTTTTTAATTGCCGCATGGAAGGTTTGATTAATTCCTTCTTCTGCCTGGGAAACTGAAACTTAACTAAGAGTATCTGCAGTTAGTATTTTATCATAGCAGTTTGATTAAATTTGATTCCTAAAATCTCTTTGGGCGAAATCTTAGGTGACGTGGGGAGAATCGAGTATGATTGAAGCAGAGCGGTTGCTGCTTGCAGCTGCTTTGGAAGATCCTGCTAATCAAAGATTTGTTCTTCTCTCTGACAGGTTGCTTCTCTTTTGCTATGCCATCAATCTATTTCTTTACTTGTTGAGGGACTTTTCCCTGGGTTAGTAAGTGGATTTCGAGTGCCTGAGTAGGTGACGTGGAGAAGTTATTTGGTTTCGAAATTAGGACATCCTCCGCAAGTCAGAACAAATCTTCTACTTTTTTGGGGGTGGGGATTTAAATGCTGAATTAGTATGGTCATTGGCTATAATTGAATTAAGAGATTTTCTGCGTTGCAGTTGTGTGCCTTTGTACAACTTTAGTTACATATACGACTATCTGATGGCTTCTCCAAGGAGTTTTGTTGACAGGTAGCTAGGAAGCTTAGCTCTTTACTATTATTTTTGGTGTCTTACCAACAGTTGCACGAAAATTTGAAGTCTTAAGATTTAGCAGTTACTTTATCCTGCAGCTTTCTTGATGCAAAAGAAGGTCGCTATAATCCAAAGATGTCACCTATTGTACCTAAGAAAAAATGGAGAAAAGGCTCCCAGGTGCTTCTTCACTGATTTGTATACCAATATATCGCACTAAAGAATGGCTAATGGATTATGTTACTTGAACTCTGAGTTGATTATCGATGAGGGTTGTTTAGCCTTATAACTGAAGAAATTTACAGCTTGTGGCCTCACTGATATCAATTTCATAGAAAGCTATTTCTTATGAAATTGGTGCTCATTTTAAACAAGAAATGAAGTGCTATCATGATATGAGAATGCTTTACAATCAGTCAAAATTGTGATTATTGGATTTCTCTACAATGAGACATTCCAACAAGTTAATTACAGTTAAACAAGTTCTATCAGTTGACATCATAGAATAAAACCTTCAACTGATTTACGCAGATCATTATCTTCTCAGAACATGGTAAAAAGGGATGAGTGAACACTGCAAAACTATAGTAGTGGTGCATTTGATCGCTTACATTTGCTAGAACATTTTCCATGGCACTTTTTTTTCCTCTTCTCAAGACTGGCATTTGATAAGTATCAAATGCCAGACTGATAATTTTTAGTTTAGCAGTATTTGTTGAACCTTACAACTTAAAGATATGATCCTACAGTTGTCTGCTTAGGCTTAAGTTGATCTTTCTTATTTTTTGTACTAGCAATCAGTCAACTAACATAAAGCTTGGTATCAGTGGATCACATTGGTGCGAAGTCACGCAGAAGTAGTTGCTGATGATGGAGTTGTATTTCCCATCTTTAATAACCTTTGCAAGGTAAGCTGTTGCATCTGGGGCCTGATACATAATTTTGAGATGAATTTACACATCTTCCTGTCCATTGAAGACAATAGTATCCTTTTGTCTTTGAATATGGAACAGTATTAACATTTCATTAGCAATCTGAGCATTCATATGGTACCATTTCTCTGCAATTTTATAAGAGGATGGTAGAATGTAGATAACTTGCGTAATGTGAAATTACTGACCAAATTATCTGCATCTTATCGCAACATTATCTATCTCTGCAGCGGCGCCCGCCCCTTGACATTGGAAAGGGAAAGCTGAATATTGTAAGTTTTACTCAATTAGCATAATGAAGATTTAAGTAATCTAAGTGAAGAAAAACTAATTTCAGATATTCGAAAATTTGATGTTGTTGGCTGATCGTTTATGGGACTTGCTCTGTTGAACCCTTTCTGGCATTCCCTCTAGTTTTGCTAAGTGATTTCTCATTCTCCCGAAATGTTCTGTTTTGTGGGTCTATTTTAAATAAAATCAATAAAACTGTTCAAGTGCTTCTATAACCAAATTAATGAGATGCATGCTACAAAAGGAACATAAAGTTCACATGTTTACCAGCCATAAATTTTCACAGAAAGGTAAACTTGGATAGGACCTCTAGTCACGACTTCTATATAGTATTTTCTTTATTATTTGTCTTTTTCTGAAGGAACTGATCTATTGATCTAACCTGGCATAATTAAATGCAGAAACTTCAGAAGCAGCATAACTGCATCCCTGATGAGCACTATGTTCAAACGTTGCTAACTGTAAGTCCTTTTTAGATTTCTTATTTCTCAAGTTGAACATTTTCCACAACTCTGTAACTGGTATTGACCTTTTCTCTTGTTAATGCAGTCCTTAGGAGCTCATTATGCTGTAGTCTTAACTGGGACTTTTCTTTCTCTTGAACTTGTTTATTTTAGATGAGTGGGCTGGAAGGTGAACTGGAAAGAAGAACATTGACTTATACAGAATGGAACATGTCTGCAGCTAAAATGGATAACAAAGGCTGGCACCCTTTCACATTCACCTATGGAGATGCAGGCCCTAAGAAGATCAAACAGATAAAGGTTATTATTTTGGCTCCTTTCTTCTCTTATTACCAAGATTAATGGGTTATATGTGTAATATAACGCTTTCATCTCCATAAGAAGGGAATGTAAAGAATTCATTTTGAACAACCAGGAGAGTTGACCTGTCTGGCTACTTCACCCTTGCTCTTCTGATTGCTTCGTTTTGTGTACATGAGAAAGTTGATAACGCCCATCATAAATGTTTTTTATTCACATCGTTGGACATTGTGATGTTTTGCAGTTCCTTCACAATTTTCTGTTGAGCTTTCTGATACTGGTCTGGATTCAGTTCCAAAGCTATAAGCTTGGTTCATACTTCTGAATTCTTGTGCTTATTGATTCAACAGGACATCAATCATGTATACTATGAGACCGAGTACAGAACAGAATGGTGTCATACTAATTCAACATCTGTTCGCTGCTTTCTATTTGCGAGGAAGTTCTCTCGAGGAGCCGCCATGCGGCTTTTGAGTGAGGGTGTTGTTGGTCCCTTTGATGCATCTGCATTATTAGCCACACCTGCATAACATAATACGCAACACTATCTGATCAAGTCCTAGCCATCAACTGATCAATATAATAGGAAGTGAGGGCATTCCTAGGTCAGTTACACGGTTACAATTATACACATATCTTACAGAAATCAGAAGATAAGGGCATAGAGCTGCGATTCGTTCAAATTTTGATGAGAATGAAGTCGGAGATCATTTATTTTATAATCCTCGATACCATTAGTATTTAGCCTAGAGTTTATCTGATGTCTCAATGTAATTAAAACAGAATTAGTTTCATGGGAGGTCTATTCCATGTATCCCCTGCCTATGTCGGTTGTTTTTGTTAAATTTTTTCTCTCGTAGACCTTTTAGGTTGTGAATATGCTTATACTATTTGATGTCCATCTACATGGGGCGCGAGATCGATGTTAGGTCCATTGGCAGATGGCTTTTCGTACGCCCTCGCGGAATCTCTCCTCTTTTAGCCAACCCCTTCTTTAGTTACATAACTTGCATAAAACATTATAGTTAAATAGATGTAAAACATTTAGCAGTTGAATCGTAAGTAATAAATAAATTTTAGAAGCTTTACGTAATTTTAAAAAAAAAACTAGAAATGTTCATCGTACTACATTATTAGCTCTTGGCTTGTTGCGCTGGAGTTCCACTCCCTCTTAGTTTAAACTAAACTAATGGTCAGGTTAATCTGAAGAGCCTCCAAATGTTATTTAATTTTTTGTAATTTACATCCCACAACCCTTCTTTTCCTTCACAGAGCGACACATAATCTTATTATTCGAAAAACAGCATAACATTTTCTCCGAGGTGAGTGAGATATGGGAACAATGAACTCCTTCACTTGCGTTTGAACTCAATTGGTAGGGTAAAAGTTGCCGTGAAGCGGCATCTGCTGCACGTGAGATTTGTGCTTCACACGTCTGAAAATTTCCAAAGCTAAAGCGGTGAAAAATAGAAGTACAAGGAACCCGACATAAGCCCATTTCCATTTTTCTGCATGACCTTGTTGGCCTACCCCAATGAAAATGTTTGTTATGATCATAGCAATCAATGCATAACCTAAAACTTGGTGGCATATCTCCCACACCCTTCTGAATTCGTCCTCTCTCTTTGGTTGCAAACAAAGACCAAGCATCTGTAGGTGTATATGTACAATCAGACATGTAATAGATGATGAAAGACTTATGCAAGTATTAGCAAAAAGCTGGAAAGCTTACCTGTACAGTTGCGAACGTAAATATTACAATGTCAAGAATCCTGTGAGCTTTCGAGTTGTGCAGCTTGGAAGAGCTTCCAAGCAACATTCCAGTGGCCCAGCCAAGTGCACCCACGACATATCCCAGAGTCTGGCACAAAATGTGAATGGTGTACCACTCCTCGCATTTAAGGGGAAACTTTCGAAAGGATCTTGCAACAATAGCCCCCAAGGGAAACAGAGTTCCCCATCCTATGATGTTTAGCAGCAAAGGAACCTGGTTTTGTTCACGACTCATTCTTCAATCCCAAAAAAAAAATAAAAATCTTTGCTATCGTAAAAATGCGCAAGAAAATCAAAATTGTTCTTCTTACACTCTTGAGGGGATGCTTGGGGTGCCTACCACGTTGACGCTTTGGAGATCTTAGGTTAGTTGTTACTCCATTCTCCATTTCGTGAACAAAAATGTTATCCCCAACTTGACCTGCATAGTTTTGTGTTTCTGCTTCCAATAGAGAGACATCCACATTGCATGAACTTGATTCTGCAGTAATAGCAGGCGAATAAAATGTAAGGCTGACCAGGATTACTTGCCAATAAACATTCATAGTCTTTGGGAGCAAACCTTGTGTAAACTGAGGACCACATAATGCAACAACATATATGACTGTGTCAGGAGTTCATGGTTATCTCACAATTTGTTTCACAAACTAGGTTTCCACCCCGCAATTACTATGTGTACTGGTTGTTTAGAATATGTTCTTTTCTTGTCAGCTTAAAGAATCCTGTCTGACTTGCTTGAACAGCACAAATCAAATCAGATATTATTCTGATCTTTATCACGTACCTGTCTGCTGCTAATTATTCTAAACCTCTTTTGGCCCTAAAGGAGTTCAAAATGATCATTAGGCAATAAACATGTGATGATAGGAACATGTCAAAGTTAATTAAAATCAATTCCAGGTGCATTAAGCAGGACATTTTGATCTATAAATGGCAAAATAAGAGCTTAAAAGAAGCTTAACGATCATTTTTGAGGCCTTAAAATCGTGGCTGAGAGATTGCCATGAGAATAATTACTCTGCAATATATTTCATATTAAATGTTATCTGCAACCTACTAGTTAAAATATTGGCCTAGTTTTGTTGTTAGCCCAACTTTCCTTTGCATCTGAATAACTTATTTCTTCTTTCATTAAAATCAAAAGAAAGACTTGTAAATCAATTCACCGACTAATGTCAACTTTCGTTTATATAAGAGCTGTGCTCTCCTATTAAATTTACCTCACTTTCTCAAGTCTTCGTATAAGCTTTCCTTCAAATCAATAACCATGACGTTTCTGAAACTAATGTTTTCTTTATTAACAAAAATGGTTCTGGTTGGAGCTCTGCATCTAGACAATCATGTCCAGAAATCGGTCACGCTAGCTGAATTTTTCCTGTCCTAAATTGAACAAGTAAATTCAATCACGTCCTGGCACAGTAGAGCCTCAGAACCAACATCAAATACAATAAGTTCCCTCGTGTCAGTCGTCTGAAGAACAGTCCAGGTCCCGATTATGTTGGGCGCAACGGGTGTATGTTGTGAAAAGGAAAAATAAAATGAGCAAAATGGATATAGAATATTTAACGTGGTTCACCCTTAACTTTGGGCTACGTTCACGGACAAAACTCAGAATATTTCTTCCACTATTACAAATA
>JANSVA010000002.1:17898200-17909846 GCA_025504915.1 Erythroxylum reticulatum | reverse complement strand
GGGCGTCAGCATCTCAACCAACAACAGTAGTGGCAGCAATGGATGGGGAGTGGGCACCAATGGCCATGGCCTTTCTTACCATGGGTTGTTCCTCCTTGTCCTTACCCAAAAGCTCCATGGGCTAGGCCCAATGTACTACAGAAGCAGGCTGGAGTCCTCATCCCATACTCACAGCAAGCTTATTCAGCAACAACACAACCCACTCTAATAGACATCGAAGCTGCGATGCACACAGTTGGGCTCACTACTCCGGATGCAAACTGTTACATTGATACAGGAGCCACCTCTCATATGACATCCGCATAAGGTAACCTTTCGTCTTATTTTAATTTGAGCAATAATCATGGTATAATTTTCGAAAATGGTCATTCAATTCCAATTCATGGTTATGGTCATACAACATTGTCTCCCTCGAACCCACCTTTCTCCTTAAAAAATGTCCTCTATGCTCCTAAACTTATTAAAAACTTAGTGTCAGTTAAAAAATTTACTACTGATAACTTAATTTTTGTTGAATTTGATCCTTTTGGGTTCTTTGTGAAGGACTTTTAGACGAGGATGCGTCTAATGAGATGTGATAGTTAGGGCGAGCTTTATCCTATCCTCACCACCAATCAAGCCACCTCATCATCTACTTTTGCAACTTTAGCACCATCTTTATGGCATGATCGTTTGGGTTATCTGGGAACACCTGTTTTTGATTCTCTTAGGCTAAATAAGTTTATGCAATGTAGTGGGACTCATAAATCTCACATTTGTCATTCTTGTCCTCTTGGCAAACATGTTAAATTGCCATTTATTGCTTTTGAGTCACGCACTTTTATGCCATTTGATATACTCCATAGTGAGATTTGGACTTCTCCCGTTTTGAGCTCTTCGGGCCATAAATATTACATGCTTTTTGTTGGATGATTACTCTGATTTTTTGTGGACATTCCCTTTGTCTAAAAAGTCTCAAACTTATACTACTTTCTCAACATTTAGAGTTTTCATTTACACTCAATTTAACTGGGAAAGAAGAAGCTAACCTCAATTCTTGTAAAAGATCTAGACATAAGTGGGAATGCGTGATATAGGTGGATATAAGAAGACTATTACTAAAATTATGTTGGGTTCATCCAAAATTACTGATAGCAATTGACTAGAAGGAAAAATTATGCACAATAGAAAATGATTATTCTTAGATTTGTGACTAGTGTAGATTTGGAGGATCATGTAACTAGTAATCCACCTCCTCATATTGATGCTGCTGCTCGAAAGAAATGGTTAATGGAGGATTATAAATTGTTTAATCAAATTTAGAATACTCTAGACCCAACTATTGATGATGTTATGAATCATTGTGATAGTGTCAAAGAACTATGGGGATATCTAGAATTTTTGTATGCTTGCAAACAAGATATGTCTAGTTTTCATGACTTATTGTTCAAGATTTATCGAGCGGAACAAAAAGGTCACTCCTTATTTCAGTATTATACTGAAGTGAAACAAGCCTTTGAAGAAAAGCAAGCTCTGTTCCCTATTGTCACTGATATAAAGCAAATGCAAGAATAAGGGGAGTAGATTATGGTACAATGTTTCTTAGTAAGGTTGGGTTCTGAATATGATGTGGCATGCACACAATTGTTAACTAGTGAGACACTTCCTTCCTTTACGGAAGTATATGCCCGTTTTCTTTGAGTTTGTAAAGATGGTGATATGACTTCTGTTATGGTATCTAATGACACTGTGAAATTGGTTAGTAACATTTCAAATGCTAATCGTGGTGGCAAAGGCATAAATAGTAGTGAGCCTATTACTGGTAATAGTAGCAATCCTCATAACTATAATTATTATGGAGCCGATGGGCATACCAAGAAGAATGGTTGGAAATTGCATGGTAAGCCTCCTAATTACTCTAGTCAGAATAATAACAGAAAATTTACAAATATGACTACTCAGGATGGCATCCTACTGCTTCCTCAGTCATCCTTACCTTCCATCACAATTTCAACAGATGACTATGCTCGTTTAACCAATTCCCATCAACAAATTTTGGCCACCTAAGATTCACAACAACCATCCTCTACGACATTAGCTTTGGCTAATAAAGGTAACGCTGTTGCCTGTCTCTCTACCTAATCTTGTAGTTGAGTTATTAACTCTGGTGTTATTGAGTATATGACCGGCAACGTAGGTATCCTCTATTCTTTCAAGTATATTGCTTATTTACCTTGTGTTATTTTGCCAATAGATCTACCACTTCTGTAATTGGGCATGGGATAGCAAACCTAGCAAAATCTCTCCCATTATCCTTTGTTTTATGTTTAAAATTCCCTTTTAACCTATTATCTATCAATCAACTAAACAAAATGCTTAACTATTGTGTTGTTTTCTATCCCAATTATTGTCCTTTTCAAGATCTTAGAATGAAGCATATTATTCGTAAATGGTGTCTGGTGAATGACCTATATGTTTTTGATTCAACTTCTGAACTAGTACCTTAATCGATTACTTGTAGAAGCTCATCTTTTCTTTTACAACTTCATTGTCGTTTTAGTCATCCATCTCTAACAGCTTTATAAAAATTATATCCCATTCTTAAACGAGAGTCTATCTTAGAGTGTGATGCTTGTCAATTTGCTAAACATCATATAGTATCTTATTCTCCTAGGCTAAACAAACAAATTGAGTCTTCTTTTTACTTGGTGCATACTAATGTATAGGTCCTTGTTCTGTTTTGACCAAATCTAGTTTTTGTTATTTTATGACATTTATCATACTTGTTTACTATATTTTGTGCCTTTTATGCTGAAATTAAGACCCAATTCAACAAATCCATATGCATTTTAAGAAGTGACAAAGCTAAAGAATATGTTTCCCATACTTTTAAATCTTATATCTCTCTCAATATGGTATTATTCATCAATCATTATGTATTGTTACCCCTCAACGAAATGGTGTAGCATAATGAAAAATCCATCACTTATGTTTCCCAGGCAATAATGTTCCATATGTAGATGTTGTTTCCACTGCTTGTTTCCTAATCAACCGAATGCCTTCTTTTATTCTTGATGATTCGATTCCATATTCCCTTCTCTTTCCCTCATTTACATTAAATCCTCAAATTTTTTTGGTGTACTTGTTTTGTTCAAGACATGTGACCTCAGGTCTTGAAACTGGATCTAAATCTCTTAAGTGTGTCCTTCTGGGATATTCTTGTGAACAAAAAGGATATCATTGTTACTCTCCTTCTTTGGGTCATTACTTGGTATCTGGATGTTACCTTTTTCGAAAATATGCCTTTCTTTAGTTCTTTTATGTCCTCATCTCTGCACCCTAGTGATTTATGGGACGATTTTCTTATTTATACTATTAGTGAATAGGTAGTTCTTCTCCCTCTCGACCTGTTATTTGTTAGGTTTATTCTTGACGTGTGCAACGTTTTATTGAGGCACCTCCTATCAGCCAAAACATGGACCTGACTCGTTCTGCCTCATCTCTAGATTCCTCACCACCACATGATGTTATCCTTTACCTTCTTATTGCTCTTCGTAAAGGTAAACACATATATACTTACCCTGTTCTTCCTTCTGTATCTTACTATGCTCTCTCCCCCTCCTCTAACTCTTTTGTAGCTTCCTTAGACTCTGACGCTGTTCCAATTTCCCTTACTGAAGCACTGACTCATGATGGTTGGCAAGCTGTAATGAAAGAAGAGATGATGGCCTTAGAGTAGAATCATAATTGGATCTTATATCTCTTCCTTATAAAAACGGGTCATTGGCTGTAAGTGGGTGTTCACTATTAAAATGAATCTTGATTGTTTTGTTTCTTGATTAAAAGTTTGGTTGGTTCCTAAAGGATATGTTTAGACATATGGGATGGATTATTTTAAGAATTTTTCTCCAATTGCAAAACTTTCTTTTGTTCGACTATTTATCTCCCTAGTCGTTATTTACAATTAGGCACTTCACCAACTTGCTATGAAGAATGCGTTCTTTACCACTAGTTATTGCACTTTTATTGGAGGCAATCTTATTTCTTGAAAGAGTAAGGATATGGCAATCTTATTTCTTATACAGGAGATCAAGTGCAGAATCTGAATATAAGGTTATGGCACAGACTGCTTGTAAACTTATATAGCTACGTCATTTAGTCAGTAAGATTAGGTTTGTTCAGTCTAAAGCAATAAAATTATGGTGTGACAATGAACAACTATTTATATTGCAAACAACCATGTGTTTCATGAGAGAACTAAACATATAGAAGTCAACTGTCATTTACTTAGGAAAAGCTAGAAGATGGATCAATCTCAACTCCACTTGTTAGAACAGGAAGCTAGTTAGCTGATGTATTCACCAAAGCGTTACCTGGGAATCAAGTTAATTATATTTGTAACAAGCTAGGCATGATCAATATCTATGCTCCAACTTGAAGGGGAGTGTTACAAATTATAGTAGCTATAAATAGTTGTTACATATTGTACAACTAATGTAAATAACATTTTCATAGGGATTATAACATAATCATAGGAATTTCTTTGCTGGTTTAGCCTATGTACTCTTGGATAAATAGTTGCATTATTATAATAGAATAAACGAAAATCATTCTTCTCATTTTCTGTACTTTCTCAGTTTTATTTGATTAAAAATAAAATAAGATTTTACAATAGGCATTATTACAAATCACCATGTAGCTATTATGTAATGATGAAGAAAAAAAAGAAAGAGAGAATATATAAGGATTAAAATTCTTTATGCCATTTATATTCAGATAACATAGATAAAATATTTGCACAGAAAAGCTAGACTTTTTACAAGTATGCTTTCACAAAAATTAGTCATTCACTTGTTTTAGCATTGTATATACCTAAGTTTCACTTTATAAGTATACCATCCTCTCTATATCTTAATTGAAACTAAATGACTTTGATATAAAAAACCAAAATAAGATTAGACATATATGCCTTGGACCACAATACTATTAAACCCTGAAATAACTTCTTTATTAATAGGTCTTCATCTAATATCTTGTTATGAGTATTTAATAAACAATTTCAAAACATCTAGTAGTTTCTTCTTATGTATTTATCTCAAATGGATAAATCAATAACTTTTTCCTCTCTTGTTCAAATTTCATATAGAACTTGTAAGAGATTAACTCACCACAACATTTTCCTTTGTAAAATTTATAAGCCTTTTACTAGTTCAAATCTTAATAAGAACAATAATGAAATTACAAACACTAGCCTTGCAAGTTACATTTAATCTTTTCCTTATTAAGTGTGACATAAATTTTCCATTTTTAATTCTACTAAGTAGAGAAAAGGCATGGGAAGTTTATTCATAGGAAAAACTAGGGATGCATATTGTAAAAGATTATGTATGATAAAATAGCTACAATGGTATGATCTTTCAATAAAATATGAATATCATATAACAAGTTAAATTTTCAAACACCATTATAGAAATTACAAGATAATTAGTGTATAAAAGTAGGTTGCAGAACAAGAATTAGTATAGATAACAAACATATCATGTCCAAACCCATCTACATTATATACATGAACATTGTCAGTCACCTACCATTCTCACACCGTCCACTATATATTCAGTGCATAACTTAAAGAACAATTGAGAAATTAAATTCAACAAAACAATAAAGAATGGTGTGAAGCACTTACTACAACTACGAGTTTAGTTGGTGCAAATACAAACAATTGTGAAGAATGATGTATGATAATTTGTAGCTGGTGTGAAAGGAGCCAAAAACGTTTGTAGTTGGTCTGACAACACTCTGTATTGCAAAGAAGAGTGAAGAAAAGGTATGTGATAGGGAAGAAAAGGAGCTATTGAGAAGAAAATGGGTAAGACAATTTGAATCCAAAATTAATTTAAGGTTTTTACCCTTTTTAATTTTCCTTAATTAAACACAATTGTAATCATACACTAAAGTAGAATGGGTTTTTAGAGATGACAATTTTCGTCGCTAAAGGTATAAAATCCGTCGCCTATATTGTCGCTAAATGTTGGTAGCAAATTATTATAAGTGACGTTTTTACCAAATCTTCGCAAATTATGTTTTGTAACGAGTAGAATATGTAGCCAAAATAAATATATGGTGATAGACAGAATCGTTTCCACTAATATTTTGTTATGCTTTTCTTTCGTGGCTAAATGTTATTAGCTACGTTACAGTAAATATAGGTAATAACATTTACTAACGAATCAATAATCATCGCCTAACATTATTTGCCATGATTCAATATTGAAAGTAAAATCTTTTTAGCTACATTTCGTAAAAAATAGCCAAAACTTATTTGCGACGTTTTCCAAAATAGAGCTAAAAAATTTTGGTGACGATTTTAAATTTTTTAATAAACATTATTACTAAAAATTTTATCATGTTAATAATAATTATTTGTCACATTTTTAATCTATGTTATTGTTTGTAATATTTAGATTTTTTGGTTTTAAAATTTATTATACGAAATATAATTAAAAATAGTTAGAAATTAGAAGCATTTTATATAAATAATTAAATATCATTAAATGTTAATTACAAATGTTAACAAAAATATTTATGTACAAACTAAGATTCGTTTTCATCATCGCTACTATTTATATAATTTAGGCCAAGTTTTTGTTTGACCATCTTTTCAAGCTTGACCAACTTTTGTTAATTATATTCTAACTTTTGTTCATTTTGTTCTAATTTTTCTTCATTACATTGTAATTTAGCCTTAAACGACTGGTTCTCCTCTTGAAGATGGGTAACATATGCTGGTCTTAATGAGGATGAGGTAGTTGACTTAGGGCAATACCGAAGACCTTTGATGAAATCGGATCTTGTACCAAACATGTTGGTACAAATGTCATCTACATTTGGCTCATTTTCGTCAGACAATGATCTTTACAACAACTTCTACGTCTAATTTTAAAATTTAAAAAACAAAATCAATATTTAATTAAAATATTATTATTTATTACTACATAAATAAATAAACTTAAAATTTAAGAAAAATTTTATACTTACATAATTATTATGCGCTTCTTCAGACATCTAACCTTCACCTTCCTTATAGTGTGTCATTTTGTAGAGTGTGATCCTATCAAACTCTTCTCCATGTAGTTCATTTTGAAAAAAAATTTAAAACAAAATAAATAATATTATATTTACTAATATAATTATAACTTCTAAACAAAAAATTTATAAATTCATTTTGTATGACAACAAATGGTTTGAAGCCTTGGTTGTGAGCAGTTTTCATTTTTTCTCTATTAACCTTGGCTTTCTCACACTTTTCCTAAATAAAGAAAGGAAATAGTCATTAAATTGTGTATAAGATTAATGGAATGTGAAGAGAAAGAAGACAAACATTAACATTGACGTTTTCCAAAATGTAGCTAAAAAGTTTTGTTAAACAGTATTCGAATATTTGGCTACCAATTTACGAAATCGTCACTAATACTATACTTTTTTATATAATTTTTTAAATTTTGCTAATTTTTTAAATATATCATAAACATAAATTACTATAGAAATTGTATATAATAAATATAATTTTTTGAGACCACATAAAATTATGAAATCATATATATTAAAAAAGATTAATAAAAGTATAAATGACATTTTTGTTAACTAAATTTATTTTTACACTTATATAATCATTGTCATTAATAATAAATTTGATCTTTGAAATGACATTATCGTTAACTACATTTAATTTTAGTCTTATAATTAAATTTGAGTTTTAAGAATATGATATTAATATTTATTGTTTTCTATTTTTTACTATATTGCAATTTATTTTAATTAAATTCTTCTTATTATTATCATATATGGTAATTAGTATAATGTTATATGAATGTATAGATAATAATTGTAACTAGTATAATGATTTATGAATTATTACATAATATATAAATTTTCTCACATCTTACTTATGTAATATATATTACTTTATTAATAACAATTATCTATTTATTATATAAAAATTTTGTACTATAACATATAATTTATATATTATATATAATTATGTTAGCCAAAGGTGAAGCTAGGCGACGTGTTTTTGAATCCTTACCAAATGGTTTATTTCTTCTGACTTAATTAAAAATTACGTTGTTTACCATAACAATAAATGATGTCGTTTTCTAGTAGGTTATTAACAAGAAAACGAAGTTGTTTTTGCTTTCGTGTCAGCTATCGCATTTTGTCTTCATAATTCATCGAAGAAGTGTCATCTCCTCTTTTGTGGTCGTCTCTTGTCTTGTGATCCTCACCATCGATGAAGCATCTCTGTGTTGGTACGTATTATTCTTCTTTTATGTTACTAAGAATCTTCCTTATTGTGCTCTATTCTTTTGCTACGTTTTGGAGTTTATGTGGGTTTTCTATTCTACAAATGGTGTATATATTTCCCTTTCTGTTTGTGTATGGAAAATGGTGAATTTTGTTTCTGTATTAGAGGTTGATGGTAGATGTTCTTTTTCCACTTCCGTTTTTGTTTGACAAAGTGCTGCTAACTATTTGAGGGAAGGTCTATTAGATAATCAAGACACAATTTGCAATAGACGTTTACATACATATTTACCATATGATTTCTTTTACACCAAATCCGTACCACTTATAATATACACATCATAAGGATTTTATTTCAATGTGTCATAAGGCTATGATTAGACATAACAATTAAAAGTCAAATGGTCAAAAGCAGAAATATTAGCAAGGCATCAAAACATATATAGGTAACCAACGTATAAGTTTGAATATTTAATTCAACTCATTTGGGAATGGTTAATTACTTTATATGAAGAATACTTCAAAGGAAATACATATTGATTTGAGTGTTTCAATCTTTTTATTCTCAAAATCTTAAAATTTATTTGATGGGGAAAAATCTCATTTTCAATATAAACCAATAGTTCATATTGAAAATTTCACATTTTTATTATAATAGTAATATAACCTTAAATTGAAAATATTGTATTTCTGTACATAAAGAACATGATCATGTGTACTCTAGTATAAATTCTAAAGTTGAGATATGATATAGAGGGTAAATGGATAACTTTCATTTCAATAAGGGTAAATGAGTAATCTCATAACATTAAATAGTCTTCTATGAAAAACTTTTATTTGTCTTGCAAATTTCAACTTGTTTCATCTTTTTGATCACTCCCAACCTAGTGCTTTTTAGACATCTAAATAGGTAGATAGAAGATGTATAACTAGTGAATTGTAGTACTTTGACTTATCATCGACAAACTAGCCTAACAGATCATATAGACATGGTATGCAGAATATGTCTTTTGCATCATTTCACTCCATGCCTAGAATTTATGGGATTTGATTACCAAACGAATTTAATTAAACATAATGAATTTTATGCTAAATTGACTTTTCAAAATTAAAATGTTAATATTAATTCATCGAGGAATGTCAACATGACAATTAGTTTTCAATGGTAGAACTAAGCTCCATTGGGAGGAATATGACAAAATTCTACCTATTAAAGAACAAAATTTCTCATGAAACACTAATCACCCTTTGCCTTCCATGACCGATCTTCTTTTTTAAGGTTTTTAGTATCATCCAAATTATCATTCTTCCTTAATTATTTGTATCTTATTTTCTATTAGGAAGCTATCAGATGAACGTTTGATTGTATATACTATGTGTTGTGTAAATCTTACTTAAATCTTCAAGAGAACATAGATGAAAATGGAAATGGTGACAATATCCCGATGGTTGGTACAGGATTAGGGCAATTGGTTATTTTGGAACAAGCTTCGGTTCCAATTACTATGTCTATTTAATTAGGTATGCATGTATTTGAATTTGGGTTCATTATATGATTTGCTTAACTAGCTATTTAAGTTATATACTAATTGTGCCCTAAGTGGAACGCATCGTATTACTAGTTCATCTAATTCAGTGATCCATAGTGTATCTAGCAATTCATTCATTGTATCTTCTGCTAGTTTAGTTATAGCCAAGAAGATGTTGAAAGAGGGTGTCAATAAACCTAACACTTAAAGGAAGATCTTTAACTTTTTCAATTGAGACCTTCAAACGTGTAAGGACCCTTATTAGGAATTCAAACAAAGGGAGCTCATTTACCTTTACTGACTCTCATATCACTTCGAATCCAAAAAAATAGTTATTTCATTTCCTTTTCAATGAAATAAGCGTGAAATTTTATTTATTATTATGTCTATAAGAATTTTGAAAACAATCTCTCTATTAATTAGGGGTAAGGCAGCATACTATTGAACCTCTCAGACCTCTCGTATTAGTGAGATTCATACTAGGTGTTGATGTCATTGTTGTATGTCTGTAAGAATTGTTAAATTTTTAATTAAAATATTGCACTACTTACCTGCATATATCATTATATTATGTTGCTTACAATTTTCAATATTTTGAGTAATATTATTTTATTGTTAATAAATATTAATGATTAATTATTTTTATCTTATTAATATTGAAATTTTATCTATGTTCATCTTTTTATATCCAGAAAGATAATTTATAGAGTTATGATGCATTAACTATATATTTAAACAAATTTATAAAGAAGGGAAATGAAAAAATGAAAAATCATATATAAATGTCAATTATAATTAACCTTAGGATTATTAAGCATACTTACCATTAAAGTTATCAAATTAATTATAAATTCTTTAATATCGACTTTTGGTGAAGATTTCAAAGTTTAGTTTCCAAAAGTCTACAATTGGCGATGAATTACCTATTTCGTCGTAAAAAGTTTTTGTTTTTTGCAACGTTTGCAATTCTCATTACCAAACGCTCAACCTTTGGTGACAAAATATGCAAACCGTCACAAAATTAGGCACTTTTTGCTACGATTATGAAAAATCATCGCTAATTAAATTGCTTTAGTGATGACATTATTTAGTGTCGCCAAAACCACGACTTTGGGCGACGAATGCTGAAATTGTCACCAAAAATCGACATTTAACAATGATTTCCAATTCATCACAGAAACAAAAACGTAACTAATAGTTTGATATGTTGTAGTGATACATGTTTGTCACGTTAACAATATTGCGGAGATATTAATGTCGGGCTATATTTTAAAAAAATCGAAAGTTTGATTTTTAGTTGTCACTTTTTAAAGTTCATATTATAATTACAAATTTAAGTAAAGTTTAATATTTTTTAATAAATAACCCTTTATTTAAAGCATAAAAAATCATGATTTGTTAGGGTGGAGATACTAATCTATTTAAAGCAAAACGATATTGAATTATTACTAATTAGTCATTGGTCATGGTTCAACAATCTTATTCATACACAAATTACTTGGTGCTTTGGAACCTGTTATGATATCTAGTTAGGTAAACAATGAACGTGTTATTCCTAGGAGGCATATGAGAATTTATGTAATCTGAATTTTCCGTCTCTTACATTGAAATACTTGAGTACATAAGTATTTATAATTTTCAAAAGACAATTTTAGTGACTCTCTAGATAATTTCTAATTAATAACTTCAAGAAACACTTATAAATACATGAATGACACATAATAATTTAAGATTTTAAAAGACTCATATAACAAATACTAGTGCAATAGGCCACGATCACGGGATGAGGGCCATGATCGTGCACTGTCTTTCTTCCCTCAATTCTTCTTAAAAT
>JANSVA010000002.1:17877957-17889467 GCA_025504915.1 Erythroxylum reticulatum | reverse complement strand
ATTTCAAGCATCACAATCTTTATAGAAAGTTATGTTGCAAACAATTGACCAAATTTACTATTATTTTTAATTCTAGTATGGTACATACAAATCAATAATGAATACCTTTTTGGATAACTTTTTAAAACATAAATAGTCCCTCAAATTTATAAAATAAAAAATCTCTTAATATATTGTGTTAATGTCTAAATCAAATATCTTAATGCTACTTTTACATGTTTACATTCCTCTCTCATAGTCTATTTACAATTTTAACATTTTTCTACGTGAATGTTTTATCATGTTTAATAAAATAATCAAATTTCTTTGTCTTTGTACACAGCATAATAAAATTTTTAATTCAATACATAAATTTAACCATGTTTATTTTCATTAACTAATTCATCAACAATATAGAATATAATCTAACTTGGTCTAGAAAGTTATAAGTGGTGTTTGGATGATATAATAATAACAATACAAATCATCAATAAATAAGTATTCTAACTCATACTAATCCTCATACTATTAAAGATTCCTTTACAATATATTCTATTTATCAGAAGAGGAAATAGTTGAAATATTTGTAAGAACTACAACATATGAATAAAAAATACATTAAACCATAGAAAAACTAACATGTATAACAAATTAAGATCAAAGGTACATAAAAGTCCCTTTTTTGTAGAAATATATCGAAACCCAAAAAGACACCAATTAGAAAAAATTGCATCCTTCTTCTCTATCTATCTATAACATTCATAACATCATAAAGTGAACATCTTTTTGACTTTAAATTGAATAACCTAAATGAAGAAATTACAACAATATCATCTTTTTAAATAAATTGCATCCTCATACAATTTACATGTTGCATCCCGATTTCATCCTTAAACTTAGCACATTTTTTGTTACCTTTTACATTTAATGATGTAATGGAACTTGTGAACAAAACATATGGTGCATGAATCTAACTCCAGCCTTAAAAATCAATTGTCACTTAAGAAAGAAAATTTTCCAAAATAAGATTGTAAAAGTTTGTTGCCAAACATTGATCTTATTTATTAGTTAAAGTAAAAAAGGGTACAAGGTCTCTCACAAAAAATAAAACAGCCTATAGATTTTGTAAAATTCTTTAGTACATATGTGTCATCCTCTCCTTTTCCTCTTAGTTCTAAGTTGAGTGCATCTGAGCCAATGATAACTTGTTTGGAGGTTACAAAAAAGGAGAAAAATGCTTGAAACTGGCTTACGAGAAATAGAAAACTAAATTACAGGATGAGAGTTAGACAAGATATTGCAAAAAAAAACTTAACCCATAAATTGCAAAAAAAAAAAACTCTTAGCAAAACTTTTATCGAACATGTTATAGGTAGTACTCAAACAGGCTTCCTAATCCATCTAAGCAAAACATCAGCCCATTGTGGATGCATTCATCATCTCTTTTGAAAACACATCATTATTAGAACCCACATTCCTTATCAACCAAACCACAACACACACGGTTGACAACATAAAACCTAGCAAAATACAAAACCTAAATAAAACAAAGAAAGTAGAACATAAAAACTCAAGTGCAAAAGAGGGATGACTTACCTCGACAGACGACAAACCAGAGACAATGAAGAAGACCAAAAAGCTGGAAGAAGTCGATGATTGAAGTTGGAAAAAGATAGAAGTATAAGGAAAACAACGATGAAAAATTAAATGGGGGGCTTTGTTTCATGTTATATTTAACAATGTTTGAACATTTGGCGACGATTTCTAAATGTTGAACATTTGGTGACTATTTCTAAATGTTCACAATTGGCAATGATTTTCCATAAACGTCGTCAATGTTGATAGGGCAACATCTTACGAAAACCTTATGGAATCATGGCAACATGTTAACCATTGCGACGAATTAGTAAAAATGTCACCAAATGATTGTCCTTTGTGCTAATCTTTGAGCAACATTTCCATAGATGTGTCACTAAAGGAGGTTTTTGGCAACAATTTTTTAAATCGTTGCCAATTCTTTCCACATATATAAATTTATATATTTAATTTGTTTTGTAATATATAATTTCTATAAAATAGTATAGAATTTGTAAATAATAAATAGAGTTTTATGACACCACATAAAATTGTCAAATCATATATTTTAAAGGAGAAAAATAAAAGGTATAAATTTTTTATAATATAAATTAATTTTTTGTTTTAGTTTTATAAATTTTTTAAATAACATTATTCTTGGCTAAATTTGTAATGATCCAAATTTTTGTTAAATTACTCATAATGGACCAATAAAGAGAAAAGCCTATAAAAGTATAAGTTGAGCTTAAGAAAGCTTAAGTTCATTCTCTCTCAAACTCTTTTCCCTTTAGGTTACTATTCACTCCCAAATTTAGACACTCATACCTTCACTCTCTGACCACCATTTTTGATGAGCTAAGGCTATATGGAAAGTTCTCGGGACATTCTATAAAACCCCTAAACTTGTTTCTTCCAAAATGACCCAGATTTGGAGGAATCACGACTTAAAATTTCGGTTCATTTAGGTAAGTCACCAATCTCCTATTTTTAGTCATTTTTTGGTGAAACTAACACCACCACAGTGTCTAACAGCCCTAAAAATGTAGGAAATGAGGGAAACCTGACACCAATCTATCCATTTTGCTGGTGAACGAAAATGGGTCACCTTCGATCTTTAAACCTTCGATTCTCACAAACCGGGAGGATTTTTTATGCAAGAATAGTGTCATTTGATTCCTGGAGGTAAGCTCATCATTTTTAGGTAGGTGGTGAAGATCACCACCACTTCAACACCAGTGTGTGTACCCCACACTCTAGTGATAGTGGTGATTTTTTGACTAGCATAGAAATGATCAAAAATAATTTTAAAATTCTCAAATATTATGTATATCAATTTTCATAAAAGCAACGTATTGAAATTCTTAATAGTTTATGAGATAAAAATTTTAAAAGGGTTATGATCTTATAGAAATGCATGAAATTGATTAAATGTGTTGTTCTTGATTAGAATTGAGAATATCTTGATGTAATGAGTATAAATGAGGGTGTATAGGTTAGAAATTGGCATCCTTGAATTATGATTGGATTTGTTATGAATTTTTGCGATGTAAATGTGGACTTAATTGGGTATAGGCATGTAGTTTGAAAGCCTAAATTGAGTTGTGATTACTAGTGGTTATAAAAGTGTCTTTTTATTGCAGGAATGAGCCTTCTTTCAGAAGGGAGATGTCCGTTTTATAGGGAAAATTCTACTAAATTTTCAGTAGACACCTCATAAAACGTGACATCGTCATTTTTTTAAAATAGAAAATAGAGCTCCTTAGTATTGAGCCATGGTCCTATTCTCGAGGTATCCAAAATTGGTCTAAGTTTTAAATCCTAATGATCATTCCTACTTTTCTTTCTATAAATCAATCAACAGCAAACCCCTCCACTTCGAGACACTAGGTTCAACGAGAAGGAGTGCATTCTACCTGTGAGTTAATATTCATGGTTATAAACATACGTTAGAATTTCATAGTCATCATGGAAATCAACATCATTTTCATATGTATGCATGACATTCATACATATGGATTGACACATGTATACATAGTTTGGTTATGCAATGTTGTGCTTGTCTTAATATGTGATGATGTGGAGGATTGTTATGGTATGAGCTACTTGGTGGTTGCCACTAGTCTGTGCGCACAGTGAGTTAATCGGTCGGGTATAGATTTGGGTTAATATTGGATCCATTGATTGAGATACGATATGGTTAGGGTGGTTCGATCAAGCTTACTTTCAGACGACAATCATATCGTAGTGAGGTTGTGGTGGTTCAGTTGAATATGGCTCTCAGACAGTAGTCCACTATATTGGATCAAGTGACCCGTGTGGAACAAGAGAGCCCTTATGGTAAGGCGTATGTCATCAAGTCGTTCATTAGTCATCCATTATTATTTGTGATTGTGATGATTATGTGACATGATATTGTTATGAGAAATGCATACATGTTTATAAACAAAATCATTATGTTATGAAATTGCATTATGGATGTAATACATTATAAATATATACATATATGTGAATCATTTGAAATCCTTAGGAGAGTATAGCATAACCATAGTATTAATTCACTCAACAAGGTCTGACTCCCCCGACTCTTTTTCAGGATCTTCTTTTTAGATCTCTTTTAATAGGTTACTTCATCAGTCTTCTTCCTCTCCAGAGATTCGATGTATGTTTGTAGGTGACCTTTAACTTTAGAGCCGTAATAGTCTTATATATATTGGATTTCCCTTATATTAACTATTGTAATATTATATCACATTAAATATTGTATATTGTTAGAACTATTTGATTATTATCAGCATGAGTTTGATCATTTTGAAATCTCATCTTTACTATGGATATAGGATTTTATGGCATTTTAAGCTTGCTAAGGGTCTAGTAAACCTTAAGTTTGCTGTTCCTTTAGCACCAATCACGATCCAAGGTTGGATCGTGACAAATTTTATTTTTAAACTTACAATCATTTTCAATAATATTAAATTTAATTTTTATGAATATGATTTAATATTTGATATCATATTTTCCATTTTTACTATATTGTAATTATTTTTAATTATATTGCAATTAATATAATTATATATGACAATTAATATAATGTTATATGAATGTATATATAATAACTGTAATTAGTATAATGATTTATGAATGTATAGATAATAGATAAAATTTCTCATTCTTTACTTACGTAATATATTAGTCTATTTAATCATAATTCTCTATTTATTATATATAAATTCTATATTGTTATATAAAATTTGTATATTATATATAATTTCTATAATATATAGAGTGTAAAATATAGGAATAAGGTTTAGAGATAAATTATAAAAATCATCGCAAAGGTTTCACATTTTTGTCACAAAGTTCAAGCCAAAATCACGTCATTTTATGAAATTGAAAACCTAATTACCCAAATGGAAGAAATAAATTGAAATCTAGCCTACTAAAAGAGTCTTCAGATGCTTCCTAATTAGGCCTGAACCATTGAAGTCGATCTTCTTCTTCGAGTCGGTCAAGTTGCTAGGTATGGGTTCCTTTGTCTTGCTTCACACCTTTTCTTCTTCTTCTCACCTTTAATCGTTATTATGTAATAGGTAGTCAATAGCTTTCTCTTGGAGGAGTCACATATGACTCCTATCTCAGGTGAAAGCTAACCTTGACATCTAAAATTACTTAATTCTTTTCTACTAGCTTGATGTCTTCTTGTTTAATCCAGATTTGTGAATATTAAATTTCTATCTGATATCTAATCAAAAACCTAAAAAATAATTAAGATTTCAATCTTAACATATCCATTTGTATTTAAAGTTTAAACTAAGAAACTTAAATCAAACTAATAAAAGTAAAATAAAAAGTAAAAAGGAGTGAAAGAAGTTTTTTTCAAGGAATATCATATAAGTATAGAACTTATAGAATCACGTTGGAGGTTTTCTTGTAAGTGTTTAGCTTTATCAACTTATTGAAATGGTCTTCCATTCCACGAAAGACACCTTAATATTCAAGGATGTTGATTTAATGTCTCCTTAAAAATGGATTAGTGTTTGATATGATGATTGGCTATATATTGGAGAAACTTATAGCTTATTTTTAAAGGACTACTTTTTATAACTTCAATGAGAGCTTACTTGAGGAACTCTACACATGAACTTCTTGATTAGAGGATCATCACCATCATTCATTTTTTTTACAATGAGAACCTAAAGCTAATTTTATTACTGTTATCCTATAATAGTAATAAATTTCATGTTTTTAGTGAGGTTACTAAAATAAACACATCATTAATTTCAATTGAAGAAGCTAACCTTATTTTAAACTTGAATTTCAAAAGAAACAAAGTTAAGGGTAGGGGGAGCTAACGATACGATATATATAACTTATGTTTATTTTTAGTAAAATTTTCATAAATATAATATTCATAAATCTAGACAAATATGATATTCAATAGGTTATAAACTCAACTTTAACAAGTTATATTGACTTATTAATGGTGAGTGGCAAACATAGAATGTGCTTGTGTAGGGGATTTTTGGATGGTTCAAAAATTAAGTTCCAATAATCTTTGTTTCTTTTGTGAATATTTTGTTAATTGCATATAACTTCATATACTTTTTATTTTCCTTATTAAATTGTACAATATGCTTTTATATAGATTATAGAAGATCACTTGTTTTATTTCTATTATCTTTTTCAATAAAACTATTAACATAAATTCATTGTAGAATGTCAATGTCGCAACTAGTTTTCGATGGAAAAAATGAGCTCCAATAGGAGGAATGTGGCAAAATTATCCCTTGAAGAACAAATCTATAAACAACAAATCTCCTCCTCAAAGTCTAATCATCGCTTACCTTCAATGGTCAATCATCTTTTTCAAGGTTTTTAATATCATCCGAATCACCTCTCTTTCTTTATTATTTGTATCTTATTTTTTTGTTAGGAAGCTATTAAATGAATGTATGATTATATATACTATGTGTTGTGTAAAGCGTCATCGAATCTTAAAGAGAACATAGATGAAAATAGAGGCAGTGGCGATGTCTCAAGGCTCCGTACAGGATTAGGGGAAAATTTGATTTGGAACAGTCGTCAATTGTAAAATTTACGTCTGTTCATTGTGACAATGATGAAGTCATTTAACCCAGTATGCATCTGTTTGAATTTGGATTCCTTATATCGTTTTAGCTTTTTATAATTCCTATACTATTTGTTTCTTAGGTGAAATGCATGCTACATGCAGTTCATCTAATTCAGTGATCCATACTATATATGGTAAATTATTTATTATATCTTCTACTAGTTTAGTTAAAGACAAGAAGTTGTTGGAAGAAGGTGGCAATAAACCAACTCCTGGTGGAAGATCTTTCAATGGTTTAATTCATGCCTTTGAACATGCGAGGAGCCTTCTTGGAAACTAGACATAGGAAATTCCTTTACCTTATCAACCAAGTCTCATGTTACTTGGAATCTAGAAAAATAATTATTTCTTTGTCTTTTGGACGGAATAGGCTTGAAACTTTATTTATTGTTTGTCTGTAATAATTGTTAAATTTTTAATTAAATCTTATATTACTTACCATCTATCATTATATTATATTACTTACCATATATCAATATTTATTTATTTTTGTAAGAATCATATATCACTATATTACAAATTTCATATTAAAATTATTTGAAAATTTTGTGACACATTATAAAATTGTCAAAACGTATAATTTTAAAAAGAAAAATAAAAAGTATAAATCAATGTAATATTGATTAATTTTGAGTTTATAGTTTCATACATTATTGAAATGATTTGACATTTTTATTAACTAAATTTATTTTTACATTTACAATCATTATTCATAATATTAAATTTGATTTTTCTCAATATGATATTCAGTCACAAAATAATCAAGTCAGAGTTAGTCAATTCATAGTTATAAATAAAAGAGTTATTTGTTATTTAAGCTTTTGGAGACGATTTAAAAAAATCTTCACCAAAAGTCCTGCTTTTCGCAAGGATTTAAAAAGTTGTTGCCAAAGGATAGCCTTTTAGAAATAAAAATAATAAACCATCGCAAAAAGATGAGCCTTTTGCGACGATTCCAAGATAGCATTGCCAAAGGCTTGTAATTAGCTACGCTTTTGTAAAACATCGTAAAACGGAAAAGTTTTGGCTACGTTTTTATAAATTGTTGCCAAAAATGAACTTTTTGAAATCATCGGCAAAAAAAAAAGGTAGAAATACTCAACTTTGTTACAGTGATTAACCATGAGTTCTAGGGGTCAAAATGAAGCTCTTTGATTTCTACAAGGCCAGTTAGAAAATCGGCAACTAAAAAATTAGTTCCTTGAAATACATGGACACTGAAGAAATTTTTAACTTGAAAGGTTAGTATTTTCATTATCAAAAGATCGATATCTTGCATCTTTATCAGATTTATAGGAATTGTAATATACTTAGCTAATCATATAGAACAGTGAGCAGATGCTTTCATACTACTCCCAGATAGGAATAGCATATAACATAGCATTGAAATTTTTCTTTTTTTTAAGGATTATAGGACTAGCATATAACGTAGCATTGAAATTTTTCTTAGTTGAATCTCACGAATTCGATTTGATTCGGGGTGACACAAAAGGAGCAAAGCGCCCCTAGAACCTGTTTTCCCTTTTCATTACCATAAACTTTGTTTAAAGGAAATCAAAAACTTAAGTCTGTTGATTGAAAAAGATATTCTTTAAATACTGTTGTAAGATTAGAATACGACAATTTTTAAGATAAATATGAAACAACATCAAACATGGAACGCTATTATCTAATATCCTTTTAAATTCTGGGAACCTTCCGAATTTTTAAATATGGAAACATAATTAATTATTTTTACTGTATCATATCATGGAAACTTAAATTAAATAAGTGGAGAGAAATTGTGAAATGATTTTGGGCTTATTTAATTTACACGTCCTAATGCAATAAGGGAAATCCTTATCTCGTTGTGTTTTGTTTTCCTTATTTAACTATATTAGGATATTTGTACAATTTACAATTGATAATTGGATCAATAGAGCGCTTCGCATATTTAAAAGCATTCGTGTAAACATTTACAGTCTGCATTTTGTTTGAGCGGAGTTAGAACGTTAATGACGAAAAATTAATCATTATGTTGTAACATGCACTTCATATGTTTCTATTAAAAAATAAATTCAAATGAATTATCATTACAGTTTTTTTTTTAAGAAATGTTAATTTAAATTTAAAAAATGAAGCAAGCAAAAAACATGGGGAGTACCCTTAACCATCCTAGCATACATATGCAGGGAGTATGAACTAAGCAAAAGAAAACATTATTCTAAGAGAATCAACCAAGCTGTTGAAGTTCAGCTACCTAGATGTTCAATGAGGATTAGATGTTTGTGCTGCACTTCTGGCTGACATTTTTTTAGTAGAATCAGCTCGCTAAGATCCTTGATGGTTTCAGATTTTATAGAATCCACGGAGGAACTTTTGTTTGCAACCTTCTGGAGTTTCTTTCTTTCCATAATGTATATACACAACTTGAGTGAAAGGTCAGGTTAATCAATTTTTGGGTAATCTCAGTGAAGGAGTTCCCTGGATCAAACCATAGACATTTTTTGGTGACATATCCCATATGGTGCTATTGTAAGGACATGAAAAAAGATGTGATCTCTTGTTTCCATATGAACCCGACACATAGGACAGATATTGTCCACTTGCAGATATGTCACTCTATTAGAGATATTGAGCTTATTTTTTATTGTTAACCATAGTATATAGGATATTCTTGGAGTCAAAGCCTTGTTCCAAATGATCCTGTGCCAATCAACCTTAGGGCTTCTTCTTCTTAATAGATCTTTGGTGATTTTATTGGTAAGTTTATGGATAGGTTGGTCTTTCCAGTAGAAGGTATCAAAATAATTTAGATTGGTGGGTAAGCAGGATATAAGTGTCTCAGGCTATGAGGGAATTACCAGGATGTATCATTGCTCATTGAGTTGAGTCTCATGTTGAGAGAAGAGATTTGTGGACTGCTTAAAAAATGGAAAGATTGCAAAAGTTTTCTTAGGCCTGATCAGTTGTCAAACCAAACAGACATCAATTTGTCATTCCCGATTATCCATGAGCAGGCCCAATCCTAAGCAAGGGCAAGAACAGCACTTACCTAAGGTCCACTATCATGAAGAATAAAATAGGCAACAGAAGGGGCTCATATTTTGTTCATTTTATTCTTTTTGAGGCAAAAAGGGCCCCTATTTTGCCTCTTTTTTTATGAGGGTCCACTCTTATCTCTTGTCAAGAACAAAAACAGGAAAAATAATGGCTATTTTTTCTTTGTCTAGGGCCTATAAAACGTCAAGAACGAGTCTATACATGAGACTTCATCTTGAACCTTATCTCTCAGCTTCAATAGTTGGTTGAGGAAATGAGAATATGAGGTTGTCTAATTCCCATTATACTTTTTCCTTTGAGGAAATAGGATTGTAACCACATTATCCATAGTGAGCTTTTATCTGTCAATACCCACTAGGATCTTTTAAGTATCAATGCTGATTTGTGATCTAGATTGGAGTGATGTTCAGTCCACCTTCATAATAGGGAAGACATAAATCTGTTAATTTCACTTTGGCTGATCATTTAGCACCATTCGGATGACTCCATAGAAAATTTGAGTAGCCTTTCAATTGATTTAATTATACCTTGAGAAAGGAAGGTGTGGGAACTCCAATATATGTATAATGAGTTTAGCACTAATTTGATAGGTTGCAGCTTACCAACATAGCAAAGATATTTGTTTACCCATGAAGTGATCCTCTTCTAAATTTTCTCTAAAAGTGGTTTGTATTCCATAAAGTTGAGCCTTTTGGTTGAAACAGGTAGTCCCAAGTACATGATAGGTGGGTTTTTGAACTTCATTCTAGTCGTTTGAGTGATAAGTGGTTCCAAAGTATTGGCACTTTTGGAAAGAAGGAAGTGACTCTTATTTAGGTTAATTTGCAGTTCAGAAAAACACTTGAATGTGTCAAGAGCTTTCATGAAAGTTAGAATAGAGTCCATCTTTGCCGTGCAAAATACTTTATCTATACCCTGTAAATTGTCATTATAGTTATTTATATATATATATAGAGAGAGAAAGAGAGTTATGTCAAGATTGAATGAGATAGTTTGTACAAGGTTTTACATAAATATTCTTTTTATAAAGAGAGTTTAATAGTAGATTACTAGAGAAGTTCAATTTTAATATAAAGAAGGGATGTCTCAATTCTCGCCTGACACTCCCTTTTTTGAACTATGCATTACTACAAAGAATGAACTATAGAATCTTTATGAACTAAAATATAATTATGACATTAACAAAATATAGAGAGATGATCATGCTTTATCATATAGTTGTTGGGGCACAATTTTTTATACAATTTCTTTTATGCCTCTAAGGACAATGTTCTGCCTAAAAAGTGGACATAGATAATAAATAAGAGATTAATAAAGATTTGAGTCATAGAGTTCTCAATTTTGACATAAGATACTTACTCGATTGAATAAGTACAATAAATAAAGAATTCTTATAATTTCTCATATTCATAAACTTAATTCAATTTAGTAGAATTTTTCATTCACATCTTTTCCATCAAGAATGTTCTATAAAACTCTAAAAGTTGGAGTATTCTACTTTCATGCAATTAACCGAGTTCAACAAGTACTAGATATTTCATGATCAAGAGTGTAGCACTGTTTATAGTAGTGGTCCTTATGTTAGTGTATGCCCCACGAACCAATTATAGAATGTATTATAATTTATCAGTTGTATTTCATGTAATGTTGGACTTTGACTTTATTTAATATTAGGTAGTTATAATGTCTTGCTAGAAACCACTTATAGCTTGTGGGCTTAAAAGAAGCTTGGGTTTACTATTAATATTAAATAAGCCTACAGGGTCGCACACTAAGAGACTAAGTA
>JANSVA010000002.1:17861485-17873500 GCA_025504915.1 Erythroxylum reticulatum | reverse complement strand
CTGAAGATATCCAATGTTTACTAACAATGTAAAAAGTATCTGAATCATCTCACCATAACAACATGTAACATGGATTCCCTCAACCAAGATAAAAAAAATTAGCTACTCATAATTGAATTGAAAACAAAGGAAATAACAAGGTAATAAGTCTCCATCCCTAGTTCTTTAATTAAAGAAACGAAAATCCTAATTGAAATATGAAAAAACGTAAAAACAAGAAAACCAGAAAACCAGAAAAGTGTAGAAACGAAAATCCTATTATAAACCTAAGCTACAACTTGCGTGAATCCCCCATCCTCTCTCCTTTTATGCTTGTTTTTCGTTATCTTCTCTTGATTGTCTTCCGATACTGTATCCCCCAATTTTAGGTAGTCAATCCCCTTGAAAGATGGCAATATAATGTTCAAAGATTGTGAGAATCTCGTTTTTGACTTTTGAAAAGTGATCTGCAGATTTATTCCATCCTTAGGCGTGCCTACGCTTAGTCACAGAATTGCTGTCAAATTAGGAATTTTGGATTTTCTTCCTTCTTTTGCATTTTTTTGATCTTATTTTGTCCCTAAGGTGTTGAAAACCATCTGTAAACAATTATAAAAAATTCCATTAATTTCGGATAATAATTTCCACACCTTAATAATAATTACGTCCAAAATAAGTGCAATTTAATGACTTAACATAAATAAAGAAAAAAGATTGTCATTAAATCATCTAACAAGATTAATGGATACAAATGTAAAGGGAAAGAAAACAAACCTGAATATTGGGAGAGGCCTAATAATCATACAAATTGTTCCAATTTTCTTGAGACATCTGTTCTGGAATATGTCTCTTTGTCTCCACATCAAAAGGAAAAGATATGTAATATTGATGTAGTCAATAACAACGATCCCTAGTCCTTTGTTTCAATAATGAAGTGACACAGTTTGAAACATAAGGGTTATCGATATGAACGACATTCAATTTCATCTGTGAATAATAAGTAAAAGTGTAATTAATCTTAAAATAAGTGAAACCATATTGCATATAGTTAAATAAGTTGTAAATTTAACGAAACTTTATCCAAAGCATTCTCCAACAAGTTATCTTCCTTTAACTCCTTGGCATGCTTTAGGCAAGTAATTCTGTTCTGGAAATTATGTAACACACTATAACCATAGAGCATATACTCGAACATCTAGAGGACATTCAAAAACATACCCTATGAGAATGGCATGTTAAAGCAGTCATATTCACTATTATGACATCATATAGAACATAAGTGATCATAAGTTCAACATTTCTCTTTTCATTTCACAAACCTCATTTACATTGTCATTACATCTCCTAATCCATATATGCACATTACAAAAACATCTGAGAGTTCAATGTTCGTTACAAAATATCTAACATGAAATGAGATGCTAATAGAAATAATCTATCTAAACTCCTTAAACATTAGCTGACCAAACCGTTGAGTCATTTTTTATTCCAAAATTGACAATACTAAACTAAACTACTACTAGATTGCCTTAAAAGCTAAGTTTTCTCAGTACCTGAAAAATAACATTGCAATTTTGATGAGTTTTGCGAACTCAATGAGTGAACCATCATCGATGTGCTCACTCGAGTCAAAACACAACATCACAAGTATACAACCAAATTCACAAGTATATCGCATTAGCTTGAATCAATTCCCATATAATTTTGTATACCAAATCACATTATACTTCATATCTCAATAAGCACATTATAATACAAACATGTCATATAATCTTTTCAGAATAATCCAATCTTTCACCTGAATCATTCATATCATCAATATGTATACAAGCATTGCAGATCACTATATCAACACAATTTAGTATTTTTTTTCACAAACATAGCATAACATTATATCAACTCAATTTAGTCATTCTTTACAATGATTCACATGATACAAGTAAAGATATATATACAATGCACATAAGACTCCACTTCTATTTTTATTTTGTTGTGACCGAGCACCTATTTAACTGTCTTGTATCTATTTTGAATATCGAACTCATTTCAGATACTATCCTGTACCTATTATAAATCCCGAGCTCATTAATCGTTGAGCTTGTGGCTCTGTGTGTATATTTATGAGCTTTAAGCTTCTTTTCACATTGGCCACTCTAGTCACAACTCTCTTATCTGATCATACATATCAATGTAATGAAAATGTCTCAATTCACATGTATATTATCAATAACTCTCATTCAGTGTGCACAGTCATATAGTACATTCATCGAATCTAAGTCCAGCATTCAATATATAATTGAGAATACAATTTCCATATTCACATTCAATTTGCAAACACTTCCAATACAGTCCCGAATATCAAACTCCTCGGACCATCAATGTCCGAAATTAACACAATCATATCAATAACAGTTTAATATCTAACAATTAATTAAGAACAATTCAAATATAGTGAGTAAACATCTAAGTTAACTCACTGTATGCTCCAGATAACTATTGCCTTGACCAGCCGACAATGTCTGGAAGTTGTTGATCAATTTGTGCTTCTAAATCATGCAATACACACATATGTACACATTACTAACTTGTTTAATCAAATAAGTACTCAATCATACACATGTATATATTTTATGATCAATGCTTGCTTAATTGACTTTCCCAAGTATGTATTCTTATGCATAGATCTTAACTATCCAATTTGTGCTTATACACCCTAAGACTATTCAAACATCATATTTTGTATACAACCATTTTGCAATCAGGTTTGTACCTTTAAGTTAGCTTGATTTACTCAAAATTCATTAACCATACTTTACACTTATCCTTGAAAATTTTCATGATCAAAATCCCCTTATAACACATACACAATTATTACTTTGAATCTGGAATTTCAGCAAGCTAGATCTATACATTCACTAATCTTTTTCTAGCAATATATATTCATACATTTACCCAATTCTCATTCATAATTACCCCATGTTCTTTAATGCTCATTCTTCTATACCTTATACACATTACTCATGTACTTGAGATCATACTTGCATTAAAAGAACTCATTTATTTCTTTAACAAATCATAATTTCTAGATTTGAACTCATCCACATCAAAGCAGTCCATCCTTTAGGTTATGACATCAATTAACTACATAACTTATCAAGCTTTTAAACAATTGATAAAAAAAATAATCTAGGATCATTCCTAGCCTTAATCAAGTCCAAATATACCAATTAAGAGTGAAATTTCTTAGTTGGTTCGATATATACACAAGGATGAAATTAAAATTCCAGAATTTGTCATTAACATCACTGTATAACTTTACTACACTAAATACTTCACAAATTTTACAAGCTTAAAGACATCAATAATACCTGAAATTTTCTAAATTCCATGTCCTTTAAGGTTACTTCATTTTAGGTCAATTTAATTTATATATTGACTACACTAAGGCTTACAAAATTCTGCCCACTTATATCATTAATAGTCATTTTTTACAAACACACCTACAGCTCTAAGTTTTTCCAAATTCGAAAACATCTTAATAACACCTATCTTAGCATGAATTCCTCATTAATTATACTTAAAATCCCAACTTAGATCATCCATACAAAATCCCATAAACTATTGTTTTTGTATATGTAAAAATAGAATAGAAAAGTATCCATTCATTCTCTATTTTCCAGCACATCTTCAACATCAACATCATATACAATCCATCCCAATTTCATCATCATAAATTCTCTATTATAATATTCCATTGATATTTATGCATTAGTATTTGTTTTTCTAAGTATTTGGTATATGTTTCTTGCATGATAGGTTAGTATTGTTGTGTTTTAGGACTTGTTTTGTGTGTTTTTGTTTAGTTTGATCTTCATGGTTGTTCTTTTATGATTGATATTGGCTTATGTTAGGAATTGATCATTTTGGTGTAGGAATGGAGGGTGGACACATTTATGATTGAGCTCAGGACCAAGAGAAGAGAAGAGAAGTGAAGCTGCTGAAAAAAAAGAACCCATGATCGTGGAAAAGGGCATGTTTTCTACTATTATGGGAAATCTATGGAGAAAGTTTCTATTAAGTTAACCTATAATCGTGGGAAGTAGAAGTATAACTCCCACGATCATGGGAATTGGAATTCGAAGAGACACACAAGTTTCATGTATTTTTTTTAGGTTTTCGTGACTTTAGAAGAGATAGAATCCTGAGAGCTGCCAGAGGCTCGTGGAACTTGCTTCTTAGAGCCAAAAGACATATTAAGATCCTAAAGATAGAGGAGATTCAAGGTTTCACTCCCGATTGGGCAAAGAGCACCCCGTCATCCAGATTTTCCAAATTGGGAAAAGAAGAAAAGGATCTGCCCTGTATAATCTTATTTCAATTTCTTTCTCTTCTAACAGGTTTATCATGGATTATTTGATTGTTGGAGATGTTATAGATATTATGATTGGCTAAAACAGTTTTTAGGGTTTGTTGTTGAACTATTTATGAACCATTGGTTATTGATTTAATGATATACATGTTCGTGTTATTTATTATTCTTAAACCTTGCAATAAATCGAGAGAGTGAGCTTGGTAATCTGTGTTAATTTTACAACAAGAGTTGTCGATTAATAGACCTATAAATAACAAGTTATTGATTTATTAGGATGAAATTTCAATAGATCAATACACTGTTGATAGGATAGTTTCATATCTAATTAAATGTTTAGGAAAAGCTTTGCACATCGAGATATCCCAAAGTTATTTCTAATTTATTTAACTATTGACATTTAGTTATACCTTGAAAGAGGGTAGTTAGAATTTTAGAAAATCTTAAGCCAAGCATCAATTGAATCAATTAATCGTAGGGGAGCAAATAGGGATAATGATAAGTCCTAATGTTTAATCTTGATTTTCTCTAAGTCTTAGTTTAAGATTTTGATTTGGGTTGCGTTGTTCCCTGTTACTTTTAGTTTATCTTTATTTTACGTATCTTTTTAAATTCAACTGAAATGATTTCTTAAACAAAGAACAACCTGAATTAAGTGGTGCCTACGAACAATTCTCGTGGGATTGATATCTGTTTTCAACCACAAGTACGACCCGTATACTTGCGATTTTGAGCTTAAGATTAGTAGTATGTTTTACATTCAACAAGTTTTTAGCGCCGTTATCGGAGATTAATTGTTTAACATCTTGTTTAGTTTGGGTTACTTTGATTTAATAGTTCTTGATACTTTTCCTTGTTCTTTACAAGTGCATGATCATAAGGAACACGCGAAGGAATACTGAATTTCATGACAAAGAGTTAGTTAATATCACAAGGCACGAACAACAGTTGAGAAGAGTGAAGGGCCAAGATATTATACAAACAAATATGGTGGAAGAAGGGAACAAGGAGGGGTCAAAAGGACATTGATGGACTTTATGAGACTAGGATTCAATCCTCAAGGAGTTACAAGGCTAGAAATTCAAGCTAACAATTTCAAAATGAAGTTGGCACTCCTTAACATTCTTTAGAGTAGTGTGCAGTTTTATAGGTTGTCTAATGAAGATCCTAATGCCTATCTCACCAATTTTTTGGAGATATGTGACACTTTCTGATTTAATGGAATGTCTGACAATGTCGTGAGGTTGGGACTATTTTATTTCACTTTGAGAGATCAGACGAAGGCGTGGTACAATTCACTTAGCTCAGGGTAGATTAATACATAGGAACAACTAGCCTAGGCATTTCTCGCTAAATACTTCCCATTAACCAAGACAACAAAGATCCTTAAGGAAATCATAAATTTTCAACGAAGCGATGGGTAGTCTTGATATGAAGCTTGGGAGAGGTTTAAAGAACTACAGAGAAGTTATCACTACCATAACCTTCCGAGTCACGCAAACATTCTAAAATGGTGTAAATCAGAGAATAAGAGGGACCATAGATGCAGCCGCGGGAGGATCTCTAATGAGGAAAATTATTCATGTAGTGCATAATCTTTTAGAAGAATTGGCGAGCAACAGTTATGTGCGCTTAAGAAGAAGAGTAGACAGGGGCAGAATGAGCAAAAAGTTATGATCCCAATTGACTCTATTACCGCTTTGTAGGAATAAATCACAGCCCTCACCAAGCAGTTGAGCAATATGCAAGGAGCATCTTCATCTACATCCAAAGCTATGTAATCACAATGTCAGTTATGTGGGCAGGATAACTATTGTATAGCATAATGCTTTTTTTGGGAGCTAGTAATATTAAACAAGTAAGTTACTTGGGCCAACCACAGCTAGACAACAATCCATACTCGAATACTTATAATCTGGGGTAGAAAAACCACCCAAGTTTTTCTTGGAGTACTAACAATATAGGTGGTCAAGCAAGATCGCAAAGACCTCCAGGATTTCAGCAAGACAGACTTAGATCTTTGGAGAACAAAATGGGCAAGTTGATGGATGTTTTGTGTTCCAAATTGCCAAGTCAAGAAGAGAACCAAAAGAGGTTAATGTCAAGCCAAGAGGATGGAGGCAAAGTTTGATCAGATTGTGAAGAACCATGCCTCATCCATCCGTAAGTTGTAGGTACAGGTAAGTCAACTTGCTAATGCTATATCTACTAGAAGTGTAGGTAGCTTACCAAGAAATATCGAGGCTAACCCAAGAGAACAATTGAAGGTTATCACACTTCGAAGTGGCAAGTAGATGGAGGAATCAAGTGTGAAAAAGGATTACCAAGAAAAAGCAAAATGTAAGGAGATTTAAGAAGATAAAGAAGAAGAGAGGCCTTATGTACTAGCACCACCCTACAAGCCTAAACTTCCGTATCCATAAAAGGTGAGGCAACATCAAGTGGACACTCCATTTTCCAAGTTTTTGGAGAAAATGAAAAAGCTTCAGATTAACTTGTCATTGGTGGAAGCTTTAGAGTGCATACTCAAGTACGCAAAGTTTCTAAAGGACATATTGACACATAAACGTACTTGGGAGGACAATCAGACGGTCACTTTGACAAAGAATTATAGTTCGATTATCTCAAGCAATATGCCTTCAAAGCTACAAGATTTAGGGAGTTTTACGATTCTATACGCTGTTGATGACTTTGAATTTTCTAAATGACCATGTGATTTAGGTGCAAGCATTAACTTGATGCCTTTGTTTATTTTCAGGAAACTGGGACTAGGAGAGGTCAAGCCAATATCCATGCTGATCCAACTTGCGGATCAGTCCATCAAGAGACCATATGGATTTGTAGAAGATGTGTTGGTCAAAGTAAACAAATTTATTATTCCTATTGATTTTATGGTATTGTATTTTGAAGCTGATAAAAATTATCCATTGATTTTGGGGAGGCCCTTTATGAATACTGGTAGGACATTAGTTGATGTGCATAAGCAAAAACTTGTTTTGAGGATTGGTGATGAGCAGGTTGAGTTTAATATGTCTAAATCTTTAAAGAAACCGATGGACGGTAATGTGTGCATGAAGATTGATGTTACAGATGAATGTGTGAAGGGGGTTGAAAAGGAAGTTACTAAAGTACACAAGGATGAGAGTATGAGAGAAGAGGATTTATATGAGGAAGTTGACTTAAAGAAGTTACAGATAACAAATACACCTATACCACCTTCCATTGTTAAGCCCCCTACTTTAGAGCTTAAACCCTTGCCTTCTCATTTGAGATACACCTTTTTAGGTAAAGACCATACCCTACCCATCATTATCTCGAACCAATTAGATATTGAGAAAGAAGAGAAAGTAGTGGAGACCATTAGGAAAAGGACGAGAGCTATAGGGTGGCAAATTTCTGATATTAGGGGGAAAAGCCCCAATATGGTGATGCATAGGGTTATCCTAGAAAAAGGATGTAAAACTATGAGAGAGCAATAGAGAAGGTTAAATCCAAACATATAAGAGATTGTGAAGGAGGAGGTAATAAAGCTATTAGATGTCGAGATTATTTATTCCATTTCAAATAGTGAGTGGGTGAGTCTAGTATAGTGTGTGCCTAAGAAGGGAGGCATGACAGTAATGGAAAATGAAAATGGTGAAAAGATTTCTTCTAGGACCATCACAGGTTAGAGAGTATATATTGATTACCGAAAGCTCAATTTGACCACTAAGAAAGATCACTTTCTTTTACCTTTTATGAACCAAATGATTGAGAGGGTGGCTGGCCTTGCATTTTACTATTTTCTTGATGGATACTCAGGGTGCAATCAAATGGTTATATACCCACAGGATCAGGAGAAGACCACTTTCACTTGCCGTTATGGGACTTTTGCTTATTGTAGGATGTTGTTCGATTTATGTAATGCACCTGTCACATTCCAAAGGTGCATGATGGCTATATTCATAGATATGAATGAAAACTTCATGGAGGTATTTATAGATAATTTCTTTTTCTTTGGCAATTCTTTTGATCATTTTTCGTTGAATTTAGACAGAGTGCTTCAAAGATGTGAGGAGTCTCATCTAGTCTTGAACTAGGAAAAGTGTCACTTCATGGTCCAAGAGGGAGTTGTATTGGGCTATAAGATCTCAATGCAAGGGGATTGAAGTGGATAGAGCTAAAACTGAAGTAATTGAAAAGCTACCACCTCCTACTAACATCAAGGGCAACCGAGCCTTCCTTGGTCATACAGGGCTCTACAGATAGTTTTTTCAAGGATTTTTCTCTTATCGCTAGACCCTTAGCTCATTTATTAGTTAAAGATGTGCTTTGTTTTTAATGATGCTTGTTTAGACGCTTTTAATAGGCTGAAGAAGGCACTTATATTAGCACCCATTATGATGTTGCCAGATTGGTCTCTTCCTTTTGAAATTATGTGTGATGCAAGCGATCATGCCATTGGTTGTGTCCTTGGTCAGCAAAAAGAAAAGAGGTTGCACACCATCTATTATGAAAGAAAGACCTTGACGAGAGCACAACTGAATTACACAAATATGGAAAAGGAGTTGCTTGATATGGTATTTGCATGTGAGAAAATTCGTTCTTATCTTTTAGGCTCACATATCATTGTTTTTACAGGTCATGCAGCATTGCAATATCTTTTTGGAAAGAAGGATGCCAAAGCTAGACTTATCCAGTAGGTTTTTCTGCTCCAAGAACTCGATATTAAGATTAAAGACAAAAAGAGAGCTAAAAATGTTGTAGCTGACCACCTCTCAAGACTTGAAGGAGGCCATCATAAAGAAGAAGAGGAAATCAGGGAGAGCTTTCTTAATGAGACTTTAATGATGGTAGATAATCCTGTTCATTCTTAGTTTGCAGATATTGCAAACCACCTCTCAACTATTATTCTTTCTTCCGATCTTTCTTATCAACAAAGGAAACAGTTTGTATTTCAATGTTCTCGTTATATTTGGGATGAACCTATACTTCATAAGATATATGCTAACAGTGTGATTCGTAGGTGTATCCCCAAAGATGAAATGCCTGAGATTCTAATGTAAGGTTATAGTTCACCTTATACAGGGCATTATGGAGCTAACAAGACTGCAACTCAGATCTTGGAGTGTGGAATTTATTGGTCAACCTTATTCAAGGATGCTCGAGATTTTGTGCTAAAGTGGGATAGGTGTTAAAGAGTGGGTAACATATCAAAGAAGGATGAGATGTCGTTTCAAACATCATGGAGGTGGAGATATTTGATGTGTGGGGACTAGACTTCATAGGACTGTTCCCATCCTCTTTAGGTGACACTTACATATTAGTCGGAGTTGAGTATGTTTTCAGGTGGGTTGAGGCTATAGCTACTCCAACTAATGATGACAAGGTGGTTCAAAAGTTCATCAAGAAGATCTTTACAAGATTTGGGGTGCCCAGAGTGATTATAAGTGATAGAGGGAGCCATTTTTGCAACAAACCGTTTGAGGCTCTTTTAAAAAGATACAATGTTCATCATAGACCCCTTACCACCCCCAAACCAGTGGTCAAGTAGAGTTGGTGAATAGAAAGCTGAAGAAGATTTTGGAGAAGGTAGTGAGCACCTCAAGAAAGGATTAGGCATTGAAACTAGATCACACCCTATGGGCTTACAAGACAGCTTTCAAGACACTCATAGGATATATAGACTTGTGTATGACAAGGCGTTCTATTTTCCTTTGGAGTTAGGGCATCAGGTTTATTGGGCCGTTAGGAAGTTGAATATAGATTGGAAACTTACGGGTGAGAAAAGATTGTTACAACTTGATGAATTAGAAGAATTGAGGTTTGATGCTTATGAAAATGCCAAGTTGTATAAGGAAAGGACAAAGAAGTGGCATAATGCTCACATCAAGAAGAAGGAGTTCAAGAGTGGGGACTTGGTGGTTTTGTTCAATTCACGACTTCGATTATTTCTTGGAAAGCTCAAGTCAAGATGGAGTGGACCCTTCAAGGTTATTCAAGTATTTTCCCATGGAGCTTTGGAGTTGAAAAATGACAAGGGTGAAGCATTCAAGGTCAATGGGCATAAATGCAATCTACTGAATCTCATGTCACCTAGAATCTAGAAAAATAATTATTTCTTTTTATTATCAAAGGAATAAGTGTGAAACTTTATTCATTGTTTTGTTTGTAAAAATTGTAAAACTTTTAATTAAAATTTTGCGTTACTTACTATATATCATTATGTTATATTGCTTACTATATATCAATATATTAATTGTTTTTCTATAATAATTATATATCATTTTATTATAAACTTCATATTAACACTATTTGAAAATTTTGTGCCACCTTATAAAATTGTCAAATCATAAAATTTAAAAGAAAAAAACAAAAAATTTAAATCTATGTAATATTAATTAATTTTGAATTTATAGTTTCATAAATTATTGAAATGATATGACTTTTTTATTAGCTAAATTTATTTTTAAATTTACAATCATTTTCAATAATATTAAATATGATTTTTCTCAATACGATGTTCAATCACAAAAGGATCAAGTCAAAGTCAGTGAATTCATAATTATAAATAAGAAAGTTATTTTGTTATTTTAGTTGTCACCAAAATTATGGATTTTAGCAACAATTTAAAAATTCATCGCCAAAGGATAGCCCTTTGGCAACAAAAAAAATAATCCATCTCAAAAAGGATGAGCATTTTGCAATGATTCTAAACAAGCATCATCAAAGGCTTATAATTAGTGACCCTTTTGTAAAACATCGTAAAATGGAAAGGCTTTCATGACAATTTTGACTTTTAGTGATAATTTTGAAATTGTCACCCAAATAAATATGGCAAATACTCAACCTTGTTATAATGAGTTTTAGTGTATCTTACAGCATAATTAATCCAATTAACCTAAAGCTATTAACACTTCCTTTGACAAACACTCATGTATTCTAACAGGAAGAAACCATTGTAGAAGTAAATTATAATCATGGCTCTTTATGTTGGCCTTCAAATTTTTTGTCTTGATAAATAAACATGATTAGATTTATTTTGGGGTCTTGCTAGATTAATTGGTGTTGGAATTAATTAGCATGCTAATGTGAGCAAGATAATATGATGTAGGTTAAGGGAATTAAAGTGTTAAGCTGATAAGATTGCATAAAGGGCATTGTTGGAACATCAATTAAGTTATAAAGTCTTAGGCATTGAAGAAGGGGCAAAATGGGAAGAAGGAATTGTCAGCTTATGCTTTAGAAGAGAAAACGATGGTGAAGAATGAAAGAAAAGGGAAAACATAAAAATAAGAAAGAAGAGAGAGAGAGTGTCGATGGTTGAGAGAAAAAAGAGAGTTGAGCTAGGTTTTAATTTTTCTAAGCCTTCAAGAGGGATTTTGAGAGTGATCAAGGGAAAAAGGTAGAGGAAGAAAAGAGCTTTCTTTTGAACTAAATATCTCTTCATTTGGTTAAGGTTTAAGGTAAGAACATTTTAATGCTTTGGATTTTGGAAGGGTTTTGGTTCAAAAAGCTTAGAAAATGCATGGGTTTCTTTGGGTTTTCCAATTGGAGTTCATTTTTCAATGGCAATTCTTGCTAATGTTGAAGGGAGGCAAGAGCGGCAAGAGGAGCAAGAGGAGAGTCATCCTTGAGCAAGTTTTCAAGCAAGGAAACTAAAGTGGGTTACATTTTTATAATTGAAT
>JANSVA010000002.1:17844901-17861385 GCA_025504915.1 Erythroxylum reticulatum | reverse complement strand
CTTTATTCTTTTGATATTAATGAAGTGTGAATGGTGCATGGATGATGTGAGTCGAAATTAGATATATGTGAAGAAGCCAGCAACTTGAGTTGAGGATTTTGGAACATAATCGTTGATATATATATATGTATGTATGTATGTATGCATAAGAGAGATACTATGGAAAGAAAGATAGGAATTATAACTGATTAGATGTAGTTGAAGTTGATAAGACAAATGAGTTGAGATTTGAGAGTTTAATGAAATCATTTTGGTAGTTGAAGGTTTATGCTCAGAATATTCCAAGTTTGTATAATGCAAAATTTTAAGTCTTCTATAAGGGAAAATTCGTGTTCTGATTTTAGGAAAAAAATATGGATTAATCTAGGATGAATTTGACAAGTTGAATTGATGGAAGTTGTAGCTTGTTTTTTCTAACTTTTCAATGCTATAAAGGATGAAGTTTTTAGATGTCGGAGTAAGAAGTTATGATCCTTATAAGGGAAGATACTCAGAAGTATAGTTTGTATCATCTAATGATGTCATTAGACCAGATGATGTCATTAGATGATACAAACTATACTCTTGAGTTTTGATGACGTTATAGGGCACTTCGTCTAGTGAGGACGTATCGTCTTGTGAAGACGTTTTGTCTGGTGAGGACATGTCGTCTTGTGAGGACGTATCGTCGTATGAAGACGCTTTGTCTGCTGATGATGTGTCATCTTGCGAGGACGCTTCATCTGGTGAGAACGTATCATCTTAGGAAGATGCTTCGTCTAGTGATGATGTGTCATCTAGCAATGATGTATCGTCTTATAAGGATGCTTTGTCTGGTAAGGGCATATCGTCTGGTGATGACGTGTCGTCTTGTGAGGACGCTTCATCTTATGAAGACGCTTCATCTGGTGAGGATGTATTGTCTTATGAAGATGCTTCTTCTAGTGATGACGTGTCATCTGACGATGACATATCATCTTATAAAGACGCTTTGTCTAGTGAGGGCGCTTCATCTGATGATGTCATATCGTCTGGTGATGATGTCATATCGTCTGGTGATGATGTCATATCGTTTGGTACACTGTTCACCTAATCCTATCATTTAGTCACATTTTTTACCCTCTAAAAGATAGAATTTTCCTTTAAGGTCTGCATGAAAGTTGTAGATATGGAAGTCCTCTTCGATACAATTTTAAGAAAGAATTAATCCAAAATCTCTAGTGAAAGTTATGCTAATTGTTCCAAGATAGGTACAACGTGATGGAGGACATGAGCATGGTTAATTCTTTTGGCCATAACTTCATAACCCGAGCTCCAAATGAAGTGATTCTTGAAGTAATAGATTCCTAATACTTTTTGCTACCTCTCCTTAAGAATTGGTAACTTTTTATGTAGTTTTGAAATATGTTGATGGAAAGAATATGATGGATTGGTTGGAAGAGCATAATCGGGTTATGAACACACTTTGGATTTGTAAGCATATCTTGAGCTTTAGAGCTCCAAATAAGGTGGTTCTTATTTCAAAATAAACAAGAGGCTAAGAGTTACAATTTTTTTGAAGAAGTCAAATTGTGATTTTGGGTGTTTACTAGTGTGGGCACGTCATCCTTATGGGATGATAGCTAATGAGGATTCATCGAAATAACCCTACAAGGAAGCCCGCTCAAGCTTTATGACTCCGAGTTGTTGGACTTCGGAAACTACAAGATTTTTGACTCACATTCTCATGACTCTGATGTTGGGCTCTGAAAGCGGGGTCCATCACTTTAAGTCCAAAACTTTTCTATCATATACATTGATAAAACATGTTATATTAGAGGCATACCCTTCAAGAAATTTAATTGATTTAAGATACTGACAAAAGCTTGTTTCTCATCTTTTAATATAATGTAACAAGTAGGTGGAATCATGTATGACCCATCATCTCTCCTTTTCAAATACAAATATTTTCTTATATTCATATCTTCCATGTCTGATCTAACTTTAATTGTCTTTTGATTTACCATCAATTCTCATCAAAGTGCATAAAATATTCTCATAAAATATTTTTTTAATAAGCATGACATGATCAGATAGCAACTTCTTTTAGTAAGGCATATTCAAAAAGATTCTTTTTATCTCAATATTTCATATGATTTAAGAGCATATATTAACATAAAAATGCATACATTACATACACCTCATGCACCTTGATTCATATTCATAGGTCAAAGTCAACAGACAAATAAACGATGTCGTTCTAAACTCGAAATTTTTCAATAAATAAGGTTTGAATCAACCTGAGCCTAGCCCTATTTCCATCTGTAACAAATTCTAATATTTTATATAACCAATATATAAAAGCAATAGTAATTTTTGCATTATCATTAGAGACAACAAAATTAAATTAATTGATAAATTTTGATTAATCAAAACGAAGATTAGGGGTAATAATATTTTTAGATTCAAATAATTATAAAATAAGTCAAATAAAATTGAAATTAATATATTATATTATATTTAGTGACTAAATTAAGACTTAAAATTTTTTTCTAAATTCTAATCAAATTTTCCTTATGACTAATCCGTTGGTGAGAACTTACAGTACATGATCTTGTTTTATTCTATTTTCCATTTCGCTAACACATTTAGCATATTAAGAGAAGCCCAAAATTGAGTGGAATAATTGGGAAATGTAGATATTTGCTATTTTTATTATTAGAATAGAGATAGTCGTATCAGTCCTCTCATATATCTCTATAATTTTGACTTTAATTGTTGATGAATTTTATGCTAAATTGACTTTTCAGAATAAAACTGTTAACATCATCGCAGGATGTCGACGTAGCGACTAGTTTTTGATGATGGAAATGAGCTTCGCTGGGAGGAATGTAATAAATTTCTCCCTAATGAAAAACAAATAAATGCAGAACAAATCTCCTCATCAAACACTAATCACAACATGTCTTCCATGATCAATCTTCTTCTTCAAGATTTTTAGTATCATCTAAAATACATTTCTTTCTTTATTATTTGTATCCCATTTTCTGTTAAGAAGCTATTATGTGAACATCTTATTTTATATTATATATGTTATGTAAAGCTTCCTCAAATCTTCAAGAGAACATGGATAGAAATGGAGGCAGTAGCGATGTCCCAATGGTCCATACAGAATTAGGAAATTTTATCATTTTGGAATAGTCATCGATTACAAAAAAACTATGTCCGTTTATTGTGACGATGGAATCATTTAATCATGTATATATGTGTTCAAATTTGGGTTCCTTATCTTGTTTGATTTAGCTTTGATTATGTTATGTTGTTTGCTCATTAGATGAAATGCATGGTACATACGGTTCATCTAATACAGTAATCCTTACTGCATCTAATAAATTGTTCATTGTATCTATTGCAAATTTAGTTAAAGCAAAGAAGTTATTGAAAGAGAGTGTTAATATACCAACACCTAACAGAAGAACTTTGACTGTTTCAATTGATTGCTTCCAACGTTCAACGAGCCTTCTTAGGAATCAAGATATTGGGAACTCCTTTACCTTTTCTACCGAGTCTAATGTCACTTGAAAAAGGAAAAAAATAATTATTTCTTTTCGTTGCTAATGGAATATTAGACATGAAATTTTATTTATTATTTTGTCTGTAAGAATTGTTAAACTTCTAATTAAAATATTATAGTTCTTACCATATATCACTATATTATATTGCTTACCTTATTTTAATATTTATTTATAGATTACTATTTTATTGTTAATAAATATTAATGATTAAGAATAGTAGTCAACTTAAATTTATGATGTTTTAGGCGCTCCATTTTATTTTCATGAAATTTTTATATGAACGAAGGTATAGTACTATGGACAATAGGTATCATTAAAGAATCATTTGTGTATAAATTCATATATTAAAACAAATTTATATAGTTTGAATGCATTAGCTATTTAAACAAATTTATAAGAAGACAAATGAAAAAATATGAAAAATCATATGAATGTCAATTATAATTAACCTTAGGATTATTAAACACACATATCATTAAAAAATTATTTGTTTAACATTATTATTTTTAACAATCCTACCTAAGACAAGTTTCTTAAAAAATACATAAGATATAAAATGTTTAATATAAATTTTTGGCGAATATTTACATATTCGTCACCAAAAGTTCAACATTTAGGGACGATTATAGTGAATCGCCTACCATTAGTGAAAAAGTTATAGGGAATCGACAATTTTGGTAATCGTTGCCAAAAGCTTATTTTTAGTGAAGTTTCTGAAAAAACATGGCTAAATGTCAGTTTTGTTGTAGGGACCATATTAATATTTAATATTATTAGACCATGATAGGTTATCGCCCACTGTTGTTTTCTTGTAATTTAGGGTTTTCTTTTCTCTTATTCTTAATGTCTTTTTGTGGTTGCTGCCCTAAAACTTCTTACAAACAATTAGCACTGGGACACGCTGTATCTTGCGATATAAAGTCTCTTGGGCAGCTGATGTGAACAGGGAATACAGTGCTTGAAACATGCCAAATTTTATTTACTTAACTATTGATGACCATGCTAAATTAATTGAAGTTGAAAGAATAAAATTTGACAAGACAAAGGAGAAAGCGAAACAACTAGAAGAAAACCGGAATCTGGCCAAAATAACTCATGGAATACAAAAATATTCTTATCTTAACTAAAGGAAAAGTTGTTTACACAGAGAAAAATCAAAAAGAAAAAGAAAAAGGTAAGTGAAGGCAGTTTACTTGCCTCACAATTTCTCAGAATAGCCTATTCTCATTGCTGTGAACTCCGCATGTGACTGTTGCTTTAGCTCTCGCTTTCTTCCAATACCATATGGCAGCCCCAACTCCGAAGGCCCCAGCGCCTGAAACTGCAGTCAGAGCCCCTGCATCCAGAAAATAAGATAAGCAAATCCAAAATATATGTCTTGCTATATACACATTCGGTTTACCTGCAATGACTCCAGCGTGGCCATGCCTGGAAGTCCCATTATCTGTAAAATAACACGCAAGTCCTCAACATTTTTGGACTACTAAAGGTTTACCAATACAAAAGCCTTGATATGATACCATTGCAGTAAGTGGTGACATTTCTCTGGTGGCATAGACACAAGAAATTCTGTGATTGAGTGTCGAATCCACAGGCTCCGGCCCCTTTTGTCATGTCCTGACACTGAAGGCAATGCGTAGTCACAGGAATATCAAAATTTACTCTAATCCCATACTCAGGAACTTGATCGTAAGGAGAATTTCCCCCATTATCTCTCCAGTAGATACTAGTGTAACTTGCACAATACTTGAGCATAAGCCTGAGTGATTCAGTTGCTTTGGGTTGGTAAGTACAACAAGAACTAGCACCTAATGCGGTGGCACATCCCGGTAAGTGCCTACAAAGATAACTAGCACTGTCACAAGTGGAGTCGCAGCGATCAGGGAACCGTTCGCAGAAGATAGGCTTTGGCTCCACAATCACATTCTCCGCGCTGCAATTGAAGAAGAGATAATCATTCTGAGAGGATAGAGTCAAATGCGTGCTTGTGTCCAAGCTAAAAGGTCTGGTTGCACGATAGTTACTTCCATCCTCACATTTCCACATGAATGGATCGGTGACTATGATATGGGGATCTGAGTAGCTTATGCTTTGTACTTGATATTTCCCCGAAGGGGTTCGAAGCTCAAGAGAGCCCAAATCGGTGCAGACGAATATGTGCCTGTAGTAAGGACTGCCACACCCATCATCAATGCCAAAAGGGTAGTTGATTGGGATAGTTCCACATGACGCTCTACAATGGCTGGCCTGGACTGTTGTGAATCTAAAATCTGGCAAACTGGTTAACAATATGATTAGGAGAACAGAACATAAAAGAGGCTCGTTTCCTGACTTTGGATTGTTGATGATGAGTTGATCCATTAGAGATGTGATGGAAGTTTTGATGATTCATTCCAAGTGCCTTAACGAATAAATTGGTAGATGGTAGTGCAATGAATTAAAGTGGAGTCTTAACGAAGAATAAAGAATCTGTGTGTGCTTCTTTTTCACTTTTTTTTTTCTTTTGTTTTACATGAACACCGCTTCTTTTGCTTTATGTGTTTTAGAAGGTAAACAAAAAGAAGAACAGTGCAGCAGTGAGCAGGCACACCATGATTTTGTTCCCTGAAAGTAAAAGCTTTAAATCATCTGTTCTAAAGCCCAGAAAAGGATAAGTCTAAGCCCAATGCTCAGCCAGCTTCTGCAGAAGTCTCCAAGTCCAGGCCTATTCCATCAAAATCTTCTCGAGGCTGCTACAACTATTCACTGTCAAGGGTTTTAATTTCCTTGGAATTTGGTCAATTTCAGTGACAGTGGCCGTTTCTTGTGGGGGACCATGGCCCATTAACTTGACTTGGTATTGAAACGGTGATTGTCAAAGATGTATTATTGCGACTTATCCGATTGGTCACAGCTAAGGGCTGCGACGACTATGCAAGTCCAAGTTGCATAGCTGAGGGGTTGAAGTCCATGATCCAATTAAATACGACTTTTTGAAAAAGACAATTCGGTCATACCAAACACGAAAAGACCCATCACATGTCTCGTTCAATGCTCAAAACAATAGATACCTCTTTTGCTTCTACCCTTCACATCCTATAAGTTGGTTCATATGAATGCCCGAACCCTCGGGAGAAATTTGAAGATTCCCACAGGCAGCCTATTACGCACAAGTTGCGTACGTGTTGATAAAGTATAACAAAATAGCGTAAGAAAAATTTGCAGACTATGGGGATGGAAGAGAAGACAAATATAATAACCAACTTCCATCCAATTTTCAGTTGGATAAGAAACAAAAGGTCTTGACAAATCCAACGACTTTGTACATGTAAAAGGTATCTATTCTAATTTATTTCAAGAATATGCTAAACAAGCTTCTGATTGAAAATTTGCCGCATGTGTCTGAAAAGTCTGGTCGTTCTTTACGAATTCTATGTCCAAATTTCAACTTTTCGGCTAATTTTGCGTGCGCAGCTGACCAGAAAAAACCCATCTCCTAGTCCATACTAAGAACTTATGGTACGTAATTTTATTGATTTTCTCTTTCGAGGAAAGTCTACAGGATTAATTAAGGACACAAAGCTTGAGGCTACTCCAGTTAGAATATGTCCAACTCTTAACTAAGTTCATAAATTCCCAAGTTTAGATAATACCGCTGCCGTCTGTTGAGGGTTATTGTCCTGTGAACACAAAATATAGGAATAGACTAATGAAAGTAACTTTCAAGCCTTATATGATTAGTATTGTACTGTGGTAATTTACAAAGAAAAGACAAAGATCTATTATATAAGAAAACATCATTTTCCACAGCCTTTTTTCACGGAGAAGCAAACATCATTTTCCTTAACCTCTTCCTCTTGGGAAAACAGATAGAGAGGAAATCCCATCTGATTTTGCGGTCAAACTAAGATCATAAAGTTTTTAATGCATTTTCCACCTTTACATTTTTTATTTGTTATTAAAGTGGCATCATCTTTGTCATATTTCTGCGATGGCTTCTATCGTTAAATTTTTTTACTTGTTTACCGTAAGCCCTAGTTTTATCATATATAGTGTGCCACGAAAGACTTTACTATTAGAATCAAAGTCAATTTGTTTACATACATTAAAAAACAAATTTTAGTTAAAGATAAACAATTACATGGTGCAAGAGAGATTATTTATTAAAAATTTAGATGAAAAATAAATAATGTACAATAGCAAAAGTAAATATAAGAATGTATGACAACTAGAACAAATTCAATTGTATGACTATAACTAGTTTAATTCACTTATGAATAAGTATCCATCTTGTTTCAAGCATCATGAAATAAATTCAAATATTTAAGAGTAGAACTTGTGAGGATCCAATCTTATAAATGCTAAATTAAAAAGTAATATTTGTAACTTATATTTAGTTAGATAGTAAATGTTTGTACCGTAACTCATACCGTTTCTTCTTAATACTATTTCGTGTGTCTTATTTATTTCAACTTTAATTAAGTTAGGATTCTACCTTATATACCTAATTATTACAATACAAGGCATCAAAGCCTAATTATGGTGTGTATATCTACTCATTCTATATTCTTAATTGTTACAATAAGTGGATCCTGAATATCAAAAAATAAGTTACATCTTATTCATCATTTGAAGGTACTTAGTACTATTCACGCATATAATTACTATTTATATGAAATAGTGGGAGCTATTTTCCTTATCTCCAACAATATGAAATAGAAGCAATATAGAGGAGTTCAATAAAATTAATTTCTTATTATGAAAGTTGAAAATGAAGGATATTGTTACAAAGGATAATTATATTGTGACCGTTAGCAGAAAGCCTAGATATTTTTGAATGAAATAAAAGAAAATGTTATTTTAAATCTTCATGTAGCTTTAAATAATGAAGTTTTGTCAAGCTTAAAGGAGAAGAAAATAATAAAAGAGATATAAGATCATCTCACAAAGTTGTATGAAAATAAGTCACTCTACAATAAATTTTTTCTTAATCCACTTTGTGACTGAACATATTAATAATTTAACTATTACATTCTCTCAGTTTACATCATTGGACTATAATAGGACCACATGAGCATATTGAAATTCTATTTTATAGTTTACCCAATTTGTGTGATTAACTCATCATCAACTTAACTAATAATTTTCTTATATATTAGAATTAATCTTTAATGATGTAGTCACAATTAGAAAAGGAAGGAAGTCGAAGCAAGAATAAAGAAGATAGAAAATTTGATTTAAAATAAGTCAAATTCCCAAAGGTAATAAAAGGGATATTAACAAAACACGCCATAAGTGAGAGCCAAAATTTTGGTAAATCAAATCAAAAATTAAGAAGAATTTAAAATATTATATAATCATGGTAAGCAAGGTCGGTTGAGAAAGGATTTTAAAGATTTAAATACCAAAAATTTCAATCCTTGAGAAAATTTTGTAACTATTTTGGATGATAACAATGTACTACATTGTGCAACAACAACAATAATTGAAACCAAAAGAGTCATAAAAAGGTCACTACTTGACATTTGACTCTTTAACTCAGGAACTACTTTTCATATAACCTCTAAAAGAGAATAGTTTTATCATTACGAACCTATCTTAAGAGGGTTTGTATAAAATTATGATGACCTACATCTAAATGTTATTGGTATTGAAACGATTAAGTTAAAAATATATGACGGTATAATTTATACTTTTCAAGAGGTGCGATATATGGATGGCTTAAATAATTAATTATCTTTTAAGACTTTTGGATGTTCTTAAGTATAAACTATAAATATTCAATAAGATTTTAAAGATAAATTAAGGTGCACTTAAACTTATAAAGGGACAGAGGATAAGTGCAAACTTGTATAAATTAAAGGAAGAGATATTATTAAAAACAGAAGCATCAATCGCTTTAAGTAATCTAAGTAAAAGATCTTCAATGCTATGGTATCAGATACTTACACATATATCTATACAAAGAATAAAGATCCTTAATGAGGAAAAGTAGATCCTTAGGCTTATAGAGGTATCATTACCCTTTTTTAGCAATATGTTATAAGTAAGCAGTATTGTATAAACTTTAACACATCAAATTTACTCTTATTTATGGAAAACAACAATTTCATCCCTTATAAGAGTAAAGCACCTTATTTTTTCAATTGATTATTATTCCAAAAAAGTGTTTAGTGTATCCTATAAAGATGAAATCATATGTATTCTTAATCTTCAAAGTTATTAAAGTGCTTATTGAACTTGAAATTTTGGGGAAAAGATCAAGTTTGAGAACAAATAATAGAGGAGAATATATTGGCAATGATTTTGATGTATTATGTAAGTAAGAAGGCATCAAAGACAATTCATTGTTGCATACACTCTTTAACAAATGAAATGGTTAAGTGGATGAATAAAATAGTATTAAAAAGGACAAGAGTAATATTGAGATCTCCATATCTAAATAACACTTTCTAAGTATAAGCAATTAACACAATCTATTATATGGTGAATCAGGATTCATTAATTACAATTGAGTTGAAGATGTCGATGGAGATATGGATTAGGAATTTAGTGGATTATTTAAATCTCATTATATTTGGAAACATGTATATGTGATGTATAAATTTAAATAAACCTATAAAGCTAGATCTAAAATTCAAGAAATGTTTATTTTTAGTATATGTTAATAGAGTGAAGGAATGTTGCTTGTAATATCCTACTATCTGTAAGGTTATTGCTTGCAAGGATGTCACATTTCTAAAAGATAAATTACAAATGAAAGAAGAAAATAACAACACTTCACAAATAAGTTTAAAGACTACAATACATATGGAAAAAAATTAACAAAAAAAGGCTTATTTTGAAGTAATAATTGATCAAGATATTTCAAAACTAGTTAAATTTAAAGCTCTAGAAGTTCATCTATCACATCACATGAAAAGAGACCACATTGGAACGCATATCATATACGATAGATTAGTATAATATATTGTCATTTAGCATATGATAGGTAGTCATCAACTCTCTAAAAGCACTAAATATATCTAAATTAAATTCTTTATAAAAACAAAACTTTAGAACTTGTACCATTCCTAAGAGAGAAATCTTTTAGTGATAAATGTATCTTTAAAGTCAAGCAAGATGGTGTCGTCTAAGTGGAGTGATACCTTGTAAGATTGATGGTGAAAAGATATACTTGAAAAGAAGGAATTGACATAAATAAAAGACTCTTCCACATGGATTGACTTACCACTATCATAGTAGTCAATATATGTTGTTATTAATTTACATTTAAAAAATTATATATAAAAACTAAGTTTCATCGCAGATGGTACATGAGGCAGTGGTAGCAATTGGTATGAATGTCATACCACAGAAATCAAGTTTTAAATATCTCGGGTCTATCATTCAGAGAGATGGTAATATCGATCCGATAGACTACATCATATTAGATTTGGGTGGTCAAATGGTGAAGTGCATCAGGGTTCTTATGTGATAAAAAGATTCCTTTAAATCTCAAAGGGAAGTTTTATAAAATAGTTATTTGGCCAACCATGTTATATGGGGCAGAGTGTTGGCCTGCCAAACGTAGACATACAAGACAGTTATTAGTAGCAGAGATGCAGATGCTTAGGTAGATGTGTGACATTACTAAAAGAGATAAAGTCCTAAATCATGTGGTGAGAGATAGACTAAAAGTAGCTAGTATTGTAGATAAGTTGAGGGAGACAGTCTTAGGTAGTTTGGGGATGTGCGCAGGAGGTCCTCTAATGTTTCAGTACAACGCTGTGAGAGAATAACCCTTAGTGACTATAAGAGGAGAAAAGGGAGGCCTTACAAGAACTGGAGAGAAGTGATTAAGAAAGATATGTCAGAGTTGGCAATTACTGAGGTAGTGGCTAGAAATCAAAAAGTCTGACGTGAGCGAATAAGGGTAAAGGACACCCTTTAAAGTTCACCAATACATTTGACTTTATTATTAGGAGATATTTACTTTAAGGCTCGCGCTATGTAGTTACCACGTAGGAAGTCCAATTCAATATCATTTCTGTCTTTTCTAGTTGTAAGTCTTGGACAAGGCTTTCGGCCCTACAACTTGACTTTTTAGGACAGGTGTATGGGGAAAAAGCCCGCGAGGCTGTCTAGAACCGTACAATTTGTTATACATTTAGCGTTTCTAAACGAGGACTCCTAGCTTAACTAGAGACGGGAAGAGCCAGACTTTGCAGCTTATTAGGTACTAGTAGATTTGGACACCATATCAGGTATATCCTTTGGTTATATTTTATTTTTATTTCTTTATGTATTTATTGTAATTTTGTTTACTATTTTTTAACCTGCATCACTTTTTTATTATCTCATCTGCAAGTGGGTTTACTGGAAACAATCTCTCTACTATGTAAGGATAAGGCTGCGTACTATCAGATCTTTCCAGATCCCGCTTCATTGCGAGAGTTCAAATTGAGTGTGATGATGATGATGACGATATATGCACTCTAACCAAAAGTTTTTGAAGAATAATAAAAAGGGAACTTAATTTGTAAGTTCAAAAACTCTTTGTATGATCTTCAACAAATACTAATGTGTTAGTATAGGAGATTTGATTCCTTCATTATATGTCTTGGATTCAACAAACTTAATGAATACCTTTATGCATATTAGGTTTAATGATAATGATTTTTTTTTCATATTATTGTATGTAAACAACATACCAGTTGTAGGCTTCAACAAAGGTTAAATTAAATAACTAAAGGCATAATTTGCTTGAGAATTTAAAATAAAGGACTTATGACTAGCAAAAAAGATTATAAGGATACAAATTTACAAAAATAAAGAAAAGATAATTAAAAAAAGTTTGTGATGAAATATACAAAACTATAAGCCAATATCTACCCATCATCCTATTAATGTTAAGTTGTCCTCTAATTTTAATCCTATAAATAAAGATGAGAGGATGAAGATGTTTTGAAATTGTATGCATTTGCAGTGGAAATTTAATATTCGTCATAATTTGTATAAAGCTTAATATTATAAATACCCTAGGAGCAACTACATGGTGAATCATACTATAGATTATAAGAATATTATAAAGAGAATCTCGCATTACAATATAGAGGATTAGACTTTACTATTAAAAGATATGTTAATTATGATTATGTAAGTGATCTTAATAAAAAAATTAAATTCGCTACATGTTATATGTTCACGCTTTTTGTAAGGGTTGCTACTTGGGTTTTGAAGTTACTATAACTTGTGACTATGTCAACAATAAAAAAGAAATACGTAACAGCTATATAAGTCAATAAAGAAACGGTATAGTTGACACTGACATTGAAAATTTTCAAGTATAAAAAACAAAAGGTTTCATTATTTTATGATAATTAAATTGTCTTGCATATAACAAAGAATATAATATTTCATTCAAAAATCAAGACTTATGAGTTCGGTTGCACTTCATTCATGAAAAAAGTGGAGGAAGGAACATTAGATATGCAAAAAGTTCATACCAACAATAATCTAGTAGAGTTTTTGATAAAGTAGTGAATATTGACAATGTTGTTTAATTTTGATCCTTATATAAACTGATAGACATGTAAGCAATATGACTACATCAATGTAGTGTAAAGATTGATTGGTTCTTAATTAAATCTTCAAATGAGAGATTATTAGAAGAATCTTTTAAAGTCCACTTATAAATGAATTTTTTTTACAAACATTGAAAAACAAAATCAGTTAAAGACAAACAACTTGCATGGTGTAAGCAAGATTATTGATGAGAAAAATCTAAATGAATGATGATAAAAATAAATATATGATAATGTAGTAATTAGGATAAAATAAAGTCTATAGCTATAGTTAGTTTGATTTATTATAAATAATGATCCGTCTTCTTATTTCAAGCATCAAGAAACAAACTTAAACATATAAAAGTAAAGCTTGTGAGGATCCAATATTATATATTCTAAGTTACAAATATTACTTTTTGTTGGTTAACGATTATTTGTAATATACCTTTTTAATTTAAATAATTTTTTATATGTCTTATCTATTTCAATCTTAATTAAAGTGTAATCATTCTTTATCTGGTTAATTATTGTAACATTAACCTAATCCCATCATCAAGTTTTAATAATTAACTAATGGAAATATCGATTTCTCTTCATATTCAACAAACTAGTAAACCTCAAACTTTCATCCTGAACACCATCCTACTTATTCAAGTATTTGAATATAATACATTTTGATCTTAAGAATAGGCACATTCATCTAAAGCATGATGATAAATCTAATTATATATATGTATATTGTCTATCCAAAGGATTCTTCTTGCCCTCGTTCTTAAATGAATGGTTAACTAATTAAGTCTATATCTATATTACATATAAAAGAATGATCCACTATACACATTGCTAGCTAATTGTATTTAATATATGATATTTAAAATATTTAAGTAGATGCCTATCTAAACGTATAACATTTTATTTTAAAATTAAATTTATTGTCTTTAATTTGCAACAAGACTTTTTTAAATCATAAATGAATTGAGTTGTATCGAATTGTATTATGATTAACTTGAATTGTTTAAACTTTCTTAATCAAATCTAAAATGAACTTCTACTAACTCTAACTTTATAACTAGTGACTATGAATTTATGGTTCAACCTGCTTCGGAAATTTTAAGCTGTAAATCCTAAAATACGGTAATGATCTCACAAAAAACATGTTTATATTATAACCTAAGTATATAAAATTGGAATAATAAAGGTTTTTATTATCACATGCAAAGGTTATAACACAAATCAGTAAATAGTTCCTTGATTTTAATATATTTTTTATGTCAGTTAATATCGTATAAATCTCTTTTCTAGTTTGACTATCTTTTAAAAGGTCTCCCATAGTTCAAACGGCCTTAGAAATTCTCAAGGTTATATAATTAATCAAATTTGTCGCTTTTTAATTATTTCAATTTAGAATGTTATATATTTTGTTCGTAAAATATTTAAAGTAAATTCCAACTGTTATTCAACTATATTCTAGTAAAATATATTTACATAATGTGACACTAGAATAATGGCATAGTTAACTAATTATTAAATCACATAAACTTTTAAGACAAAGTCCATATTAGAGACATTTGAAAATATTTAAATTATAAGAGGTCTTAATATCCTTATATTTTCTTAATTAATTTATTCATGGTCTCTAATGAGATGAAATATATTCGTAGGCCTACGTCACTCATTCATTAATTTGAGTCTTCATTTGCCTGTTTGTTTCAATTTTTGAAGGGTAAATAAGCAATTTTTTCTACCCCAAAATCTATTTTTAAGAAAAATGAATGTTTGGCTATAAAATTCAAAATCATTTTTTCCATAGAAATGACTTTTTTGGAAATTAAAATACAGCTTTTTGATAAGCTCAAATTTGGAGCTTTTCAAAAAACAACTTTTGCAAAATAAACGTGAAGATGTATTTGTGGGTATTGTGAGAATTATGTGTAAAAACGTAATGATAAAGAAGACTAAAAACAGACTCATTAATTGATCTGAAAAATCTACCAAAAAAATACCTTTTTGAAAAGCTTCAATTTTGAGCTTCTCAAAAAGCTGTATTTTAGCTTTCAGAAAAACTATTTTTATGAAAAAAAATGCTTTTGAATTTTATAGTCAAACACTTATTTTTCTTAAAAGCAGCTTTTGTGATAGAAAAAAATGTTTAATCACTCTCCAAAAGCTGAAACAAACAAACACTAAACTTAATTAGTTCCGAATGAATCTTATCCTACTAATTTCAAATCCACTGCTTTATATATAACCTTCAAATTTATTGAGATTAGTGCCAAGTTCAAATACCTGTGATTACATGTGTTTTCAAAAACTACAACCTCACCCAAGTTTTCTTTAAAAACTCGCATTTGTGATTACAAGGAGCATTTTGTCAGATTCACCGAAATTGCAATCACATAAAAGTTAGCAAATTAAGTCAAAAGGCGTCAGAAAAAGATGAAGCATTACCGTGAGATATGAAGGTCACACAAATTTGTTGGTCCAATTTGATTTTCATAGCTTATAATAGTGGAAGACGACTAAGATGAGAAGGAGTTCACTTTTGGATTGAAGACAATGAATGATGGTCTCCTTCGTATAAAAAGAGTAGCCAAAACTTATGGGAGTTTGTCAAAAATATATGGCCATAAAGTGGTCATCCAATTTGTCGGTCTTAAAGCGGTTTGAAATCAAGAGAAAGATGTTCAAGTTTGAAGACAGATAAAAATAGAGTACTTATAAAGAAAGAAAGAAAACAAATGGGTTTGAAATTAAGAAAATGTTAAATAAATGTTAATGGATGGCTTTTTCCTGGGTGGATCTGCACCAGGGTCTTAGTCTAACAACAATTAAGGGATTCTGAAATCATTCCCTTGACATTAGAATTGAAAACTTGTTCGACAGTCCAGCTAGCACATGATTTAAAGACCAAACCCTAACTAAAATAAGAAAATCAAGACATGAAGAAGAAGTATAGGTGCATACACGAAGCTTGACTTTCAGAGTTTTATAATCGAATTGTGCATTCTATGTGGCACGTAACAGAATCAATCTACTTAAACAGTTTGTCAAATCCATAAGGCAACCAATAAATTTAATTACAAAAGCGACTCCATAAGCGTATATAGGTTCTCCTGGCCTTCTTTTGTAATTCATCTCTGAAGGGTTGTTATATACTGTATTGGGGATAAGAGCTGAATATGTTATTGAGTTAACCTTGATTTGTTTTGCCACATGAACATGGCATCCTCCAGCTTACATGTCAATTTAAAAGAAACGGTTTAATTAGGAAAATGATGCAGAAGCAAATAAATTTATGGAAAAAAAAAAGAATAGTACATCAAATTTCCTATTGAATTAACCTGCTTTTGATAGAAAATTAAACCCAAAATACAAGATTAATTACATGATTAATCTACACAAATAATTAACCCTAGAATTGCAA
>JANSVA010000002.1:17823213-17834680 GCA_025504915.1 Erythroxylum reticulatum | reverse complement strand
TTTTTTCTACATTTAAGACATTAATGGTCGATTCATTAAAAGTCTTCCCTTCCAAAGCTTTTTGGTATTATTCTCCTCACGACATAACGCAACTTTGAATTCTATTTGACATGAATGAGGGAGGCATAAATACTTGTGTATTGATTAAATTCAGAAATCGGTGGTTGAGAGTTCGAAAGTATGTGAGGGAGGGATAAATAATTGTGTATTGATTAAATTTAGAAATCGGTGGTTTAGAGTTTGAAATTATGTTTGCATAAACATAAGTAGTCTCACTGATATGTGAGACTGAGTTTTAATTATATTATTATGGGGTTAATTATAAAAAGTTTTTCAATTTTACTCAATGATTTTACAATACTATCTTGAATTTTAAAAAGTAGAATTAATATAATACTCCAGTATTATAGAGCACATACCTAAACATTCTGAAGATATTCTAGTATATAACCTATAATAATGAGATATTAGAGCAGTCATTACAATCACTTAGTCATGACATTATCATTTATAATCTCTTATAAGGTATCATAAAGAAAAGACATAACATTTAAAAACCAACTAAATTCCTCATTTCATTTCATAAAAATCGAATATGTACATTGTAGCTTTACAAACCATCCAAATATGTACATCATCCCAAAACCTAATACAAAACACATTACAAGAAAGAGGAGTTATACAAAAATTTCTATCTAATTCTTCAGTCTCAGCTGACTGACCTTTGAGCCATTTCTTCTTCCAAAAAGTACATGAATTATGTTTCTTATAGAATCTCTCTGTCGTTAATGTCCTCTCTCGGTCCTGAAAAATCAACGTTGTAATTTTGGTGAGTTTTGCGAACTCAGTGAAGTAATCATCCTCGATGGTTTACTCAATTCATACAACACATCAACACATGTAAACACATAATTCACATCTTTTCATTTAGCATATAACATCATATATCATTTAGTTCACATATCCACTCTCATTCAAATACATGTCCACAATATATTTCAGTCAGTCGAACACATGTATTAAATGCATATGTAGTGCTCGTGAGACTCAATTTCAATTATTACATTGTTGCGATTGAGTGTCTAAACTGTCCCATATCTATTGTGAATACCGAGCTCATTGATATTATCCCTTATCCATTGGAGATACAAGGCTTATTATACATAGCAAGCCTTCGACTTTTAATCACATTCCGAGCTTTAACCTCATTTTCGGTAGCTACTCAAGTCACAATTCTCATTATCTAATCATGCATTCATGTAATAAAATGTATCAAACATATTCAATTAATCATTGTTTCAATCAATGACATTCACAATCGGACCTTGGTTTGGCATTAAAAAATCATGCTAAATAATACTTATTTCTTCACATTCACATACAAGGAGTGCTTTAAATATCACAGAAGCCTCAGACCCTCAGGGTCCAGAATCAGCACAATCAAGTCCACATTTAAAGATAACTCGAATCATAATTTATAACAAACAAATAATTAAGTAAGACCGTCTAAGTTACTCACAGATCACTCTAGAAGTTATTGTCTTGAAGTCTCGACAACATTTGGATGTTGACATTTCAAATGCTTCTCTATATCATGCAAACGATACATTTACGCATATCACTAATTTGTACAATTATACACATACTCATTTATGCATATATGTATACATATAGATTATGTACAATGTATGTTCAATGACAATCCTGTCTATCTTTCCATTATTCTCATCACATAATCATTCATATATCAACATTCACATAAGTATAATTTGTACTTAGGGTTTGCACCTCTATAAACACAATTTGAATCTAATTTCATAACTCATTTGATCATTTCAGATTTTTCTAAAAGCAGACTTTAAGGTCCATTTTGCATGATCATTCTGATAAGGAAAATGGAGTAATTAGGCTACACTTCTTTCTAGAAAATTGTTCTCTTATGTCTTAAGTTTATAATGACACCAATATCATACAATTTGGTTTAGTATTTCGAAAGTTATACTCAAAATACTTCGGATTGAGTACGTTTAAAATTTTGAATAGTGCATGATCATGCACTCAAAGTTGTAAAACTCATATCTCTCATTTCCAATATAAAAAATTACAAACTTTATGCCAATTGAAATCTAAGAGAATAAGCTATAACTTTTGTGAAGATAACTTTGTCTGATTCGGCTTACATCAATATAGTTTATTTGATAACAATAGGACATTATTTCTATCATGGGTAGTGCTGCAGCCTAAGCTAAAACTAAACTTCAAGCTAAATTTCAAGACCCTTAATGACAAAATTCAAATTCAATTTCTTCTTAAAAATTGTAGCCGTATGTCTCTAGTTTCATCTAGATCAAAATCTATCTAATTTGAATATCAACAGATCAAGTTATGACCTAAATATAAATGCATGTTTAGTAAAAACACTCCATATAACATACTCCAACACACTACATTACCAAAATTCTATCATTTCAAGTTGATCACTTCTTCATGTATACCTCAATTTTAGTTCAATAACATCGACGCACAAATCAAAATCCATACTTGATCATAAACACCAAAATAGAACATATTCTTATACACTTTCATCGTAAATTTTCTGCACATGTTCTACTTCATTTTTCACCTTCATTCAATTCCTAACTATTACCTTAAATCATCTCAATTCAAGAACATAACTCAACATCTTGGTTAACCTAACTTTCACTCTCATTAAAACCTTAATTCCCAACTTATAAAATCTGCATAACAACTCATCATTCATGGTTTTCATACTCTCAAAATAGAACACAAACTCATGTGTTCATCCACCAATTTACTGCATCCAGTACTCTAACTTCAAGTCTTATTTTGAAACTTGTAAAGACATAATTTGAATTCGATGTCTTCATGAAAAATGTATCCATATGTCTCTAATTTAATTCAAATAAAAATCATCTTATTTGGATATCAACAAAACAAGTTATGGCTAAAATACAGATGCATAATCAGTGGAAATATTATAGGTAAAATATTCCAGCACACTCACTTCCAATTTTCCAGATTTTTATAACTTCCCACATTTTACATCTAACACATCTTGTACTTAGATCATCTTTTCTACTTCATTTCCTCTTCATTCTCAACTCCATTTCAACTCAATATCATTCACAAACAAATCATGATCTATTTGATTATTAACCCAAAAACAAAACATATACATGTACCCAATTATCATCAATTTTCTGCACTCATCCAACACCATTATAATGATCATTCTACCTCAAAATCATCTGTATAACAATTCAGGGGTCATTAGTCATCATACATATATACAAAAACAAGACATTTACATACACATTTCATCACTCACATTCAGCATACATACAACATCATTTTATGTCCATTTAGCCTCTAACTATCGTCATACATGCTTCATTTAACACTACCCATGAAGATTAACAAGCTACTTACTTGATTTAGCTTCAATGTCTTCAAATATAACAAGCCCTAACTTCCCATTTCATATGATCATAATCTTGAAGGTGGATTAGGTTAGGTTTTCTTGTGGCAAATGGAAGAGACAACAAAGTGAGAGTAGCAAGGGAAAGATGAGAGAGCTAGGTTCAACGTTAGTGGAGGTTGACAACAAAACTCATGAAGAAGGTGAAGAAGCTTGAAGAAAATGGAGAAAGTCACGAAGAAAAAGAAGAAAACAAGACAAAACAATTAACTTGGTCTTTCAAATTAGAAGAAACATAGGCTTTAAGACTTGGCTTGGCAAGTGACACTTGTCACTTGCCACTTGTCCAATTTCTAAGGTTTCAATTAGGTTATCTTATTTAACTAGTCCAATCAATTATAATTCCTACTCCATTTGTCTCCAAATTTCCTTGAAACTTGTCAATAAATTTAAGTCATTTATCAAAATTTTCATTGCCATTGGACAATAAATTCTACTACCATTTATCAATTTTCTTGCCACTTGACATTTTTCTAATCCAAAAATACCCAAAATTTTAGATATTTCTTAAATTTCACCAAAAATTTTAACCCAACAATTTATACTCTCCAAATAAATCTTCAACATATAAAAATCACAATTCTAAATAAAATCACATTTATAAATCAATTATACCCAAAAATGTCAATGAATGCATTTATAATCATTTTAATATGCAAAAATTTAATATTCAAGTGTATGTGTATGTCAAATTATGCATGAATATGAAATGCACTTTCTAACTTCTCATTAAACTCAAATATACACTATTTGGGCCTTCATATGAGTAACGAGACCTTACATTTAAAATACTCAAACTTTCTATATAAAAATAACCCAACGTTAAATTCTCTGTTAATGTTGATGATATGATACACAATGTTACATTTTTATTTTTATCATGTGACTGTCAAAATAGGATAATAATATCATGTATGATATTTATTATTTAATAAAATATGTTAAAATCATAGGTAGTTTTGCCCATTGCCCCACTAACTCCATATCCAAATGAGCCATATTATAAACAATTGCAATCCCATAAATCTTACAATAGTTTATCTTGTTCTTGACATTCTTCAACAAATAGTGATCTTGAATCACGCGCAACAAGAAAAATAAGTTTTTATGATGAAAATTATCAATGAAAAATAAAGCTTTTTCGTTGGGAAACAAACTTGGCGATAGAAATTGGTGACAGGGAGAAATGTCGTAGAAACTACCATTGTTAAATTTAGCAACCAAAGTTTATGTATCTGTCGATACTTTTAGCGATGAAGCTTTTTCGTCAGGAAACAAACTTGGCAACAAAAATTGGTGACAGAAAGAAATGTCAGAGAAACTATCATTGGTAAATTTAACGACCAAAGTTTGTGTATCTATCGGTACTTTTAGAGATGAAATTTTGGATCTCTGTCGGAAAGTTAAAGAAAATTTACCGACAAATTTATAATATTTCGTCGTTACTTTGTGGATGGAATCCCAATATTATGTGGGTGAATTTGTCGATAGTAAATCGTAAGTCCATTTGTAAAGTTACCGACAGATATATAATAATCTGTCGCTAAAGTTACTGATAGAAACATAAACTATCTCTAAATTTTTACTGATGGACTAATATATTCCTTCGATAACTTACAGACGAATTTATTTGTTTCATCGCTAATTAGTGATAGAATGGCATGTTTTGTCAGTAATGTACCGATGGAAGGTATCTTCCCATCGCTAATTAGGGACGGAATATTTTAGTTGTGTCAGAAAATTTAACTTTGATAAATTTTTACCTCCATTTCTCACTTTCTACCTAATTTTTGTATTCATAATCTTATGATTGTTTTGGTATATTTAATTTCTGTAAATAATATGAAATTGATTGATAAATAAAAAGTAAACATTATCCTAATTGTTAATATAATAAAAATTAAATATACACAAATAAGTATCTTGAAAATAACTGTAAATTAAAAATTTATACAAAAAGTTAAGAGTAGTAAAACATCAAATACATTCACTTATCCATCTAAGTTATGTAGGTGGTGAAGGTGGATACTCTGACTGTTGTGATGAGGTCTTGTCCCTCCCCTTCAACAGATCCATCTTATTATGTAGTTAGGCTACATACTTAATCGACTATTGCAATTGAGTTGCCAACCTCTCTACTGTGCTCTTAAGCTGAATGATTCTTTCATTTGATGTAGACCGCCTACTACATGCAGTTGTAGTGGATGTAAATGATTGTGAATAACATGTGTTCGCAAATGAATCTAAGCCGAAAATCCTTCTATGGTAGTCCCCACCACCCATTACATAAAGATATGCCTGACTCTTATCAACAGTTTCAGAGTTTTGAGACTGACATTTAATGTTTTCTTGTATTTAGTCTTATAATTATATTTGTTTATGTTAATAAGTGATACATTTTAAAAAATAATATTAAAGTATATTTTACATACATGTAGTTTCATCAAGTATTGATGAATGTCACACCATCATGCTTCTTGGTGTAAGTGTGCAAAAAGAGTTAGCGTGGTGTAGACTTCTTGCCTATAGACTTTTCTTGCATTAGAATAAATTGTTAAAAGTGAACTATAGTTTACAAAAATTTTGGCATAATTTCCTCTATTTTTATAATATTTCCCCCTGTTAGACAAAAGAATTTAACTTAACAACATAACCATTAATGGTACCAGACATTTATAACATTATTATTTTCCATAATATACATATTTTCATTTTAAATTTTATACATAAAATTACATTGAAATCAATTTTTATACATCAAAGTTAAAAAAAAATCAGAATATAAGTGTAAAATTTTGTTACTTACAAGTTGAAGTGCATGCTCCTAGTGGGTCAAAAAGCCTCCGATGTGTACGAGTAGACTCTCTTCGTCTGGTCCTCCACGTCTGTTGACATAATTGTACTCTAAAATAGATATTGCCTCGGGTGATGTCCAATACTGTTACCAACGACTCCATATTTCTTCATATATATATATATATATGATGTCCGTGCACCATTTTTATGTATCAAAGCAAGAAAGTCTCTATAAATTATAAATTATAAATTACAACATCAAATTTTGAATCCCAAAAAATTTCTTTCTAAACAAAGAAAAACATATTATAAGTACATATAAACGACAATATTTATCTAATTAAAATATAAAATTAGATAAAATAGAAAAGATTAAAGAATGTGTTTTTTGCACCTCAAACTCTTGATAATAAAAATCCTTTCTCAACTGATAGACATTCTTCCATATATAACCCTCAAGATTTATCCTCTCCTTGAATTTGGATGAGATATTTCTTGAGCACGTTCTAGATAGAATCTACCTAATATATAAGTTATTTTAGATCATTTTCAAATTAGAACCTATAACTTCAGTATAAATCTATAATGTTATCATATATTACAAAATTTTTAGGATTTTACTTACAAATTGTTGACAATTGCGATGTACGTTCTTCCATCAACTCCTTTAACTTTAAGCTGGAGGTCGCCTTCTTCATCTATAATGTTTGCCCCTAATATCTTTTTCGATATAAGGGTGGTGGATGGTGTAAGGCTGGCGGATGGTCTAATAGGGCTGTTGGATAGTATAATAGTAGGTACAGAAAGTAATGCCTCATTTGAATGTGCACTAGCATCTACAGAATGTGATGCTTCACCTAGAAATGCACTAACTTCTCCAAATCGTTGTAACCTGAACCTTGGCCACATCATATCCTATTTCCTTTTTGATGGCATATTTTTAACCTAAAATTCACATTTTATTAAAATTTTCAGTAATAGAATAATAAATTCAACATATAACAATATATTGTTGATGTAATAATAGATTTATTCATATAATATTCTATTATAAACACAAATTAATCGCTATCAACACTTGATTGTAAATCAAAATCATCATTATCTTATTTTTCTGAAGAATTAGAATCAGACTCAGGCTCCTCTTCAGATCTCTCGCCCTCTTCATTCTCTCTAGATGAAATTTCAACATATTCATCATTTGGATCATTCAAAGGTTCATTCTCGTCATATGTTACACCTGCATTTATTTCATAAACATCTTCTTGAAACGCTTCACTTTTGATTCTCTTATTTTCTCCTTTTCCATGTAATTCAAAAACACCTCTAGGTTTTACTTTACATATGGCCAACCAATCTGATTTATCTTGTTGTAAGCTGGAAAAAAGGACATAATACACCTGGATTGCTTACATCGCCAACATAAAGGGATCATATTGTCTAAATCTTCTTCGTTGGTTAATTTCAACTAGTTTTAACATTAGGAGTTGGATCAAACCATTCACACTTAAATATCACATTCTGTTTTATTGGCAATGCAGGGTACTCAATTTGAAGTATCTCAATAATTTTATCATAGTAATCCATCAATTCTCCTTATATGCAAACCCCACTATTTACTGTTTCCATGCTGTGGCCATGATATTCTGTATGAAATTTGTATCCATTAACAAAATACACCAGATATAATTTAACAGGTTGCAAAGATTCTTTCACAAGATTATATATGAACTTGTTCTCTATTGGATTTTCTGAGGCCTACATAAAAAACAATTTGTCATATTAAATAATGTAATGTCATTTAATCACTTTGATATGATAATTCAACCATTTCAATTATTACAAGTTAAACTTACATATTTCTCGAACCATAGAGGATAGTATCTTTCAACTCCTTTATCGATATCATCCTGTGTTGTTTCAGGCATTAGCTTGGGTAACCATTGCTCGTATAAACTAAAAGCATTATTATGTATTTTAGTTGTAAACAACAGCAACTTTGGAAACTCAAATAATCTATTTCAAAATCAACTTAAACTTACTCCATGAAAGGTTGAGCCTCTTGACAATTCAATAAAATGTAATCATGTATAGCCTTTATTTCTTCTGCTGTTAACATTCTTCTTATTGAATGTTCATATGTTTGTCCTGGATATATGAAAATGGATAATTGACTATCAATATCACCCATTTCTCCCCCATCGTCATTACGAGGAACTTTTCTTTCTTTTGTGTACACATGCGGCTCAAAATAATGTGAACAAAATGTACTTGGTTCCTCTACTAAATAAGCATTACATATTGAACCTTCAACTTTAGCTTTGTTTTTGACATTGTTATTATAAGCATTATAGTACATGACATTGTTACACTTTATGAATCAAGATGTGACTCCTAAGCTCGTGGAATTTTTCACCGATAAGCCTTATAGAAGCTCACCACCATTTTCCAGCTTGCTTACCATCCTAGGGATATATATGCCTCAAATCATCCATAATTATATAAACTCATTCGACATGCAGTAAATACTTATGTAATTCACACATCTATCCATCAATTATTATAACAATATTCCAAAACAATAACATACAAAACCAAGATAACTGTGTTTGACTTAATCACCTACAAGTTGATTTCTAAAGTTTGATTTAAAAAAAACAGTATGGTACGTGGCATTGTTACACCATATGAATCGAGAAAGCAAGTTCTCACTATTACTCTTAAGCTTATGGAATTTTTCAGCGATAAGCCTCATGGAAGTTACATCATGGGTTTCCGACCTATGTACCATCCTAAGGGTTTATTATGCAAATAATTGTCATGTCAATTATGTAAATTTCTTATGTTAATGCTAAGTTTGAATTAATCACCTACAAGTTTAAGTCTTTATGTTTCAATTTAAACAATGCCAACATATAAATACTTAGACTATTAAACCCCAGCCTAAAATCTCATCAATCATTGTTATACATAAAATTGCAAAGAACAACGCAAAATCGATCACATAATAGACATTACTTAGTTGAACAACTTACCTTGATAGACAGACAATTGCTAACTACAAAGAAGACAAATGAGGTTGGACAATTATCAACACTCTTCAACACAAAACACGACTTGCAAGAAATACAATATTAATCCCTATTAATGAGTATATTATGTCATTTTGATAGCATATTTTGTTGAACTCTGAAATATAGTTCAACATTAATCCTTGTTAATGACTATTATCAAGTAAATTGACACAACTTGATGCATTTTATGTTTCAATAAAATTAAGGACATGTGGATTTATATTTAACTAAGAAATTTTTTTAAAACTTATCCCTACATTAAGATTAAGTTTTATTTTTGTGATCATTTTTTAATTGGATTTATAATTAAATGCATAATTAAAAAGTGATTTAGATTTTTTTAGAATCTAAAACTCAAGTTAGGGATCACATTATAGATGAAAATATTACATTGAACAAAAATGTGCTTACTTTATTTACAAAGAGATTTTGGTGTGAAGAAGAAGAGAAAGATATAGTTGTTATTGATTTCATTGGTGACATCTACATCAGTCTACTTATAGATATTTTTAAATAGCTATAGGGACATGTGTGAATACAAGCTAACGAAATTCAAGTGTAAACACAATCTCACATATGAATAAGACGTGATATCTTTGACATTTTATAGTGTTCTATTCAAGAATTAGAAGACTGAGGGGCTTAGTCACCTTGCCAATACTATGAAGAAACTTCTCCCTATGGATTCAATGATAACAAAGGTGTAATGCCTTAGATCCCTAACTAGATATTATAGTGAATTAATAGTCCTAAAGGAACCCTCTCTAGATGACAATTCCCAAGCTTATTTGACTTACACCAAAAAAAAGGAGAAGAGGGATAAGAAGAAGACTCTCAAACCGTCAACTTAGGATGACTTAAGTGACTTAAAATGTGAAAAATGGAAAGAAGAAGTCTACATCTGCTTCATAAAAAATGATAACGAGGTACTTTCAAGCTCCAAATATGATAGCAACGTAGAAGTGAATTATGATTAACTAGATAAAAGTATAGAAAACATAAGAATGAAAAGGAAGAAATTATCTTCCGAAGTTAATGAAACTTAAAAATTGTGGATGAATGAAGACAATGAAGAATGAGGTTAATAATTTTAAGGAAATAATTGTCCAAATTTATAAGGAGGAATGAAAATTCAGAGCATAATGGTAGCTTAAATAATTCCAGTAATAAATATGAGATCAAGTTTAGTTATAGAATTGTGTTTGACACATTAAGACTATATTTTAAAGGAATAATACATACATAGTAAAGAGCCTTTACCTAAAATAGTAAGTGAGCATGGTACAACTTCATATGGATATTCACATGCTACGCTAAAAAGCAAGTTATATACATTCATGTATAGTTCCTAATCTAGCCCTTAAAGTCAAATATCCTTAACGCAAGGCTTACACATATAATAAGTCACATGATATGCCATTTTTATGGAAGCCTTGGATATATTGATAAAAATTGCTTCCTCAATACAAAGAATGGTAAGAACATCTTTAAAACTATGAGTCGAAAAAGAGAAATTAAGAATTAAGGACCTAAGTTCATTTGGACACCCAAAACACATTGATTACGTTATTTTATAGGTCTCTTAAGAAAAAGAACAAAATGGCACAAATAGTGGAAGACTTAGACATGCAAGCATGGAACTTACCTAAACTCCTAACAACTCGTGAATAGGCTTCCAAGAGTTAAGTTTGAAAAAAAAAGGAGGTAAATGGTGCTTTCCAAATGAGCAAACAAATCAAGAGCCTATGTAAGGGGAAAATGTAACATCCCGTTACCTACCTTAAGGCTAAAATTGTAAATGTGAGAGATTACGGAGAAATTAGGAAGCATATTTCATACTTGTGCATTTCATGATATGCATAGATATGTGAATAGTGAATTTTACACACATAAAAAAAGACTATACATGCATTTATGAATAATTCCGGGTATAATGGGGTTGATTTGTTATTTTTTAAGACAATTATGAATGTTTTTACATTGGAAAAATTTTACGGGTTAATAGAATTGTATTATTTTATAATTTTGGTGAATTTAGGAATAATTTCATAATTTTTGGAAAATTATGGAAAATAGGAAAAAGAAATCAAAAGAAGAT
>JANSVA010000002.1:17786025-17813423 GCA_025504915.1 Erythroxylum reticulatum | reverse complement strand
CATTGTATGTGAATGAGATGAAATAAGTGTACATAATATGATTTCTAAATGCCGGACCACGGTCCAATGATAAGTGTATTATTGAATGTGCATTTGCATAAGAATTAAAGTGTGATTCTCAACTTTAATGTGAATGCCGGAGTAAGGTTCGATGATATGTGAACGGGAGTGAATTAATTGATGCATTCCATGTCACGAATGTATGAAATATAATGGATGTTGTGACTAAAGTAACCACTAATTAGAGCTTAAAGCTCAACGAGTGAAAATGAGCCTCGAGACTCAAAAGTGATTCGGAGCCCTAGGCTCAACGATTAATGAGCCCTATTTGGGACAGTCATCAATGAGCCCATTAAGGGACAGTTTAGGCACTCGGTCACAATAAAATAATAAATGAAAAGTGGGTCTCATGTGCACTGCATATACATAAAATAAATGATTAAATTGCATTGATGTGAACATGAATTATGTGTTATGTGACTGGGTGAGCCATCGATGATGGTCACTCACTGAGTTCGCAAAATTCACCCAAAATTTGCAAATATTTTTCAATCTCAGAAGAGTACCCCGTTAGACAAACGAGAGTCTACTTATTGCATGAAATGGAAAAGATAGAGGTCGAGATCAGTTCGCGTCTGCATATTTATTTTCATTAATTTTTGTATGAAAGGATGTATTCTGAGATTACTGTATTATGTTTATTGATAAAAATTATTTTGTAATAAGCTTTTTCCAAAATGGAAAAAGGGCTATAAATGAAACGGACTTTTGAGTGCAATTATCATATATATGTGATTGAAAAAGTCTATGATTGAAATGGGCTCGAATTGATTTTTAATTTTTTGCAAAAGTGTGCATTGTTTCAAAAAGAAAAGGAAAAAAGGACTTTGCAAATGAGATTTGAGTGATTGAGTGTTTTAGTACACCACCCTCACAGGGCATGGACTCGGATATCACCCATCGATGTCGGGTTCGGGTCTTGCGGGAGTGGGGTGCTATAGAAAAATTCAGTAAACTTAACTAAACTTTTACAATTACTTCACATAGATTTGTTTATCCATGCTAAAGTTTCTATTCAAGTGGAAAATTTTATACACATTTTGTTGTACTATTTTAAGGTAAAAAAGATGAATGATTTAGGGAATTTATTAAGTTTCACAAGAGATTTTAAAATGAAAAGGAGCCCTATATTACATTACTTAAGGGTGATTATGGTACGAAATTTGACAATGAGAAGTTTGAGACTTTTATAAAGAGAATGATATCTTTCAAATAAAAATTTAAATGTTAGAACCCCTCCAAAAAATGGAGTTGATAAAAGTAAAAATGGGACATTTCAAGACATGGATAGAATATAATAAATAAATTAATGACCTCCCAAAGTAACTTTTGATAGAAGTTGTAACAAGTGTATGCCACATAGCCAATAGAATCTTATAAGATTAACCATGGATAAACTATCATATGAGTTTTAATAATGGAAGAATCCAATGATTTGTTATTTCAAAGCGATTGGTTATATGTATTATATTTTAAAAATTAAAGATCTAAATTTTTTTTAGTTAAAATTGTGGCTGGAAGAATTTTGTCTTAGTTATTATTTAATTAGCAAAGCATATAAAATGTTTAATAGGAAAACTCTTATTATTGAAATTTATGCATATTGTTTTGATTAATCTAAACCTCTTGCCTATGAGAAAAGTCTTGAAGAGGATGAGAAATATCCAACTAAGGAATTGAAGAAATTAGCCCCTAAAGAGAACAAAAATGATTACCAAGGCACCTTACAAGAGCTAGTAGTTGAATCAAGTTAGGGAGATAAGAAGGATGAGATGCTTATAATAGATTAGAAACACAAGAAGGTCATCCTCTAAATTAAATGATAAATGATGTTTAACAAGAGGTAATTACCAAATCTTATTCTAGAAATATATCACTTATTATTTTATTTTTCAAATTGAACCTAGGACTATGAAATAATCCCTTAGTGATACAAGTTGGTTTATTATTATGAATCAAAAATTAAATCAATTTGGGACAAGTGAAAAGTATAAAAATACATAAATATTTTATTCAATAAGTTCATATATGTTGATTTACCGCTTGGTTTTGAAAATCATGATCTGCCTAGCCATATGTATAAATTGCCTAAATCATTATATATCTTAAAATAATCTCCTAGGAATTTAAATGATTACATCAAAACTCAAACTCAATCGTATAATTAAGATTGGGTGATACTTAAGAGATCAACAATTCAAGGTCATTAACACAAAATCTTAAATAAAGAGAGAGAAGTTAAGGCTAGTATAGGCCAATAGGAACGAGTGTAACTAGTGAAAACAATGTGAATGATAAGGAAGTGAAGAACAAACTTAAGGAAACTAATGAACCACTAAATGATTCTAAAGTTGAGCAAACTTTAAGAGATTTTTGTTTAAAATCATTCTAAATTATCTTTGGATTATGACAACCGAAACTAATGAACCACTAAATTATATAAAATCATTATATAAACTAATGAACCACTAAAAGAAACATTCCACATTATATATGATGTTAGTGACCTCTTATAGAACTTTCATCGAGCACTTGGTACCCTATTGAAATTTATGCCTACTTTGTTTCAAAACTATTATCTTCTTCCATTATTCACCAATATAACCAAACAACAACAAATAGTGAACCACTAATAACCCAAATAAACCCTCAAACTCAATCCACGGTAACATTAACATATTGAACATACAATAGTTCACATAGAAAAATTGAAGACAAAAAAATTAGCCCAAGAGTAGCACGTGGACAACTAACCTAGAGATGAAAAACGTAAGACAATGGAAATAGTTAGTATAAGAACAAACGGAGATGAGCAGATGGAAGAAGACAACGTGCATAGTAGAGGACCAATGGAAAAGAAGAGAAAAACAAAAATGAATGACAGGGGGGTTCGAGTGTTTATTTTCTTCCCAAATGAAACGACATCGTTTAACTTTAAATGTAAACAACGTTATTTTCATTTACCAACGGAATGATATTTCTATCGGTATATCACTGACGAACATTTCCCATTGGCAAACTCTGACATTTATTCTTGCTGCCAACCATTGCTGCCTATTTTTATGACCACTTTCACTATTTCGTTGTTAAATTTAGTCAAAAAAGTTGCACGAATAAATTCCCTCCACATTTACTGATAGAATTTTTTTTGTTGCAATATACAATTTTCTCGACAAGTTTACTGACGGAACTAAATTTTTGTTGCTAATTTACTACAAAATTTGGTAAGTCGGTAATATTTCATCAGTAATTTGTAATTTTCTTGTAGTGAATGGGATAGGAGGCAAATCAAAAAGCAATAAAATTCAAGGTTTTCTATTAGCGAAGTGACTAGGGACCTTAGGGTTTTGGTTAAGCCATATCTTGCACTTACAATTCTAGTTGGCAATTTTATGTCCCAAAATGTAGGTTGCATTATGGTTGATGTCCATATCATCAGGGTTGGTTCATGGGTGGGGTCCTCGTTAGAGGGGATCTCAGTAAGGACGTTGTTGGTCTTTTCAAAGAGGTTCTAGTTGATGAGGTCGATGATGGAGTTAGAGTGGTTGCTAATGTTAATGATGCCAAGATGGAGCAAACAGAAAGAAACTAACAAAGCTACATAGTTTTAGGGCTAATTAAAATTTCAATAATTTAATATTTTTATTAAATAACAAATTTCTTACTTGACAGTCACATAGTAAACATAAAAATTTGATGTGGCATGTCACATTATTAACATTAATAGAGAACTTATCTTCGAGATATTTTTATAAATAATAAAAGCTCGAGCATTTTAGCACCTATTTTTTTAAAAGTTTGGGCTAGTATTGTAAAATTGAGTAAAGTTAGAGATTTATTTTTTACAATTAACCTTATACAATATAATACTTTATTTCATATTTAAGTAAATAACAAAATGGTTAACAAATTTAGATCCCTAAGTAAATTTTTACTCTTCTAGAAATCCCTTTAGAGTTTCAACTTGATTCTAAACAAAACCTCCCTATTTTTTTGAGTTAACTCCTTTGTTTGACTTTCACTCACTTACTAAATTAACCTATCTAAAACAATATAGTTTGACTATTAATGAAAAAACCTATAATGTACATGGACAATAATGATCAAATTCTCTTAAAATATGTAATAAAGATAGGAAGCCTCCATCATTTGGGAATTTGTTAGTTATTAATTTGAAGTTTAAGTGAATCAAGACTTGAGCAAAACAATAGAAAACCCTATTGTCCTTCTACCATTTCACTAAATGAAAGTTAATAAAACTAAAGTTTTACCACATTCAAATCTTTATAAGCCTTTAAATAAGGCAAATTCAAATTATATAACTAAACTAAGAAATATATGCGCAATAAAAATAAGGAAAATATATTTCATTTTTGACTTAAAATTGATTGTTGTTAGTTTTTAAGTGTGACTAGATTCTATTTCTTCCTAAAAGGGTTTGTTTTCTCACAAAATATCATCACGTACATAAGTGAGAGCAGAAGGTAAGGAAAGAGACATATTAGGTAAGAAGTTTACGTTTGTGAATTAATTTTATGTTACTGAATAATAGAGAAAGGTCGGTATTCATAAACTTTGTATTTGTATTAGAATAAAATTTGGAATATGAATATGTATTTGTGAGTTTTATAAATTTCTATAGCCTGCTATAAAATTCTATATCCTCTCATGTTCCATGAAAATTTACTTAAAAATGGTACCATATGATATCATTATAAGAATTCATTATTCTCCTTAAATGTAGATTTTTTATTATAAAGTGAACTTTATAAACACAAATTTTAAATTTTATAGAAATCTTAACATTTTTCATATGTTTGTGAATTGTATGCAAAACCCTAGGATTTGTTGATTATGATTATTAAATTGAAGCTTTTATGTAGATCCTAGTACTGGGCTTCTATTATTTTCTAAAGCTAACATAAGCAATTAGTTTCTAGTTTTTTTTATTCTAGTTGTTATGTTTAAATTTTGATTATTTATAATTTGATGATAATGAATTGCAATATTATGGATAAATTGAGACTCATTACTATTAAATGTTTCAAAATCGTTGAAATATGGTTTACTTATTTAATAGGTAATGAAAACGAATGTAGGTAATGCATATGTACAATTAGTTATATTTAGATATCCAAAAATAATAAATATTTATAGTTTGTATAGGTGTGATTATCGAATTATCTACAAATTAGAATCGTTATGTGTTGTATGTTATGTTAATGGATTGCCAAAGTGAACATTAATATATAATTTATGAAAACTGTTATGTGTTGTGTTATTATATAACTCAAAATATTAATGTTTAAATTATAGTATCCTACAATGGCAATCGCCATGCACCAAAATCTCTCATATGTTACGGTGCTTAATGGGCTGAACTTCTCTTAATGGGGTAAACAAATCCAATTTTACATTATGGTTTGAGACTTAGATTTGAAACTTAAAACTGAGAAACTAGATGCTTTGAATATTTTGAGCTGACAAGGAGAAAATCCATTTTAACAACTCGAAAAGTCAAATAGATTGAATTTGATGTATATAAGATGACAAATATTGCAGCAAGATTTAAGTCTTTAGGAATGGAAGTGGATGAAAGCTTCTTTACACAGTTCATCTTGAATTCATTATTATCTAAGTATGTTCCCTTCCAAATGAACTATAATACCACAAGGACAAATGGAATGTGCATAAGTCGCATAGTAAATGAATTGGTTCAGGAAGAGACTAGGACTAAGAACCAATGAAGCCAACCCATTAATTATGTCAATAATTAAGAAGTTGGTAAGAAAGGTGGAAAAAAGTATACGAAGAAAGTGAAGGGACTCTTGAAAGTTAGTAAGGAATCCTCTCAGATCCATAAGAAGGAATATGATAATTGTAGATGCCATTTCTATAAGAAGGTTGGGCATTTCCAAAAGGAATTTCCTAAACGTAAGGTATGATTTAAGAAGAAAGTAAGCTTAATGCTTATGTATATTTTGAAAGAAACCTTGATGAAGTTCCTTTTAATAGTTAGTGGATTGATTTTGGTTGTACCACTTATGTTTATAATACATTTCAAGGATTCCTTATGACCCAAACTATAAGATTAAATGAATTATTTTTTGTCTATATGAGCAACAAAATGAGAGTTCTAATAGAATTTGTCAGGAGTTATCGCTTAGTCCTAGACACTGGACATCATTTGAATTTATGTGAAACTCTTTACATACTTAATATATCTAGGAATTTAGTTTCTTTATCTAAGCTTGATATATCTGGACACTCATTTAAATTTGGTATTTAGTTTTTATAAACATAACCACTTGATTAATAATGGTGTACTATGTGATGGTTTATATAAATTAAACCTTTATGTTGCTTAGATTGAAAATTTATTGAATTTAAATCCCAATATAGGTATCAAAAATAATTTGATCAATGATAAATCTACTTACTTGCGACATAAGTGTTTGGGACACATTTTCAAAGAACAACTTGACATATTAGTAAATAATGAAATACTTCTTGAGTTTGATTTTACTGATATTAACATTTATTTAAATTATATTAAAGGCAAACAAATAAAACACATAATAAAGAAAGGGGTTACAAGAAGCACTCAACTTTTTAAAATAATTCACATTGATACGTGTGGACCATTTGAGGTGCCTACTTTCAATATAAAAAATTTATCACCTTTATAAATGAGTATTCACATTATGTATATGTTTATTTGCTGTAAAATAAATTTTAGGCAGTAAATACCTTAGAGATTTATATTAGTAAGGTTACAAGGCAATAAAAAAAGGTGAAAATAGTCAAGTTTGATAGAGGTGGTAAATATTATGGTAAGTATGATAAAAGTGGTCAAAATTATGGTACTTTGGCTAAATTCCTTGAAAGATATGGTATTTATGTGTAATACGCAATGCAAGGCACATTATAACAAAATGGTATGATAGGAAAGTGTAATAGAACTTTGTTAGATATGGTTATGACTATGATGTGTCATTCATCTTTACCCACTTCTTTGTGGACATATGCTCTAAAAATTGCCATGTACTTATTAAATAAGGTCTTTAGATAGGCAGTTGTAAAAACTTAAACTATAGACTGAAAGGAACATGTATGGATTGGTAGACATAAATTAGGCATTATAATCCATATAAAAAGAAATTGGATGCAATATCAGTCAATGTCTATTTCATTATTTATCTAAAGAAGTGTAAAGGGCATATGTTTTATTATCCTAACCATACTACAAGAATTATGAAAATTTGGAATGCTATGTTCATTGAACATGGAGAGGCCAGGAGGAGTGAAACACCATATAAAGTGGGTATTCAAGAAATCAGAGTGCAAGTCCCTACGGTTATATAAGTCCTTATATCTTGTATACCTGCTTAAGTTGTTATTACCTAAGTTATTGAACTGAATGATAATTATTAAGAATAACAAATTAATGAACCCATAGTTCATAATGAAATTGAATATGAAGTGAATGAACATGCAATAGAAAAATCACAATAAATGGAATTAAGAAGGTCTTAAAAAGAAAGAAGACTAATTATTTCTGATGACTATATGGTATATATACATGAGTTTAAAATTGACTTAGGCATTGAGAATGAATTAGTGGCTTTTCTACAAGCCATAAACAATGAAAATTTTAATAAGTAGTTAAATGCTATGAAAGATGAGTTTAAATCTATAGAACATAATGGTGGCTGTGACCTTGCAGAATTGCTAGAAGGTTATAAAAGAATTGGTTATAAGTGGATCTTTAAGACAAAACTTGACTATCTTGGTAACCTAAAACATTATGAGGCCAAACTAGATGCTAAAGGATCGACTCAAAAAGATATTGATTATAAGAAGACCTTCTCACCAGTCTTTAAGAAAGATTCATTCAAAATTATTATGGCTTTAGTGGGTTATTATGATATGGAATTAAACAAAATGGATGAGAAGATTGCCTTTCTAAATGAGGATTTAAAGGAAGAAATCTACATAGACCAACTAATGGAGACTATAAAGGCCAGAAAGGAACAAATGGTGTGTAAACTTAAAAAGTCAATATACTAGCTTAAACAAACTTCCCAATAATGGTATCTTAAGTTTAATGATACTATTATTTTCTATGGATTTTAAAAAAACATCTTTAACTAGTGTATATATCCCAAGGTTAGTGGGAGTAAGTTCATTTTTTAATCTTATATATTGATGGCATCTTGTTTCCAGCTAATGTTCTTGATCTATTAAGTGAGACTAAAAAATTTCTCTTTAGTCATTTTTAAATAAAAGATATAGATGATGTAATATATATGATAGGAAGATAAATATTATGTGATAGATCCTAAAGATTACTAGGCTTGCCACAGAAAGCCTATATTAATAAAATGTTAAAGAGATTTAGGGTGGAAATGTGTTTTAACATCACCAATTCAAATTCAAAAGGTGAACAAGTTTAACCTCATGCAATATCTAAAAAGTGATTTAGAACAGAAGCAAATGGAATCAATTTCATATCCATATATGGTTGGGAGCCTAATGAATGCTTAAACATGTACAAGAGTAGATATAAGCTTTGTAGTGGGGATGTTAGGGAGATACCATAGATCCTGATATGTATTACATGAAAGTTGCAAAGAAATTTCTGAGATATCTACAAGGAATTAAAGAACACATGATTACTTTTAGGAAGTTTGATCACCTTAAAGTGGTTAGATACTCAAATCTAGACTTGGTTGGCCTTGTTAATGTAAGAAAATCCACTTTTAGCTACATTTATCTTTTAGTTGAAGGAGCTATCTTGTGGACGAGTTCAAAGCAATCTATAATAGTTGCATCCACTACGGAGGCTTAGTTTATGGCATACTTTGAGGCCATGGTTTAGACTACATGATTGTGAAACTTTATTTCAGGGCTTAGGATTATCGAAGGTATAGCAAGAATGATGAAAATTTACTATGGTAATTCTATTGTAATTTTCTTCTCTATGAACGACAAGTATTTGAAAGTTGCTAAATACATTAAATTGAAATAATTTATTATTAAGAAGGAGCTTCAAAAACTTACAATGTTAATAAAGTGTATTAGCACTGATCTTATGTTAGCTGACCCTTTGATCAAGGGGTTGCCACTTAAATTTTTCTCTAGTCATGTAAAGAATATGGGCATTATATATACCAATGATTAATAGACAATACTATTATATTATCTATTGTTATATAATTGAAGCTTTTTACAAGTTAACGAATATATTATCTCAGATTTTTCTATTTTCTTCTTTAAGTATTTGATTACAATATATGTTGTTGAAAACATAATTAAATGGTAAAATCCCATATGTACTTCCCATTTATAATCATGATTAAGGAGAAGGGCTAGCATAGAGGTACATGGAAGGGAGTATGTTGAATTGATAAGGTATGATTACTATGACCTTATTAGTCTTTTACTTGATTATAATAATTGATGATATTAGAGTATACGAATGGTTGACTATTATACATTATAATTGTTTGAATTATTGATCTAATAGACTAGATAAAGTCACATGAATCAAGTAGGAGAATGTTAGAAATTAAGTGCCTCATATGTTAAAGGAATGTTAGAAATTAAGTGAATCATATGTTAAAGGGTAGTTATGGGAATTAATAATTTTATTAATGGGCTTCTCGATTTTTGCCCCATTGTGACAGAAAGTTTTAAAACTAACTAATAATTACCAATTTTTAAGTGTGTTTCAATTTTGTAAAAAGGTTTTTGTCTTTTTACAAAATGTCATCACATATGTAAGTGAGAACATAAGGTTTAGAAAAAGATAGATTGGGTAAGTGTTGATTGCAAAACCAATTCACTAGTTTTACGCTTAAAACCATAAGTATACAGGATGTAACTTATAGTAAAGAACAGATATCGATGCCTCAGAGATTGTGCTTAGATGCTACTAAATTCAGGTTGCTTTGTTTGAGAACCAATTTTAATAAATATAAACTGAAAAATTAAACTAAATCAAACAACTAACAATGAACAAATGATAAAGTAAAAGTGTAGAAACTTGGAATTCAAGATTTAACAATTAGAGATCACTTTTCCTTATCTTATCTCCTTCCTACCTTGTTCATTGAATTGTGCCTCACCTAAGATATCCTAATGTATTAACTACCCTATCTTAAGATGTAAATAATTGTCCCTAGCCAAATTAAATGGAAATGATTAAGCAATCTCTCAATCTATAGAATCAGTCGACCAATTCAACTAGTTATGAAGTTATCCTATGAGTAATCAACTAATTAGCCCAGATCACTCTCTAACTAATCAATTAGCTTAATGAATGTAGGTCTATAGAGTGCTAATTCTCATTGTATAGCCCTACACAATTTACATAACTCAATTTCTCAATATATTGGAAGGTATAAGCTCAACATTCATCAAAAGCATCAGTCATTCGGATCAACAAAGTAAGAGTTCAATAAGTATTTCAAAAGTAATCATTACAAATAACTTAGCCACTCATAATGTCATTAACATCCAACAACTAGAAAATCCATAATAAAGTTGCTAGAAGAGAAAAATGGAATAAGAACTAGATGAAGTAAGCTCCCCCTCTTTTTTGCCCAAATCTGGAAAATCTAGAGTTAGTGTGCTCTTTGCTTGATTTGGAATGGAAATCTTGATTCTCTACCTCCCTCTAGGCTTTAAATTTGTTTTTTAACTCAAGGAGGCAAATTTTCAGAACACCACTCTTTAGCCCATGGGATTTTTGCCCTTATATAGCCACAAGAACCTAAAAAAAAGTGAAACCTGTATGTCTTTTCAGTTTAGGGATCCCAAAATCGCGTGAATTAGCATGAATCCCATAATCGTGGGTTTTTGTCTTACATCTCCTCCACTTCTCTTCTCCTCTCTTAGTCCCGAGCTCAATCACAAAGGTGGCCACCTTTCATTCCTACATCAAAATGATCAATTCTTACCTTAAATCAACATCAAACATAAAAGAAAAACCATAAAGGTCAAACTAAACAAAAACATACAAAATAAGCCTAAAATACAATAATAATAACCTATCATGCAAGAAACACATGCCAAATACTTAAAAAAAGCACACACTCATACACAATTATCAACTTTCCCATACTTAAATCTTTGTTTGTCCTCAAGCAAAATCAAATACAACCAATCAATTCCATAACTTCATTTTACAAAGATCAAAGCATGCAATCCCTCAAGTTTGGGCAACTCAAATGTCAAGCTACTATATATATCATGACTACTTTTCATTAGTGTACATAAGCAAACTCAACATATGGTACCATCACTCCAAGGTAAGTATAAACACAAAATGAATCTTCCTAATAGTTTCACTCATTTCTCTCAAGTTTTTGATGATTAGTGTTTCACTCAAGCTGCCTATAGGAAACTACACTACTAGAGGCTTGCTAATACACCAATTCTCCTATATAATGATTACATGCATAAATGGATCAAAAGGACTTGCTTCAGGTTGTAATGTGGTAAGGGTTAAGGTGGATCAAACAAGGTAAAAGGTTTAACACGAGGATTCATAAAGTAATAAGTGAACAAAGGGATAACAAAACATATTTCTGAGATACACAAATGTAAATATACTACTACTCCACACTTATTGATGCTACAAAAATGTTCTTCCTTTTTTTTCTTTTTTTTCAACAATTGAAGAAATAATGAACAAAATAGCAACTAAATGCAATGTGATCCACGAGTAGAAGTATCTCTTATCTCATCTCGGAAAAAAAATGTACAAAAAGTCCAAACAAATGCATCACTTAATACTCTACTAAGCATGTGAATAAGTAAGCTAATGGGGTTTCGGGTTTTAAAATGTGGGGTGCTTTCAAGAAACAAAAGGGGGTAGCAAGGAATAATAAAAGTAGGTCATTTAAGCCAAAGGTTAACAAAAAAAAGGGCCTAAATCATCTCTATTAAGCATGAATCCAGTAGACTCAAACTGATTCAAAGCAAGTTATGAAGGTAATAACCTAAGAAAGCATCACATAAACAAAGAAATAAAACGAATATAGATGGAGTCATATAGGCTCAATCCTCACATTGGCTTAAATGAAAATTCGTTATGTGTCTCTACACTAACTCATTGCTTAAGTGTCAAATCTTGAGTAAGCTTATGCAACCAACTACTTTTCATCACTCAACATTGTTCACTCTTTACTCAAGTAGCTTAATCCAAGTTTAAGCATGCATTTAATCTCATTCCAACTAGCATGATAAAATCTTATGGCAAAGCAAATCAAAATGATTCAAGTGTAGCTCCATTGCTGATATAAAATAACATAAAATGACAACCTAATATGCCTAAAACATACATCCTAATTAACAAAATGCAAATAGTGACTAAAAAAAATTAAAACAATGCAATTGACAAAGCAATGTCACCTCCCCACACTTAGACAACAAATTGTCCTCAATGTGACAAGACAACCATAAAGGGGAACTAAAACACAAATCACAACATCAAACAAACAAGCAAGCAAAACAACTAACAAGGTAAATAAAACAACATAAAAAGTAAAGTGTAAGAAAGCTTCATGGAGATTTTGGTGGTGAAGGCATAAGGGGAAGGGACTTCAATGTTCTTCATCCGAATGAACTTGAGGAATTTGTTTTTGATGTACCACTGCTCCTTATACACTTATCTCATCTGGGTGCCGAGATTATTAATTTGAAGTGTCATTTGTTGATGATTTTCTTGGAACTTATCGACATCTACTACTAAGGTTGATTTGTCTTCAATTGCTTCTTCTTGGAGCTCCGGTGGCACTTGAGAGGAGGATGGTTGAGAAGTGGCTACATCCTTACCCTTCCTGTTATTAATAATAGTATGCATCTGAGGATTTTGGAGCTCCATAAAATGAGGCTGTAAAATTTCAGAGTGTCTCAAATAAGGTATATCAAACATATCAGGTCTACCTATGCATACACCGTCCACATCAGGATTGTAGTGCAAAGCTAAAGTAGTAACAATGTAAGCCATGCCAAAATATGAGCTTTTCTTAGTTAATGGAACCCACAATAGATCAAAAAATGCCATAAAGGGTATTTACTTTAATTTTATTATCCATGCAACAAAGAAAGAAAAGTTCCTTAGCCAAACACTTGTTACTTTAAGTTTAGTTAAGAACAATTAGGCACATAAACTTGTGAAGAAGTAACTCCTCGGTGCTATAAATCAAAGTGTTGGGTGCATTCCCAGAGTCAAAAGTATTTTCATCCGTAAGGATCTTCCAATAATCATCCACATTAAAATCGTCATAGTCATCCAAAACTTTGGTGTTACACAATTCAAAGAGCGCATAAATGAAAGTATAATCCAGCCTATATGCATGGCCACCTATCCTAAACCAGAATGTGTCCATTTTAGTATTGTAGTGCATAGTGGTGAAAATTCTATAGTCATCATGGGGTATGTCAATACATCACAATGAATTAAATGACCCCAACCAATATTTGCAAATGATCTTTTAATGTTATGCCTTAGTCCTAGAGTTTCTAATAGGTTAAAATCAAAGTACCTAAGAGGCAATAACTCTCTATGCTTAAAATCATGAAATCTCATACCTTCTTCTTCTGAAAAAAATAAGGAATAAGGCACAAAAATGGCCGTCATATCACGTTTACCTTCTCTGGAGATTTGGAGGCATAGTTGGTCAATTGGTTTACGACCTATAAGCTTCCTTGAAGCCATTTAAGGAGAAATACCTGCAAAAATATTCAAGAGAGAGATTAGCACATTTTTGGGAGAGAACGAGTGAAAAACTTACCAAATCCTTATATTCTTGAGTGGGTAATGTGAAATAAGTTTTATAGGAGTGAATAATGATGGAAAAAGTGAAGAAAACACCAATATTTGGAGGAAAGATGAAGTATTTATGAGGTTTAGGTGAGTGGGTGTTGGTTTTAGAGTGAGAGAATGTGAGAAGATGAAGAAAGAAGAAAGAAGGAGGGATTTTTAAAATCCTTCGACTAGGGAATCCACGATTGTTGGAATCCCTATACTTCCCACGATCGTGGGTTAAGCCTCTAGAAAATTTTTGAAAAGCCTTCCCATGTTCATGGGAAACAAACCCATTCCTATGATCATGGGCACTATACAAACACCTAATCTTAATTTTCCAACTTTTTAGCCCTCTTCCAAGCTTAGCATGCATTCCCAATATTCTAACAACTTGCAAACACATTAAAATCACCCAACCAATAAGAAATTTGAAGAGAAAACAAGTTAAAACTTAAATAAAACCTAAGTAAATACTAAGAAATCATAGCAAACTCAAACTAAACATAATCAAAACCAAACAAATCAAACAAAGAAATAAACAAAAACAAGCAAAAGAAAGGTAAACATGCTAAGTTAAGGTCATTAGCTTGACCATTCCACATGCATTTATGAAAGGGTGGAAGAAAGGAAAGAGATGACTTTCCTTTCTTGTGAGTACGTCCCTCTATAATATGGCTTGCATCTATGCCCATTGACTTTGAATGTTTCACCTTTGTCATTTTCTAACTCCAAAGCTCCATGGGGAAATAATTGAAGGATCTTGAAGGGTCCACTCCATCTTGACTTGAACATTTCAAGAAAAAACTGAAGTCGTGAATGCAATAAAAGCACCAAGTTCCCACTCTTAAACTCCTTTTTAATGTGAGCGTCATGTCATTTGGTTTCTTTTTTTTGTACAACTTAGCATTTTCATAAGCTTCAAATCTCAACTATTCCAATTCATCATATTGTAACAATCTTATAACACCCCACTCCCATCTGACACATACACATGTGCCCTTCAGATACACGTGTACATGCTCGACAGAAATGGTGTGTTAACTATTTCACCTTCACTTTATAACATGTCATCGTAAGCTAAGTCATAAATTACATAATTGCTCTAAAAGCTAAAATTTTCTCATTTTATATCATAAACCATAAGTTTCATTGTAGCATTATGTTCAACATCCATGCTTACATAACATCATCTTATGAGCATTAACAACTCAGTCTACACAGTACATGTTTACATAACATCATCTTATGAGCATCAATAGCTCAGTCCACACAATATGCTACATAAATGAGGAATCACAAAAGATAACACAAACTATTCCTTCAGTCCAATCTGACCGACCTTTGAGCCATATCTGATCTCCACAAGTTATACAAAATCACTTTTATGCAGTCTTAGAAGCTAGGTCGTCGCTTTCTCGAACTTGAAATTGTCAATGTTACAATTTTGGTAAGTTTTGTGAACTTAATAAAGTAACCATCCTCGATGGTTCACTCTTGTCATATAACAAACAATAAATCATGTTACATATAACAAACAATAAATCATGTTATTATGTAACTCACATCAACTTGAATTTTATCAATTAATATCACATAACATCTGATCATATTTGTCATACTTCAAAAGCAAAATTCAAACATTCAATCATTTCAGTACAATTTTGCAGAACATACATATTGACAAATTATCACATATTTCATACACAAACTTCTCAAAACATCGCAATTATGTAATTTATTTAGATCATATGTGTATGCAATATTATGAGACTCAAATTTCATTTATTTCATTGTTGTGATTGTGCGCTTTTTTTACTGTCCTATATCCGTTATGGATACTGAGCTCTTTCATACTGTCCCTTATCTATTGGAGATACAGGGCTCTTTGTATACAATGAGCCTTAGGCTCTAATCACGAATGTCTCACAACTGCGTTTATATTTTATGCATTGGAATGAGATGCATTCCTCAATTTCAGTCATCACGTTTGATCAATTACATTTGCATCCATATTCTTGTTCATAATAATCATCGAACTAGGTCCGGCATGAACATTCAAGTTGAGAATCATGTAGTCAAACTCATTCACATTCAAGTAGCACTTCCAATGTTTTAATCATGCATTAAAACTCCTCGGACATTTCATGTCCGGAATTCAATACACATTCATTAATATCAAATTCAATTTGGTAATAAACAAAACAAGTCAAGGTGAGACCATCTTAGGTTAGTCACAATTGCTCCCTTTCGCTTATTGTTTTGAAGTCTCGGCAATGTCTGAAACCGGTTGTTCTACTTGCTCTTTTATATGCAAACAAATATATTTTCATATTACTATATGGCTCATTTAACTGAATAACCATATTTATAAATGTATCATGTAGTATGCATGTTTAATGAACAATTCTCGGGTATATATATCTTAAATAAACTGATTCAAACTTTAATTTTTTCCATATTTTCCAGAATTCACACACTCATCAATCATTTGTTTTTTCTAAAAACTCACTTTTGGGTCAACTTTGCATGATCATTATGACAAGGAAGATGGAGTTTTTAGACAACACTTCCTTCTAAACAATTGTTCCCCTATGTTTTTAGTTTCTAATAACACTAAGATCATACAATTTGGTTCATTATTCCATGAGTTATACTCAAACTACTACAGACTAAGTACATTTGAAATTTTGGCTACTGCATGATCATGCACTCTCAGTTTTACAACTCATATATTTCAATTCCAATATGCAAAAATTACAAACTTCATATCTATTGATAATAACATAATAAGTTAAAACTTTTGTGAAAACAACTTTGCCTAATTTGGCCCACATCAATACAGTTTATTCGATAATAATAGGATATAATTTTTGTTATAGGTAGTGCTATAGCCTAAGCCAAGACTCAATTTGGTGCCAGATTTTGAAATTCTTAGAGACAAAATTAAAATTATACTTCTTCAACAAAGTTGTGTCCATATATCTCTAGTTTATTTTGAATTAAGAATCAACTTATTTGGAAATATACAGGTCAATATATAGCCAAAATACCGAAGCATGTTTGATGAAAATATTCCAGTTTATAATAGTCCAGCAGACTTCCTCACTTTCATCAAATCAATCTTTTTCAAATGAATTAAGATGACTCTAAATTTTTATGGAGACCAAAAACAATGTCTTATAAATGTATTGGCTCAATTTTTAAGTCATTTTAAGGTTGGGAGACAAAGTTATAGTCAAATAAATCCAAACTGTTCAGTTTGAGAAGCACTGTTGGCTATGCAACCATAGTGCACGACCATGCACTCTAATTCTAGAAATTGCAGATTTTCTTGCTTCTTCCTCTCTTATACTTACTCCATCATCTCTAATTTATACTCTCACATTTACCTCTTCATTTCAACTTACTCTAAAACAACTCAAAATGTAAGATTAAATTCAAACATGAAAATAAGGTTTATGCAGACATCACCATTTTTTTGCTTTCTCTCTCTACTTTAGTTTTGCTTTTATGCTTGCAAAATCTATATTCATACAGTTTTACCTCACATTTTTCTACTATTACTTCAGTTAACTTCAAATAATCATAACACCAAAAATAGAATGTCATACACGGCTATTTAGTTTCTGCACAATGTCCATTTCACATCATTTTCATATAATTCATTTTTAACATCACCGAATCTACCCTTCATGCATGAATTCACTTCTAACACTAAAGCATCAACAAAAATCACTTAGTTGGTTCAACAAGGTTTCCAGCAGTGAGAGTGAATCAAATGCCCAAACATAAGCAACTAGTTGATTTAGTGATGGGTGAGCAAAGCAAGAGTTTTGTTCATGAGTAATTTCGGTGAAGACAAGAAGAGAGTCTTGGTAAAGGTATTTTTGGTGAACATAAGAAGAGAGTTGATGAATTTTCCATTCAAAACACTTACTACGTGTCCTTCTTGCATGTAATACATTTTTCACCCAAACAAGACTACCACATGTCACACTCCTATTTGTCACTTATTTTATATTTTTCATAGTTGAAAATACCTCAAAATTTTGAAAATTCTTTAAAATTCACCAAAAATTCCAAAATAATCATAATACTCTCCAAATAAATTTTCAACATAAATAATCCACAATTCACATTTTAATCGCATTTGTAAATCAATTATACTTGGAAAATGTCAATGAATGCATGTATAATTATTTTAATGAGCCAAAAATAAATATTCATATGATATGCCATAGGATGCATGAAATGTACTTTTAACTTCTTAGTATACACTATTATGGGGTCCTAGCCCTTAACACGAGATATTGGGACGTTGCAAATCTCTTCTCACTTGTAAGCTTCCAATCCATATTCAACTTTTGAACTGCCCAATAGGCTCTATGCTCTAACTCCAAAGGTTAATGACAAGCCTTGCCGTACACAATTTTATATAGAGTAGTACCTATGGGTGTCTTAAAGGCTGTCCTATATGCCCAAAGTGTATCTAACTTCAAAGCCCAATCTTTCCTTGAAGTGCTCACTACCTTCTCCAAAATCTTCTTCAACTCTCTGTTCACCACCTACACTTGGCCACTCGTTTGTAGATGGTAAGGAGTTGCCAGTCAATGATGTATATTATATCTTTTCAATAGAGCTTCAAAGGGTTTGTTGCAAAAATGATTCCCTCCATCAGTGATTATCGCTCTAGGCACTCTAAATCTACTGAAAATATTCTTGATAAATGTTTGCACCAACCTTGCCATCATTAGTTAGAGTAGCTACGACATCAACCCACTTCGAAATATAATCAACTCTAACCAGTATGTCTGTGTTACCTAAAGAGGATGCGAATGGTCTCATAAAATCCAAGCCCTACACTCCAAATATTTCCACTTCCATGATGTTTGAAAGTGGCATCTCATCCTACTTTGATATGTTGCCCACTCTCTGGCATCTATCACACTGTAGCACAAAGTTTTGGACATCCTTGAATAAACTTGGCCAATAGAACCCACATTACAAGATACAAGTTGCCGTCTTGTTCGCTCCATAGTATCCTGCATACATGGAACTATGACATTGAGTCAAAACATTAGGCTTTTCATCTTCAAGGACACACCTGCAAATCACATTGTCAATACAAATTTTATATAACACAGATTCATCTTAAATATAGCGAGAACACTGGAATAAGAAACACTTCCTTTGTTTATATGAGAGATTAGAAGGAAGAATACTACCTGAGAGGTAATTTGCAATATCTGCAAACTAAGGACAAAAAGGACTTTCTACCATCATTAAAGCCTCATTATGAAAGCTCTCCTTAATTTCCTCTTCTTCTTTATGGTTCCCCCTTCAAGTCGTGATAGGTGGTCCGCTACAACATTTTCTGCTCCCTTCTTGTCTTTAATCTTAATGTTGAATTCTTGGAGCAGAAGCACTCGTCGGATGAGCCTAGCCTTGACATTCTTCTTAGCAAAGAGATAACGTAATGTCTCATGACCTGTAAAAACAATAACCTGTAAGCCCAAAGGATAAGAATGAAATTTCTCACATGCAAATACTACTATAAACAATTCCTTCTCAGTAGTGATGTAGTTCAGTTGTGCTCCTGTCAAGGTTTTGCTTGCGTAATAGATGACATGCAACCTCTTCACCTTCCGCTGGCCAAGTACACAACCAATAGCATGGTCACTTGCATAAATCATAATATCAAATGGAAGAGACTAATCTAGCAACGTCAAATTGGGTGTTGTTGTAAGTGCCTTCTTCAACATGTTAAAAGAATCCAATCAATTTAACTAATAAATGAGTTAAGGGTCCAACAATAAGAGAAAATCCTTAATGAACTGTCTGTAGAACCCTGCATGACTAAGAAAAGCTCAGTTTCCCTTCATGTTGATAGGAGTTGGTAGCTTTTCAATCACTTCAGTCTTAGATCAAACTGCCTTAATCCCTCTGTGTGAGATCTTATGACCCAATACAATTCCCTCTTGGACCATGAAATGACACTTCTTTCAGTTCAAAACTAGATGAGACTCCTCGTATCTTTGAAGCACTCTATCTAAATTAAACAAGAATCTCTAAAGACATAGAAGTCATCAATAAATACCTCCATGAGGTTCTCATTTATGTCTGAAAAAATAGCCATCATGAATCTTTAGAATGTGATAGAATGTGGCAGGCGCATTATATAAACCAAAAGGCATCCTTTTATAAGAAAAAGTCCTATAAGTACAAGTGAAGGTGATCTTCTAGGCATATAAACACTTAATTGTATCTTGAATATCCATAAAAAATAGTAAAAAGAATGGCCAGCCACCCTCTCAAATTGAGCTTCCTATAATCAATACACACTCGCTAACCTTTAATGGTCCTAGTATAAATCTTTTTGCCATGTTCAATCTCCATCATAGTCATGCTACCCTTCTTAGGCACACACTGCACTGGACTCACCCACTTACTATTTGAAATGGGGTAAATAATCTCCACATCTAAGAGCTTCACTACCTCCTTCTTCACAACCTCTTACATCTTTAGATTTAACCTTCTTTGCCTTTCCCTCACTGTTTTGCATCTTTCTTCAATGTTAATCATATGCATCACCACAATAGGGCTAATCCCCTTAATATCATAAATTTGCCACCCTATGACTTTCATCCTCTTCTTAATTGTCCCCAGCACTTTCTCTTCTTGTTCACAATCCACTTGGTTGGAGATAATGATGGGTAGGGTATGCTTCTTACCTAAAAGGGGGTATCTCAAATGGGAAGGTAAGGCTTTAAGCTTTAAAGTGGGTGGCTTAACAATGGAGGTGGTGTGGGTGTATCTGTTCTCTCCAACTTTTTTAGCTCAATTTCCTCACATAATTCCTCTTTTCTCAAACTCTCATCCCTGTGCACTTTAATAACTTCATCTTCTTCTTAAACTTCCTTCACACACTCATCTACAACATCAATTTTCATATATGAAGTACCATCCATTGACTTCTTCAAAGATTTAGACATGTTAAATTCAACCTACTCATCACAAATTCTCAAAACAAGCTTTCCTTTATACACATCAATTAATGCCCTACCAGTATTTATAAAGGTCCTACCTAAAATCAATAGACAATTTTTATTGGCTTCAAAATCTAACATAACAAAACCAACAAGAACAATAAATTTATCTACTTTGACCAACACATCTTCTAAAACTCCAAATAGCCTCTTGATGGATTGATCCTTAAGCTGAATGAGTATAGATGTTGGCTTGACCTCTCCTAATCTCAATTTCCTAAAGATAGAAAAAGGCATCATGTTAATACTTGCACCTAAATCACATAAACATTTAGAAACTTCAAAGTCACCAACAACATATGGAATAGTAAAACTCCCTAGATCTTGTAGTTTTGAAGGCATTGTGCTTGATATGATCGAACTACAATTCTCCATCAAGGTCACCGTCTGATTATCCTTCTAAGTGCATTTATGTGTAAGTATGTCCTTAAGAAACTTCACATACTTAGGCATGCACTCCAAGGCTTCCACCAATGATAAGTTAATTGAAGCTTCTTTAGTTTCTCTAAAAACTTGAAAAACTGAGTGTCTACCTGATGTTGTCTCACCTTTTATGGATATGGGAGTTTAGGCTTGTAGGGTGGTGGTGGTACATATGGTCTCTCTTCTACTTTCTCTTCTTCCATGTCCTTCCCTTTCTCCTTCGTTTGACTCTCCTTTTTAACACTTAGCGCCTTTAGTTGCTTGCCACTCTGAAGTGTTATGGCCTTGAGTTGTTCCTTTGGGTTGGCTTTAGTGTTGCTTGGTAGGTTACTTGCATTTCTAGAAGACAAAGCAGTAGCAAGTTGGCTTACCTGAACCTCTAAGTTGTAGATGGAGGAAGCATGGTTCTTCAAGATTTGGTCAAATTTGGCATCCTGGCTTGCAAACATCCGTTTCTGATTCTCTTCCTGCCTTCTTTGACTTTCCTCTTAGCTTGAGTATTTAGACCCTAATACGTCCATTAAGTTGTCCATTTTGCTCTCCAAAGACCCAAGACAGTCTTGTTAAAGTCTGGGTGATCCTTGTGGTTTTGCTTGGCCACCTGTATTATTAGCATTCTATGAAAAATTTAGGTGGCTTTTTCCACCCCAGATTATAAGTGTTAGAGTTTGGATTGTTACCTCGATATGTTTAGCCCAAATAATTTACCTGTTCTGTGCTACTAGCTACTAATAAGAAGTATTATACTGTGTAATGGTTGTTCTACCCACATAACTCACGATAAACCTGCATGGCTTTGATTGTGGATGAAGAAGCTCCTTGCATATTGTTCAATTGCTTGGTGAGAGCGGTAATCTGAGCTTGCAAGGCTATGACATAATCAATGGAATCATTCCTTTTTGTTCCTTTGTGCCTTACCTACTCCTTTCGTTGGACCACATGCAACTATTACTTGCCAACTCCCCCAAACGATCATGAGTTGCCTCAATAGTTTTCCTCATCAACAACCCTCCAACAACTGCATCTATTGTCCCTCTTATAGTCTGATCGACACCATTATATAATGTCTGTAGCAAGAACTCCCTTGGAAGGTTGTGGAGTGGGCTAACTTCTTTGAAACTATTTGAACCTCTTCCAAGCTTCATATAATAACTCCCCATTATGTCGCTGAAAGTTTGTAATTTCCTTAATGATTCGTGTAGTCTTTGTCAATAGGAAGTACTTGGCAAGGAAGGCTTGGGCTACTTACTCCTATGTAGTAATCTAAGATACATTAAGTGAGTTATACCATGCCTTGGCTCGATCTCTCAAAATGAATGGAAATAATATGAGCCTCACAACATCATCAGACATTCCTTGTAATAATAGAAAATTCTTCTTCAAAAGTTTCGTCGGACCTTCTTATACTCCCTCTGTTCATGCACCTACAATTACATAAGGAAAAGTATCAAACACTCTTAAATCAAAGATACCTAAACTAAACAATATACTAAAGAAACAATCCCCAACAACGATGCCAAAAACTTATTGATTGCAAAACTAATTCACTAGTTTTACGCTTAAAACTGCAAGTATATGGGATGTAAATTATAGTAAAGAACATATATCGATCCCTCAAAGATTATGTTTAGATGCTATTTAATTTAGGATGCTTTGTTTGAGAACCAATTTTAATAAATATAAATTGAAAAATTAAACTAAATCAAGCAACTAATAATGAACAAATGATAAAGCAAAAGTGCAGAAACTTGGAATTCAAGATTTAACAATTAGAGAAGGGCCAATTATCGGCCAAAACCATTGTGATTGCTTTCTCGCCTAGTCATGAGCGAAGGGAAAATTCAAGTCAAAAATGGCCAATCTTTACGGTCGAGGCCAGATTTCCATAAGAGGAGAAAGGAAGTGAAAGTGAAATCTATTTTTCCCTATCTTATCTCCCTCCTACCTTGTTAATTGAATTGTGCCTCACCATAATTTCCGAATGTATTAACTACCCTCTCTTAAGGTGTAATTAATTGTCCCTAGCCACATTAAATGAAAATTATTAAGCAATCTCTTAATCTACAGAATTAGTCTACCAATTCAACCAGTTATGAAGTTATCCTATGAGGAATCAACTAATTAGCTCAGATCACTCTCTAACTAATCAATTAACTTCATGAATGTAGGTCTATAGAGTGTCAATTCTCATTGTACAACCCTATAAAGTTTACCCAACTCAATTTCTCAATATATTGCAAGGTTTAAGCTCAATGTTCATTCAAATCAATAAAGTAGGAGTTCAATAAGTAGTTCAAAAGTAATATTTACAAATAACTCAGCCACTCATAATGTCATTAACATCCCCAACAACTAGAAAATCCATAATAAAGATGCTAGAAGAGAAAAACGAAATAAGAATTAGATGAAGCAAGCTCCTCCTCTGCTTTTCCCAAATCTAGAAAATTTGGAGTTGGCGTGCTCTTTGCTCAATTTGGAATGGAAATCTTAATTCTTTACCTCGTTCTAAGCTCTAAATATGGTTTTTGGCTCAAGGAAGCAAGTTTTCACAACACCACTCTTCAGCCTTAGGGATTTTTGCCTTTATATAGTCACAAGAACCTAAAAATAAGTGAAACCTGTGTGTCTTTTCAGGGTACGGATCTCATAATCGTGGCAATTAGCATGAATCCCACGATAATGGGTTCTTGTCTTGCAACTCCTCTACTTCTCTTCTCCTCTTTTGGTCCCTAGCTCAATCACAAAGGTGGCCACCCTCCATTCTTACGTCAAAATGATCAATTCTTACCCTAAATCAACTTCAAATGTAAAAGAACAACCATGAAGATCAAACTAAACAAAAACATACAAAATAAGTCCTAAAACACAACAATAATATCCTATTATGCAAGAAACACATCCCAAATACTTAGAAAAACACACACTAATGCACAACTATCAGTAAGGAGTTTACTTCTGTGAATCGTTTCTGCATTACTAAGGGAGCACTTGGTTTAAACGGGGCAATAGTAATAGGAATAGAAATGAATATAGTGAGGAATTAGAATGTATATAATCATTATTATTATGATGGTTGGTTAGAATGAAGAAATGATTATCATTACCATTGATAATGGTTAGTTTGTTAAAAATATTGAGAAATAAAAATTTGTTATACATCAAATTTTAATATAATTAATTAATTATATTTAATTGTTAAAAAGGAGAAAATATAAATATAATTAATTAATTATATTGTAATTAATTAATTGATTATATTGTAATATTATTACAATTAATTATATTGTAATTAATTAATTATATTATATTATAAATAATTTAATTAATTATATTTAATTGTTGAAAAAAGTTAAAGAAAGAAAAAGGAAGTGCCATTGGTGTGATAAGAAGCACTCTTCTCATAGGCGTGATAGCTACTGTCATGACCGTGACACTTGCTCCTTATTCAGAAATGATTTTCATTCCTATCATATTTGGAGGGTATCTAGTAATCTCTGAAAGTCGAATATACAAATATTGTTCCTATAATGATAATATATAACCAACCGCTTATCTTTCATTCTTTACTTATGATATCTTCCTAAACTCATTAACCAAGCCCTCTCTAACTAATAGATAAAGGTTGGTATTTGTTAGAAGACCAAAGTACATGAATGGGCTTCATTTAATACATAGCAGGCCCTATTTATCTTTGTCCTATCTTTTGTCCTTTCTTATTTCTTGTCACTGTACATATGCTTTTTCTGCCTCTGTACGTAGTGTGTTTTTGGGTACCTTAGCATAGCAAACAATTCGTTATTGTCAGCTAGTTTTTAGGACAACCAGCCAATAGCAATAGGAGGACAATTGTATATATACAGTCCGATAGTTCATTACACAGTATGAAAGAAATATTTTCATCATCTTCACCAAGCTTTCTTACATGGTATCAGAGCCACCCCTTTTTCCAACCCTAACCTAATATATGTCGAATACAGCAGATATCAGTGGCTCCAGTGCCACACACATACCAGTAAATAAAGACCATGAACCCTACTCTGTCACAAATACTGAAAACCCAAGTGCTGTGCTAGTCACATCACCTTTCAATGGCAACAACTTCATTACCTGGAGTAAATCCATGACCATAGCTTTATGTGCCAAGGATAAACTTTCTTTCATTGATGGGACCTACATTATGCCCACAGAAGATATGATTTTATCAACAAAGTGGAGAAGAGCAGATAGAATGGTGAAGTCGTGGATTCTCAATGCCATGGTCAAGGAGTTAAGTGATGCATTTTTTTTCTTTTCCTACAGCTAAAGAGCTTTGGGTGGAATTACAGGAAAGATTTGGAGAAGCTAATGGGCCACTATTATACCAAATAGAAAGGGAAATAAGTTCCCTAAAACAAGGTACACTCACTATTTCTGCTTATTATATTAAGCTGAAAAAGTTATGGAATGATCTGTTTAGCTTAAACCCTACTCTTATGTGCACATGTGATGCATCCAAACACATTACTGCCAAGGAAAATACTCACCGACTTGTGCAATTTTTAATGGGACTCAATGTTGAGTGTGAGCATGTAGTGAATCAAATCATGTTAATGGAGCCACTACCTACTGCAAATAAAGCTTTCTATATGCTACAGACTGTTGAAAGACAGAAAATGGTTAATGCCGCTATGGACAGTACCCCCGACATAGCAATGCTAGCCAAGCAATCTAATAACTAGAAGAAAGGAGGGAAAACTAATACCACCAATGCAAACAAAGGACACTATCTCAAGAAAGAGGACAAATACTGTGAAAAATGTAAGAAGAATGGGCATACCTTGGAGACATGTTTCAAGATCCATGGAATTCCTGATTGGTATAAGGAGCTCAATGCACAAAAGAAAAGAGGAAGGGCAAACTTGGCACAGATAGTGGACACTCCTGCAGAGAACACACAAGAGAAGAATAAGGATAAGCCATGGAATGGAGAGATATCTTTAGATTTAGCAAACTTCATTCAACAGGAAATAAGCAAAGCAATTAAGGGCAAGACTGCTGGGGAGGTAAAATATTCAGGGTTTCAAAATTATACAGGTAATGCTACACACTCTGTGAACATGGCTTCTAACTATCCTAATTCCTGGCTTATTGATTCGGATGCCTCCACACACATGATGAATGACCTGAAACTTTGCACTAGGTATGTAACTAACACAAATGTTTATGATCATGTGATTCTCCCTGATGGAACAAAACAAGAGTTGCTCACATTGGCCATGCACAAATAGGGGACAAAATCACCCTCAGAGAAATATTGCATATGCCTAATTTCTTCAAAAACTTGTTGGCAATTAATAAGCTCACTACATATAATGAAATTGCTGCTATTTTCCTATCTAACAAGTTGTTTTTGCAGGACCTTCGGACTAATGATGTCATAGCAATCATCAAGGCAGTGAATGGATTGTATGAGTTGACTACCGAAATCTTCCTACCATCCAATACCCTAAAAGGTCCCTCTTTGGAGTTTTACAATTCTAAAAATATTGCTCTCAATGTTACAGTAGCTTTTGATTTATGGCATTTTAGGCTAGGGCATGTATCTAAGGAAAGGTTACAGCACATCAATGAAGTCAAAGTTTCTGTTCCTCATAAACATGAATGTCAAATATGTCCTTAGGCCAAACAGCATAGAAACCCTTTCCCAAACATGAGATACACAAAAACAAACCATTTGAAATCATTCACATGGACCTATGGGGACCCTACAGTATTCCTACAATGAATGGTTCTCATTATTTCCTTACAATTGTGGATGAATACTCTAGAGCCACTTGGACTTTCATACTCAAACACAAACACCAAACCCAACCGACCATACTATAGTTTCTTAAAAGCATTGAGAGACAATTCAGCACCCAAATAATGAAAATACAGACAGATAATGGGAGAGAATTCATTAACCAAGAATGCACCAACAAGTTTAAAGAAATAGGAATCCAACATCAAAAGAGCAGCCCATACACACCACAACAGAATGGTGTAGTAGAAATCAAGCATAAACATCTACT
>JANSVA010000002.1:17761362-17785925 GCA_025504915.1 Erythroxylum reticulatum | reverse complement strand
ACCTAGACACTAAAGTAGTGTTTGTATCAAGAGATGTGATGTTTTATGAGAGCAACTTCCCTTATGCAGACCAAAACTTAAACACTACACAAGCACCAGACCCCCTATTTTCAAGCATGCTGACCAATGAAGAAGCAAATTATCCTACACAAACACCTACCATAGTTGCCACACAACAAACTGAACCAAATTCCTAACCATTTGACCACTACTTACCCGACAATTCATCAAACCAAGACACAATGCCAATTGTTCCCACACAAAGGAGAAGCAGCAGAACCCACATACCTCCCAAATACCTGCAAGACTACGTTTTTCAAACCACAGCACAACAGTCCACTCACTCCCCTGATGATGGCAATGTCACATCACAAATCTGTTGTCCTGCAGGAACAAATGAAGAAAGATTAAAGAAGCTTAACATCAAGCACAACAGCAATTACAACACCTTTATAGGTAATGTCTCTAGAACTTTTGAATCATTGTCATATGAGATTGCTAGCAAAGATGATGGGTGGGTAAACTTTATGAATGAACAATTGTCTGCATTGGAGAAGAATGGGACTTGGAAACTCACAGAACTACCTAAAGGGAAGAAGGCCACAGCCTCAAAGTGGGTATACAAAGTGAAGAGGAATCCGGATGGAATAGTGGCAAAATTGAAATCTAGGCTAGTAGCCAAGGGTTGCTGTCAAAGGGAAGGGGCTGACTACTCTGAAGTTTTTTCTCCAGTGGCAAAGATGGTCACAATAAGAATATTTCTAGCTATAGCTGCCTCTAAACAATGGCAAATACACCAATGTGACATTAATGATGCTTTTCTTCATGGTCACCTAGAGGAAGAGCTATACATGCTACCATCGAAAGGCTACAATGCAGCTAAGGAAGGCTAGGTATGCCGACTCATTAAATCAATTTATGGCCTAAAACAGGCTGGGAGATAGTGGAATAAGGAATTGTCCTCAAAATTATCCACCATGCAGTTCACTAAATCACAGGTAGATCATTGTCTGTACACTAGGGGAACAAAGAACAACTTTATAGCAGTAATTATATATGTGGATGATATACTAATTACAGGTGCAAATGAGGAACACATTGTCTCAGTTAAGAAAGCCTTGAATTCAGAGTTCACTACCAAAGATCTTGGTTATGCAAAATTCTTCTTGGGAATTGAAATCGCAAGAGCAGAAGATGGAATGATACTTACCCAAGGAAAGTATATCCAGGACATCCTCTATGAAACTAGACTGTTGGATTGTACACCGTGTGTTACACCCATAGTGCCTGGGACAAAATTAACCATCGAAACAGGTGAGTTGCTTGCCAACCCAGAAGAATACAGAAGAATAATGGGGAGACTACAATACTTAGGGTTTACAAGACCTGACATCACATATATCATTCAACAACTTAGTCAATTCATGTGTAACCCTAGACTACCACACTGGGAGGCAGCCAAAAGAGTACTAAATTATTTAAAGGGAACACAAAACCTAGGAATTTTCTACGCAACTGAGGAAAGCCCCAACTTTGTCGCTTTCTCCGACTCGGACTGGGGAAGCTGTGCTTTCTCCCGATGTTCCCTAACAGGGTTCTGCATCTTCCTCGGGAAATCGCCGATCTCATAGAAAACCAAAAAGCAATCAACGGTGAGTCGCTCCTCAGCCGAATCGGAATACCAAAGCCTTGCCTCGACTACCTGCGAACTAAAGTGGATCCCCCAAATATTACACACTTTCCATATTCAAATCACGAGACCCATACCTTTGTATTATGATAACAAGGCTGCGATCTACATCTCCAGAAATCCGATCTTCCACGAGAGGATGAAACACCTTGAGATTGACGTTCATCTGGTTCGTGACTGCGTCAATCTAGGGTTTTTGGAGCTGAAGCACGTGCACACAACTCAACAACTTGCAGACGTCTTCACGAAAGCTTTGACCGCACGAACCTTCTCGAATATCATTTGCAAGCTCGGAGTTGTTGACTTTGACCCACAACTTCGACTTGAACGGGGAGTGTTAGAAGACCAAAGTAAATGAATGGGCTTCACTTAATACACAGCAAGCCTATTTATTTTTGTCCTTTCTTTTGTCCTTTCTTATTTCTTGTCCCTGTACATATGCTTTTTCTGCCTCTGTACATAGTGTGTTTTTGGGTACCTTAGCATAACAAACAATTCGTTATTGTCAGATGGTTTTGAGGACAACCAGCCAATAGCAATAGGAGGACAATTGTATATATACAATCCGAAAGTTCATTACACAGTATGAAAGAAATATTTTCATCATCTTTACCAAGCTTTCTTACAGTATTCAAAAACTTTGTTTTTGTATTAGAATGAAATGCTGAACATGAATATATTTTGTGAGTTCCATGAATTATTAGATCCTACCACATTTCATACAAATTTGTTGCTTATATCAGGCTATATTTATCATTGCATACGTGTATACTTGCTTGGTTGCTAACTTCTCAATCCCATTACATTCTCTTTTCATGCCCAAATTAAATAATAAAAAATTAAATGAGGACGAGTGTTGGAGTGGGAATTATATTCACATAGAGAGAGAGAGAGAGGAAAACTTGAAACTCCAAAGAATAAGATCGATTTTACTCACTTAGTGTATTAGGCCCAAGCTTAATTTTCTAATAAACAGATCATCTAGTATTAGGTTTTAACTTGGCGACTATTGGATCCCTTCCGGACCCGGGTTTTAACTAAGGGACATCTGATTTCATTTTCATTTTCGTTTTCTTAATTCTTATTTATGTTTTTTTTCAAGTATATTTAATTGTTAATGGTCAGTATATTAATAATAATTATATATTAAATAAAATTTACAATACATCAAATTTAATGAATTAATTTTATTTTATTATCTCTTAAAAATCTATTAATAAAATTAATATAGTTTATTAAAATAAATAATTAAAATTTTTAAAAAGTCTATTTATAAGGTAATATTTATTTGTGAACTTATATTTTATATTGTTAACATTAATGTTATTATTTATAATTGAATATTGAAATTTAAATTTTTTATAAATAACAAATTTTAAATTTTTTTGAAATTTATTTATTTGAAAATTTTCAAATTAAATCTAGAAATATATTTATGTAAAATTTTAGATTAATTATAAAATAAAAATAAATTAAATTATTTCAATCACAGTTCTTATTGTTAATTAAATACTAAAAAATAGATAATATATTTAATTAATAATAAATCAGATTATAAAAATAATAATAATAATTTGTGATTTTCATATAAATAATGAAAACAGAATTACCAAACATTTAATTTTTTTCTTACAAATCTAAAAGAATATTCTTCAAGGAAACGGCACAATTTCAGGAGCATCTTCAAGTGATACGAGCACGTCTTTTGCCAATTCTGCTTATCTCAGAGCATTATCCATGCTATAACCGTCATTAATCCACTGTCTCTATTTCGATTTTAGTACATATTTTTCATTTTCAGACCCACACAAATACAGTACTTGCTCTCAAGCAAGCGTCAAATTGGCTTTTATTATCCCATACCTTCCCACGATTTCGTGTTGGCCTTTATTCACTACATCCACCAACACTCCTGCCTAAAGAGTGCACCCATCAAACACATTTCGACGTAACTGGGTTGAACCATTAAATACAAACTTTTCTTTAGGAGACTAACTTGTTATAGGAATAGTTTACTGGACTGACTTAATTATGATGATCTCAAATATAATATTACTTATGTGCTTATGAATTTCCACATTACGATGAATTGATTTTTATATTTGAGATTATTAAGGTGCCTCATGTGAGAATTACTGTGTTTTAATGCTACTTATGACTTATTCTATTTAGAGTAGCTTAACCGATAGTACTTTGATATAGTATAAACCATATGAAGATAATTGAGTAAATCAATAAATGATTCATTAATCCAAAGTAACTAAAGAGAATATTTAACTGTTTTTTACTAGTAATAATTTAAGAAATTCTCTGACCAAAAATAGATTGACATTTAAAAAGTTATTTTCAAATATCAATTATAAATCAATTACTACTTAACAAAAATGAATTTGAATAGATTTAAAAAGAGTAGACACTATATTCATATTCTATATCCAATTGGAACATTGGATAACAAAACAATTAAATTTTATATTATAACCATGCATTGACAAGTTGAGTCAAACTGCTTTGTTATTCTTAATATTTAGATGGTCATGACATGTTACAAGATGTCAATCTCGATCTATGATTATAAATTATTTAATTGAAGAATTAAATATAAATTAAAAACTATTTTTAATTTAAATTCTAATTCTAATTATAAATTAAAATTATTAATTTGAAATCATGACCAACATATTAAGAATCTAATAGGTTACAAATAAAGAACAGTTAAAAGAGAAAACTAATTTAAATTTAGTTGGACTTAACTATGAAATTTGAGAAACTTTAAGGATTGACCTCTTTCATTGTTCGACCAAGAGAAGTTGAAATTAACCTCCGTCATTATTCTACTAAGAGAAGTTTGGGATATTTTTCTACCCAAGGTTATATGTTTTTTAGTTTGTTATTAATGATTTTGATGATGACCATATAATATTTCAAAATTCAAAATGGATTTATTTCCTTAAATTATTAACGGTCTAATTCTAAAAAAGAAATAAAATCGTAGGATAAATACTTCATTCAGATTGGATTTATTTCCTAATATTATTAACGATCTAATTCTAAAAAGGAAATAAAATCATAAGACAATTGCTTCATTCAAATTGGATTTGGTTCCTTATATTATTAATGATCTAATTCTTAAAAGGAAACAAAATCATAAGATAAATGCTTCATTCAAATTGGATTTTTGTCCTTGTATACGTAAGGTTATAATTCTCAAAATGAAATAAAATCATAGGATAAATGCTTCCTTTCTTGCAGGAAACTTCTTTATGAATTGTACCTTATTTATTTTACAAAATCCAAAAGGATCCTGCTAATCATATATTTCTTCAATCAACTCCATATTTCTTTTAACAGTTGATTATTGCAAGATTCTAGCAAAGATAATATTGAAGATTCAAAGTCAACTTGAAATTAAAATGAAGCAATTAATAGTTGAAGAAAATGCCTATTTAAAAAAGAGCCACTGCATTTTGAAAAAAGGGGGGCATATGTCAGATTCTTGAAATACTTTAGTAGCATCAAAAGTCATATCTATATCAAATTCCTTGTGCCTTACAAAGTGAAAATGCTTTATTGAGAGAGATCATTGAAGCTCATATTGGACAAATTACTTTTTCATTTGTTGAGAGCTTGTAGAAACTAGCTAAACACTACTAGTTTGGAAGGTTGAAGACCTTTGAAAAAAATGTACTTGTAAGCTTCAAGAGGCTCGTCAAATTACTACTTGGGATTTTAGTGAAACACTCAAACTGGATACTTGGGGTGGGGACTATACTAGACTTGGGTTATAAGCCGAACCAGTAAAAATTGATTGCGTCATTCCCCTCTCTCTTTTTAACTTTTAAATTTTTGCAGTATGTTGTTTGTGTTTCATTTTTGTAAGAGGTTTCTTCACTTTTATAATAGGCTCCTTCTGTTTTGAACTTGTAAGAGGTTCTTTTTAGTTTTAACAGGCGCCTTTTATTTTAAATTGTTTTAATAAGATTTATTATTTAACAGGCTCCAATAGTCTAACAAGCTCTTGTCGTTGAACAGGGTTCTATTGCTTAACAGGGTCCCACTATTTTTTAAATTTTAATAAGCCGTAGTTTTCATACTAATTGAAAGTAACTTGCAAATTATTTTAAGTCATACACAATTTACCTCCCTTTTGCATGTGTTTGCTTCATCACTTCTGTCCATTGTCCAAAGAAAATTATTACTATTCATTTCCTCCAACAACTCTTTCGCTTCATCCATCGTCTTCCTCATTAAAGATCCTCGTGATGCTACACCAATGGTGCCTTAGGTAGGTGGGTTCACTCCATTATAGAAAGTTTGCAAAAGGAACTCCTTAGGTAGGTTGTGGTGAGGGCACCTCCTTTGCAAATCTTTTTACCTTTCCTAAGCCTCATAAGTGACTCTCCATCATTTTGTCGAAACTTTGTGATTTCCTTGATTATCTTTGTAGTCTTTGTAAGGGGGAAGTACTTATCTAAAAATGCTCGTATTAATTATTCCCAAGTTGTAACATTCATGGGACTTGATAAGTGATACCATACCTTAACTCTATCCCTTAGTGTGAAAGGGAAGAGCCTTATCTTAACGACATCTTCCAAGATCCCATGATATCAGAAAGTATCACATATTTTTAAGAAATTGACTATATGAGCATTAGGATACTCATAAGTTAACTAGTAAAATTAAATATTAGTTTGCAGCATGTTAAAATTGGTTTTTATTTCAAACGAAGTTGCTTGAACAGATGGTCTAGTGACACCTTGATTGGTCGCATTAAATATTGGTCTCATGAAATCCATGAATGTCCGTGGATGGTTCCCTTGGTTTCCTCCTTGTTGAAACTCTTGATGAAATTCCTTAGCTATGGTTGCATCGGTATTCTCTTCTTCTTCACATCTAGCTCTTCGAATTGGTCACTATAACCGGGAAATGTAAAGTTATAAAGTTTCAACTATCCAACTCGAACTCCTAGTAACTCTTATGTTTATGTAATTGCACGGACACAAGAGTGACGAGAACTCCTTAGACTAAAAGAATTAAACTAATCCTACTAACTTCCTGGTAACAACACCAAAAACTTGATCGAGTGGGAAAGTTTTATAATTTTTATCCCTTAATATACTGCAAGTGTATAGGTCTTGAGTGTAGTATGTGAGGTGTCGATCCCTCGAGGAGTTGGTGACTAATCAAATTCTTAATTGTTTAAGGACTAAAGGATAATTAATATAAATAGAAAAACTAAACAGAATAATAAAGTAAATAAGTGAATATGGATTGAATGAAAATGAAATTGTAAAACTAACACAAAGAAATCAAAATTAAACACCACCAATGAACAATAAAAAAATCACACAAGAAAGATTAACAGATTATAAGAAGGGGAATTTATCCTATCATTAAATGCTAAAATGATTACTTTTGAGTTAAGACGGTATCAATCTTAGACTTTTGAAAGGTGGATTACTCTCTTTTGAGTTATAATCATTAAACCCTAAATTATAAATCCTAATTGAATTAGGGAATTGGCAATCTCTTAATTAACAATAGGCCCAAACATCCAATCAGATCTTAAGCCCTCTAATAGACTATCGGGTCCTCACACGAAATCTCTCTTCGTATAAATTACCAATTTCATTATTTACATGATCTATTAGATTGCTCAACTCTCATTACTAATTTAATCATTTTACTATTGGTTCACTCTCTCGATTTGTTACCTAAGTATGCAATACAAAAAATAATCACAATACCCACTGTATTAACATCAAAAGAAATCACATTAACATTGATTTGTGAACAAATTCCTAAAGAAGTTTAGAACATAATCATAAAACCCAAATCCATCACTATTAAATCCATATCATACATTCAAAAGAAAGAATAAAAAAGATTAAATGAAAGTGTCACTTAGAAGGGGTCGGGATGGACTGGGAAGACAGTAGCAATAGAGCCCTTCTTCTTCCCTCTTCCTCTCTCCTCTTCTTCTCCTTCCTTGGATCTTTCTCAATGTAGCACAATGGAGGCTGCCATTCTAGGATTTCTTCTCTTATCTTTTATATTCTTTTAATTTAGGGTAAAAACTAGGTTGTATCTAGGTCTAAAAGTTTGAAATAGCCCTCAAAAAGTTGAGTTTAGAAGCTAATCCATGTCTGCTATCACACAGGCCACAATCATGGCTATGGCAAGCTGAATTTGGTCTCTGTCACGATCGTGGCACCCTGAACAAGGTTCTATCACGATCGTGGCCCATGGCCCTGGGTCATCCTCCTAGCTTTCTCCGTTCTTTAATATTTGATCTCAAACACTAAAAAATACATCAAAGCACCTCAAATACATAAAATTAGAGCTCAATAGTATGCTCTAACTCATGTAACGCTCAAAACATACTAAAATGCTTGCTAAAACATCATGCGACCTACAACTATCATATATCGATGAAATGATAAAACTAGCACATATTATCTTTCTTTCTTACGAAGAAAGTAATTGATCTCATAAATTGAAGTACAGAGATACTTAATGTAAGAGTGCTTATTAGAGAATAAGATCACTGAATTGATAGATTTCTTTATTATAATGGTTATATAATTAATTCTTAGACTTAAGATTAACAAGGTATCTCATGTGAGAATTATTATGTTGATGTTACTTATGACCTATTTTATTTAGAACATCTTAGTTGATAGCACTTGGATACAGTATGAACCATGTGGAGATTTTGAATTACATACGATTCCTTTATTTTATGATTTATTTTTTCAAGTTATTCAATTTTTAAGATCTGATCAAAAAATTGTAAAAATTTTTGTTGCATTTGTGATTCAATCACGGTTGGTTTGTTAACATATTTATGACCATCAATTGTCAAATATTTATTTTTAATAGATATAATAGTTGTAATGATAGGAATGTAAATTTTATAAATGTAATTAATAATGAAGAAATTTTTATTTATTAACCTATTTGATAGGTTTCAAGGAACTTCTTACCTAAAAGCTTTTCCTTAATTTTTTTTGTTCCATTATATAACAAAGAAACTTAAAATAAATAATTCGAATTTCTTTAAATATCCTAATATATTGCATTTTAGATAAAATTTATTGGGTTAGCGTATGTCAATACCTTTTATTTTGTCTATTAATAGTTGTTGACATTTTAGTTTACTTTAATGGTAGAGAAGTGAAGAAGTCCTAGAGTGTTGATGATGGAGAAAAATAAGTGAAACATTACAAGTTATCCTGTCTTCATCCACACTTTTTTTTGACACCTAAATCTAACCATCCTCTTTAAGCTCCATTTTACCAACAATAAGCAATCCTAACAAGTGACATCTTAACCAAACTACCCAGATGAGGGTCATTTTGTCAATAGTAGACAATCATGGCACTTCAACCATATCATCCCACTTAACTTTTATTTTGAGACCAATAGGCAATTAAGTGGTATACAATATATTTTGTTATATATACTTATAACTATTAACATTTCTTGGTATTTTTTATATTATCCAATTGTATAGTTTATGTAATGTAGAGATATTTTTTGACTAATATAGTAGCATTTGAGATATAACGTAAGGATTATTTTGTAAATTGTTGTTAAAATTAATGTAAGGGTTATTTTATGCAATTTTCAATATTTTTTGTTTCATAAAGGTCAAGTTTCCATAAAGATGTGTTTGTTTGCAATGAAAATGAATTGTAAAAAAATTATAATGTTATAATTCATTTCCATTAATACAATTTCCCTATCTAAAAATTGTAACTAACACACTAAAAAAAACCTTGAATCTAATGTTTAATTACCATGTCTCCAAATTACAAAGATTATAAGCTTTTAAAAAAATACTACTACCCCATAATGAAGTTCGTACTAAGACAACGTAGAAAAATACCATCGCCTGGCTCCTAACATATTAGTGCACCTTAACTTTAATATGTGAATATCATATCATAAGTTAGTATAAGTAGTAACTTACCTCATTACATAGTTCGCCATTCCTATGTATAAAAAAACATCTTTTAAAAAATAAATGAGTGTCACTCTTATATGCAAATACCATAATTGACTACAACAAAAGTCTTGCCCTAGTACAAACTATACCAAGACTCAATAAATGCCCTAGTACAAAAAATATCATTAGTCATTATGGGAATATCATTACTGAGAATAAAGAATACCACACAAAAATACCAACAATACAAGGATTCATTATATTCGATACCATACTTATGTACGAAAATATCATTACTTATTACAATTAAGTAAAACCTACACATTAAATTGGGAATACCATAATAAAATGTAACTTTAATATAAACTATACCAATAATTAATACATTCAATACCATTGTTATCTATAAAAATTACCATCACATATTAAAAAAGGTAAATATTTACTTAATAATAGGAATAAGTACAAATAATATCAAGTATCAATGCAAACTATATTAGGACTATATACATCCCATATCATATGTACTTATAATGCAAATAAGTCACAAATTCACTTTTCTTAAGAGAAACTTTAAAAGACACATTCGTATTTGCCTATGTACCAATTTGTGTCCACTAAAGGATTTGTTAGACAAAATTATTTATACACCCATATGATTAACTATGTTCATTTTAGAATTTTTGAAAGAAAAATATCTAGGATATGGATTGATACACACCCCTGTATGAAATCATATCCACTATAGGTATTTTTAAATGTAGTTATCTAAATGCCTGTGTGGTCAAATGTATTCATGTTAAAAGGTCAGTACATGCTAAACTGTGTCCATTGTTTTAATTAACATTGTTGTGGGTAATAAAGTAATTTTTATAAAAAGGAAATTTTCAAATAACTCCTCCTACCTAGTATAATATAACATTTTTTCTTCCATTTCTTAATTTCGATTAGAGCCTCAAAGTAAGTAACCAAAATATCTCTCTTAATTTTGCTAACCTATTACATTTATATGCTTATATAGTAAGATAATTGGTGTACCTATATACTCACTAGACATATGAGAAGTAAATATGATATGCAGATAACAATGACCTCATCTTCCCCTCTCTTCATAGAGTTTCTTTGTATATATTTTATCTCTTTAACATAAATATTTAGATATGCATTCAAATATGGTTAGGATGTTAATTCTAATCAAAATGTCTTAGTTAGTGAGCTATATAGTAAAAGACAATATGGTATAGTCGATATGTATTTTCACAGTACTAAGTAAGAATTTATAATTTATTTCCTAGTGTGGAGTGAATTTAATAGCAAATATGTTTTAGTTGTATTGATGTCATCTATGGATATGATATTTCTTTAAGTTTATGAACAAATATATTTGCAATTGTAGAAAATTGATTGTAGCAAGTTATTAAATTTTGAGTACTCCAAATTATCGATCCTATAGGACTACATTACTATGTTTATTAATCCTAGTTAAATAACGAATTAAATATAATAAGAATTTATGAATAATTGAATTACTAAAGTGATAAAAATTATGAAATTTACCTAGAGAAAAGAAATAAATAAGATGAATGATAAAGTATTGGGGTTCACTTATATGAAATTTCAGTTATCATTTAAGATTTGTTATCTACGTTGAAATAATAATTAATCTAAAATATTTATGCCCTCTCTTAAGGTACACAAGTATGTTTAATTAAGCATCTATCATCTATTAATGAGCAATTCAATCTATTCAAACTCATTAAGCATGTTTAATCTTTTTATTATCATGATAATCTAGGATACTTTCATTTTCTAACACTAAAGTGTTTGTTATCCTAATGCACATTTCATATTTTACCTCTTGATCTTTCATACAATCCTTAAGATTCATTATATGGTGACCAAGCATAAACTTAACAATTAAGTATGAAGAGAATAATTCTACTAAAAAAATACTTAATTTATGCATCGACAATCAGAAGATTAATCATAAGCTATATCCAGAATCTTAGCTTAGGTTTAACTACTAAAAATAAGGTTACATAAAAGAGTTTTAGGGTGATTAAAGTTATAATTTCATATGCCTTTGAAGTATTTGCAAGACTAGTGTCTGATACACTTCCAAACTAACACCAGTTTTGTTATAGAACTTTTCAAGTGTAATATAACAAGTCTAGTGCTGGTTCAACTTCATGTCTAGGGCTAAATTTGTTTTGGAAAAAAAATATCACCAATACAGGTTAAACATGAACCCCTGTTTCTCTTTTGTTTAACCATTGCTCCTTTTTTTCTTGAAGGTTTTGATATCTTCAAGCTAGAATCGATCTTTGACATCTTCTACAAAGCTGTCTCCCTTTAAGTTATATTTCTAATGACTTTAAAATCACCTTGATCAGATTACTATATAGACATTTAGACTTAAATCCATGTTTCCTCCTCAATATCATCACCAATAGGAAAAACGAATAAAACATAAGAAAACATCATACAATTCAATATAAAACATGCTATGAAAAGACTAAATCATATTAACTTAGCCCCTACAAACATGCAAAATATGGACTTATTAGTGTGACTGAAATTTAATTTCTTATTGTCATAGTCGACAAAATAAGGAAAGAGCTATAATTAGAGCACCATCTTGTGCATAATAAAGAAAGAAGAAGATTATAATGACATAAAGGAAAGTGATAAGGAAGTTTTTAAATAAGATTCATATGATGATGATGTAAATTTATGATTATTTGAAAATTTAAAATGTAGGTTGGTGATGAACTTGTTATTTAGGACAAGTCAGGAAAGTGGGGGAATAACAAATAAGGTATTACACCAAGTGAAATTAATATATAGTATGAGATTAAATATTAATTTTATTTAATTATGAATACAATTGATGAGTATTTACAAATTTATTAGATGTGTTATTATTCAAAGAAGGTCTTCAAATTGATGCATAACTTTAATCCAGAATAACTAAAGTAGGTCACTAATTGGATTTAATAAACTTTAATAGATGAAGAGGTTTAGGGTTAGTAGGGATGTGTACTACTGGGTATATGGTAGGTTTGATCCAAACAAGTTATTATTGGGAATAAGGGATGATTAAGTGAAGGAGATTAGTGGTAATATTGTTAAATGGATTGTGATAATTTTGAATATAACCAAATGACTATATATAAATATGGATTTGAGAGGAGTACTAAGTTAATGATCACTAAATCATGATCAAGTACATACTTGAAAATGTTTGGAGTGTGTAGACAACGAAATGTTTGCAATAAAACTTCCTTTTATATATGTTAGATGTCTTTTGTGCCTAAATGTTAATTACGTTATTAGTTTGCAACATTTAGATACTATAGTTGATGTTGAAAACTATAAGTCACTTGGTTTGAAATATTTTATCTTAATCCATGTTTGCAAGCACGCTCACAAGTTTCAACAATCTATAGAGGCTAAAGATATTACACCTTACAAGAGAGGAACAATAGCCGTATTGATGATATGGCATACATCTTACAAATTGAATCTTATTAATTGATGTATGGACTTGTATAAAATATGTACTTAATTTAAATCAATTTAATTTTTAATTTATTTTTATATACATTATCTTGAAGCCTATGTCTAAATTAAAACTTCAAGTTATGTAGGATGATAAAGATTACATCCTGAGATGATCTCAACATTAATAAAGAGTTACATATTAACAAGGTCTTATAATAGAAGTACGAGAAGTTAAAAGTAACGTTATTATTTTAAAAATTATGGTAACATTTTAATAAACTAATTATGATAAATTTAATTGATTAATATATTCAATTATCTTATATGTAGAGGATTAATTATAATAAAGATCGTTAAATGAAGCATATTGGTGACTGAGAAGTAATAAGGAAAGGCCGAAAGGCTTTGTGAGAGATAATAAAGACAAATGTAATGAGTGATTAATTAATTAGGTTAGCATATTTTTAAAATTTTTAATTTGGATGTGAGTTTTTGGCATTATAATTTAATTTTAGGAAAGAGAAGTAGTCGCAAGGCATAAGGAGTTGTTAGTGATGGAAATTAACAATTAACAACATATTCTAAGGAGTGAGGAGAAACCAATGATGGCCTAAAAATAAAAGGTTTTTTGAGACATAAAGAGTCATCGAAGATGAGAAATGTAAGGATAAGGATACCTAAGACATATAGAGGCACTAATGATAGACAAAATAAGTGAACGACTAATCGTAGGGCGTAAGGAGACATTAATGATGAACCTAAAAAAGAAAATATATTGAGGCATAATGAGACGTTGATGATAAAGAAAGATAAGGATGAGACTATTAACAAACATGAGGAAATAATAATTAAAGAGAAGATGAATAAGAGGAAGTTCAAGAACACCCTTTATTAAATTTAGATTATAGTTTTAATGAAGGTTGATATTTTATTTAAAATGTAGGCTTAGAGGAAATTGAAGGCGAGTATGATACTTTATGCACTAAGTTGGTGCCATCTATGAAGAAGTATATGTATTATATGAGAACTTTACCTTTTGAACCTATTTAGGTTAAGTATCTCTAGAGAAAATTTAGATAAAAAAGAGATAACATAGCAATTAAATTACGATAAAATTAATGTAAATGCACTTATTATTGAAATTATTTAAAATTTATACATTCTTGGTTAAAATGATCTTATAGGTTTTTTAACATTGATGTTGTTAAAAATGTTAGGTTTATCTCATATTGACTGATGTCTTTTCATATTTTAGACCTAAGAATTAAACAAGTAATATGGTGGACAATTTTAGAATTACTTTACAATATTATGATTCTTTACATATATTTTATGATATAAATACCTAATAATTTGTTACACTTTTCATCAATTTTGTTACTAAAGGGTATGGTTTTTAAATTTCGTTTAAGCAGGTATATAATGGACTCAATGTTTATAATTAGTAATCTTAGCATGTTTGGTTGTGAACAGAATCATAATAAATGTTTTGTTACAACAGAATTTGATATTATAATATTATTAAGGGAAAGTAAGTCAAATGTTAGAGGAAAACATTAACAAATCCTTATCATCTATTGATTTCTTGCATATTATTTTCAAATATACAAAAAGTATTTGTAAGGATTTGGATACAAGCACCACTAGCTTGGTAAGTGCATTTTATCTATTTGAATCAGAATTGATGCGTAAGATGACAGCTTAGGTAATTATTTATAGTTTAAAGACTTTTATGCTCATAGTTTTTTGTCCTAGTACTTCAAATTGATTACCAGTGGTTTTGCTACATTTCAGTGGAAGTAGGATAGTTATATTTGACTCTAATCATATAAAGGATGTGATAAGAAGAATATATGGAATACTGGTGATTTGTGACATGTTGTTTATACCGTGTTTCATAAAATAAATCCTATTACGTTATGTTATCTAAATATTGATTTGGGGCTATAGGTATATATCTTGTGGTAGTTGTTAGTGTCTTTTTTGGTGTGGAATGAAATGATAAAATTTCTGGTTCATATGTTCTTTCTCTTATGTAAGAGAATTCTTGAGGCACTAGAATAAGTAAGAAAAGTTTTATGTTTATCTCTTTTTGAACACAGAACTAGTTTTCCTATTATACATTGTTATTTAGTTAAATTCTGGGATTGATTAACATTTGAGTATATATAGTTGTTGATCAACAAAGTGATGAATACAGGATTTACTTATTCTATGCCTTGAAATTTTAGTATAGAGATTAGGCTCTTAGGTATGTTTATTTTTATATGTCATACTGACCCTAGAACATGAAATATATTGTTGTTGAAGTATATGACTTATAGTGGAAGGAATCGATAGAGATTTAAAAGAACTTATGTAATCATGTGATGTTAAGTGATTTTAACTTCTTACACCATCAATGCCTACCTCCTATAACTAAACTTTGAATAAAAACTCACACATGAACTCATGGACTACTAATTTGAAATTTTAGCCTAGGATGTTCCTCTTGTAGAAAATGATGTTTTTAAGTTAGTGAGAGTTAAGGAACGGAAAGTGAGGGACTTGAATTAAGTTTGTTGTATAAATGATGAAATAGGACTGGTGCTTGTGGATGAAAATAACATCAAGAAAAGATGTAGAGCAACTTCTATAGACTTTTTAATGAGGGCAAAAATAACAAGCTTTCTTTGGGTGATCTTTGCACTTCTGAGCAATACTGTAGCTTCACTTGTCACTAGCATATTGTGAGAGATGAAATTAAAGGACCTTTGAGGAAGATGAAGAGTGGAAGGATAGTAGGACTTAATGAGTTACCCATAGAGGTATGGAAGATTTTAGAAGAAGAAGATGTTACTTTGTTAACTAATCTTTTTAATGGGATCCAAAGTCCGACAAAATGCCGAATGAGTAGAGACTTAGCATATTAATCCCTCTCTATAAGAACAAAGGACATTCAAAATTGTAACAACTATAAAGACATCAAACTACTCAATAACACCAACAAGTTATACATGAGGGTGATTAAGAAGTGAGTGAGGAAGGGTGCACTATCTTAGAGAACCAATTTGGTTTCATACTATAAAGGTCGATGATAGAAGCTATACATCTTTTGAGACAATTAATGAAATATTATGGCAACAGACAGAAGGACATGTACATGATTTTCATTAATTTAGAAAAGGCTTATGACAGGGTATCTAAGGAAGTTATGTGGAGATGTTTAGAAGCTAAAGGAGTTTATGTTACCTATATACAAGATATCATAGATATATATAAAGGTGTTAATAATAAAGTAAGGATGTTGGAAGGAGGTACAAGAATTTTCCATTGATATCTTCCTATATCAAAGATTTTTATTAAGCGCCTTCTTGTTTATTGTAGTTACAAATGAGCTTACCAAATATATCTAAAAGATATGTCTTAGTGTATATTGTTTACTGATGACATTGTTTTAGTGGATAAAAGAAAAGAGGGTGTTAATGTTAAGTCAGAACTTTGGAAGGTCATGTTAGAGTCAAAATGCTTTAAATTGAGTAAGATTAAGACCAAATACTTAGAGTATAACTTTTTCGGTTGTAAGGTTGTATCCAATATTGAGATCAAGATTATTACATAAGTTATACCATATAAAGATTGTCTTAAGCTCCTTGGATCCATCATCTAAAGTAATGATGAGATAGATGGTGAGATAGTTCACCGTACAGATATGGGTAGTTTAAATAAAGTGACGAGTTTTATGTGAGAATAAAATATCACTTAAGATAAAAGGTAAATTCTACCATTTATTGATTAGGCTAGCCATGCTCTATAGGGAAAAATATTGGGCCATAAAATAAATGAATAGTCATAAGTTAATGGTGGCAAAGATAAGGATGCTCTGTTAGATGTGCAATCTTACAAGAAAAGAGAAGTTCATGAATGTAGCAATAAGAGACAAGTTGGGGTGGCCAAAATTAGTAGTTAATTAAGAGAGACAAGGCTTAGGTGGTTCAAACATATTAAGATGACACATCCTGACATCTCGATGAGAAGAGGCGAGCATATTATACTTAAGGACTGTAAAAGAAGAAGAGAAAGAGTTAAGAAGAATTGAGGAGAGGTGATCAAAAATGATATAGCCCTATTAAATCTTACCTAGGATTTAACCCTTATTAGAAAATTTTGGTAAACTAGGATATGGGCAGAGGACCCTACATAAAGAGGTCCTTTTATTTTTCATGGGCCTTTTGAACCTTTTATTTTGATTCTTGTATCTTTTAACTATAAATGCTTGTATTAGAATTAACCCAAAAGAATTTAGCATACTTTTAGGAAGACTTTTGTTTAGTTTTCATATTATTTCATTCTTTTTTAGCATTTAAAAATGATTGGTAGAAAGATTGAAGAAGTTAGCGACAAAATATATCAATTCTTTCTTCTACTCTTTTCTTTATAATGAGATTTATTTGTTTTTGTTTAGTTTTTATTATATTTAGTGGTTATAGACCCTAGTCAAGGTTTAAAATATAGCTTATATGGATTCCTTAATTATTAATACAAGATTTTAATAATTGATTAGTTGAATTTATTCACTTGTTCTCAATTGTTGAATTTATGCATGTTCACTATAAGATTGAGTCATAGGGATCATATGAAGGATTGACATGTGAAGGATGATTTTTACACTAGGAGAATAAAAAATTTAGCACTAGGAAATGATAATATCCTAGATTTTAGTGATAGCCGATAATACTAACTATACTTAATGAGTTTAATTAGGTAAAATTATGAATCTAGAGGTAATAGTTACCTAGTTAAGTATACATGTGTGCCTCGATGGAAGGTATATATATACTTTAGATTAATTGTTATTTCAATGTAGATTATAAATCTTAGGAATTGTATAAAGTCTTAATGTTTTTATTGGTTTCTTTCATTATTTTAATTATCTTATTTCCATTCGTTAGTGAAGAAATTGTTTTTCATTAATTCTTTGTTTATTTAATTTATTTGTTAGATTTGATTAAAGCATATAGCGTTTTAGTTCTCTATAGGATCGATACTTTAGAATCTCTCTAGTTTAATAAGCTATATATACTTTGTACTATAAAGTAGATCAATTGTCTTAGACCCAATTTGGAATTAATTGCTACATTTATGCTATGTTATTTATAAACATGGGAACACACATGACCGTCTATAAAACTATGTACATATGTAGATGTCAGCATCAAAAACAATATGTTTATTTTGTCATCCGTGTTGTACTACTCCATTGATGCCTTAAAAAGAAATAAAAAGGGGACACTTCTATGTTTAACATTGTTTGATTCTTGTTATCTTCTCTAAACACATACAAAAAATTTAGCATAGGATCATTGGTAAATAATCAAAACATTAAATCCTAAGATTATTAAGTAAATTGAAAGGAATATCCTTCATATACAATTAATTTACATTTAAGGATCCATTCAAGTTATAAAGAATGTGATTTACATCAAAAACAATAATGCCATATATAATCTTTGGTTTTTCTTATTCATAATATTAGGAACAAGTAGAAGAATATAACTTTAGTTGTTATACATTTTCTTTCTTTCAAACTTTTGAATCTTCTTTTCATGTATAAATAACCATGATATTAAACCCATCATCTTATATTTGGTACTTAAATATAACAGCCACTTCTAAAATTAGTCATGGTCATTAACAAGTTACTACAAGTGAATGAAGTTGAGCTTATAACCTGTTTACATTTTGGAAAGAAAGTTTTTTTAGGCATATATATGTCATCACTTTCATACATTGTCTATTCCAAACATTCATGATAGCCCACACATATACGTCACTAAATCATACAACATAATTTCTTGCTATTAAATGTAATGAAATGGCAATTCATATTTCTAGCCTTCTCTTTATTGTTATGAAACAGTACCCAAATTTCCCTCATTGGTCTTCATACTCAACTAACAACACTAAATAAGTAATTTTATATATTGTCAATCATTTAGTGATATCACAAAAAAAAACACACATCTAATATGTCAATTTATTATTGCTAATATGATTTTTCAACAATTAATTTAATTTTTTATGTTTCTTCTTTTGGACCTCCTGTGGTCAAGATTTTAACCTTCTTATTCTTGTCCTATCATGTGGCTTGGAGATGAGTGAGTCTTTCAACTTAACATCTTTTGGAAGGTTGATTTAATATTTCTATAAGGTAATCAACATTATATAACTTTATTGAACTTATACCTATAATTTTTGTATTTGTTTCTTCTAATATATTATACAAGTATTCAAAAAATGATTTGCCTTTAATAGCATAATCAAGGGCCTTACAACAAAGTTGATTGTGAATTTTATATCCTACTGATAGTAATATCATCGTCCTCCCAATTGTTACCAACCTTTATTTTTGTATGCCATTAAATATCCTCTTTCCACCACCTTCTAACAACTAAATTTTGTAGAAAATTTTAAATCTTCACTCTATTAAAATTTTTGAAGTGTTTCAATATGCAATCCTTAAATTCAAACAACAAGTAGGTGGATTTAACTAGTAAGGGTGACTCATTTAAAGCAACTACATATAACTCGACTATAGTGCACCCTTCACCCATCTCCCATCTCTACTCTCTACTACCTTATACAACTTGTTATTTTCTTTAGTCTAATTTTTTCTCGCCTCATAAAACATCACACATAGTTTTTCTTCTTGTATAATATAAAATAAGGATGGGTGTATATTTTCTGAAATTCCTTCTGAATATTAAATCATGTTACCGACAATACATTATTCCTTGCATATAAAAAATCAAACTTCATTTCCTCGCTTAATATTTTCCTAATTACTTTCTCGTATTGCTTAACAAATTAACTCAATATGCTATCGATATGAGCATAGCCATCAAAGTAAGCATTTATTCCTTTACTCCTCTATTTTGTTAATATTCTTACCAAAAAATGTACCCCCTAACTTGCATTGAAACCCAACTTATATGGTAATAAAGAAGAGACTTAACCTATGACTTATTTCCTAAGTCAAACTCCATAAACAGTCATTCCATTTTTCACAAATTCTTCATTATTATTGACATCACAAAAAAACTATAAATGTAGCTTTCAACTTCTTATAAATCTTATAGACAATAAATTTCTCAAGTAATTTCTTTAGTATGTGCCATAAACACATTTTATGCCTCAAAATAGTGAATATCACCTTAATGACATTACCGTAGACTTTTGCACTTATCTATAATTATAGTGTCAGGTGAATTCCCATTCATACACCTAAACCATTTATGAAAGAGTTAACAAAAACTATTAATATTCTTGCTTTCTAAGAGTGCACAACTAAGTATTATAAACTGCCTGTAAATATTTACCCTAATGAATGGAGCAAATGATATTTGATATTTGTTAACGAGGTAAGCGAAATCAAACATGACTACATGATCAAATTTAACATATACTATTTGACTCCTCATATCAGCCCAAAGACATTCCTCAACCTGCCTCCCTCATCATAGTGAATTTTGTCAAAAATCTACTATCCTTCTCCTTCATTATAATAAATATCTTACAAACCACTTTTATATCTCTATTCTTCTAACCTCACTCTCCTTGACCTATCGATATGACTAAGATAGTCCTTATGCAAATATGTTTAAGTTCTCATAAAAGACCCTACAATTGTGCATGACCTAATTTTGTACCTGTCATTTATTGTCAATTTACGTCTAACTTGATTATTCACAGCTCAATGTTGCCTGATAAACCTTGCATTACTTGAAATTATTTTTTGATTATGCAAATCTTCTAGCTTGATTATGATCTAAGTATCTTTCTCAAGCTGGCAATTTACTTTGCATTGCACCTAATTCTTTCACAACTCATTTTATTCGACCCTCATAGTTTGCACAACTGACCCTTATGACATCTAAATGTTATGCTATTAAAGTCTCCATTCTCGCATCTCTTTCATCTTCTTATAGAAACTACAAACTCTTGGCACCTTACATATTTTTAGTACAAATTAGAAATTATTTATGAATTTTCAAACTTCATTCTTACTTTAAATACCACCTTTGTTTCAATATCCTCTGACCCATGACTTTATCTTGTTTCATTTTATTACTTATATTGATTACTCGTCCATATCATATCACAAATAATACAATATTATTCAGAAAATACAATTGGATTACATAGACTATATCGATGGATAATATAATAGCTATCAATATATGTTAAACAGTCATAAATAGACATATCAAAATTACCACACACCAAATAGTTAAGTGTCGAAATAAAATTAACCCTGGAATTGGGATGCTAAGTATTTTTCCTTGTTCCTTTGTTCAAACTCTTCTTTTCTCACTACCTAACTTTTACATTAAACAAATATCAGCGCAGTTGGAATCTTGTCAATCACAAGATTTTGTTTTACATTTTACATATATTTTATAACAAAAGCTTCTAAATATCTTCTTCTTATTTCTCAAATTATTATTACTACTTTAAACTCTCATACATTTCTATATAACTCTAAAAGATCTTGACAACGCCGCTCACTTAAACTACATTACTCTATGGTGAAAAATGGCCCCTTGATATCACAAAGGTCATCGAAATGGTTGCTTGATACCATACGTACTTGCTTATTAGATAACAAAATAATAGTTAATAACAAAGGACAATGACAAGTTACACACAAAAAAATCACATTCTCAATTTCAAGATTCAACAAAACGATGAATGTATCAATTGGAAGGAAAAGGCAAGCTTTTTAATTTCATACAAATTATCAACTTTTTAGTAAATTGACATATGTCAGTTATAATATTGTATGTCACCTTCTACTGAATAACATAATTATTCATTTTTAATTAATTTTTAATCCTAGCAACCTCTTTAGTTTATTTATATTTATTTTAGTTACATTTGTATTTTTAAATTTTATTAAAAAGTTTATTTAGTTGAATTTCTGATTTTTATTTTTAAATGTAATTTCTTTTTCTTTTCATAACTTATGAAAACTATATATAAAAAAAGTAACTGTAGATTCTTATTTTTGTTATATTTTGATTTTATTATTAAATAAATACATTTTATTTAATTATTAAATTTATTTTAAAAATAAATATGTATTCAAATTTGATAATTACTTAACAAATATATTTTTAAATTTAAAAATATCTTAAATACTTAAAATTTTAAAGATATTTTTAAATTAAAATTTTAATTTAAAATAATAAGATCAAATTTAAAAATAAAGTAGATATTAACTACAAATAGAATTTTTTAAATTATTATTTAATAAAATATGATTAATGTACTATTAACATTTTATTAATAAAGATTTAAATAAAATTAATTTATTTAACATATTTTAGTATCAGTGACAATTAACCAAGGTTTTAAAAACCGGATCGAGCTGTCCGGTCCGATCGGAAAAAGTTTGAACTGCTCAGCGGTCTGGTTCGGTTTTATCTAATAACCTCTCTGCATAAAAACTGGTCGGTTCAACTCTTTTTGGTCGGACTGAACGGTCCGGTTCGATCCGGTTTGACTTTTTAAACCTTGCAAAATCTCTTTTTTTTTCTTCATCAAAACTTTCGCATTGAATTGTTGCGAAGAACATGTTCACTTAATTAATAAGTCAAATTCATCAAAATTGTTTTGTCTTCTTAAATAAGGGAGGAAGAAAAGCACTGTCCTATGATCACATTAAAAATCAAATGACGTCATCACTTGTTACAATATAAGTGCATATAAGCATAATATAATTTTCTTACATTAATATCATAATTTTGCTAGAAATATTATATAAATCGTATTACCAGCTATGAAATGCTCCAGTTACATACTTCTTTTCAACATCCCTATTTTATTTGAGTTGAAAATTATTATCTCTCTTACTTCCGGTTACAGGCGACACTTCCACCAATACTCATTTTGAAGTACATTGATGAAACTTACAAACATAAACATATTAAACTCCTAATTATTATATGAATTATAGTTTCACAAAATATTTATTGCTCATAAATAAATATGAAAGAAATATACATACCTGCTTAGTTACACATGTATTAATATCAAACTCTAGATCTTGGTCAATGTTTCTTCTATAGGCAAAAGGTGCAAATTTAACTAATATTTCATAAATTTACAAGTTAATTTCTAATATTTTGAGGTATTTAAATAAATTCTAACATTTGCAAACTGTTCAAATTTGACCGCAAAAATTTTAATAGAGTAAAGCCTTATCAAGACAATTTATAAAAAAAAACATTTATCAGAATGAATGAATTAAAAAGATCTATTGATGATTAGTTTATATCTTATTTTAATCATATTTAAGTTAAAATTATAGTGTATTACAAGTTTACAATTGAAAATAATTTCATACATTACTAATTTGTAATTTATTTTAATACAATAGAAGAAGTTGATACAAATATTTTAGATGAAATCATAGTTTACGAATCTTTAAATAGCGTTGAAGAATTTGGAGCTTTTGATGATAATGAGACACAACCTCCTTCATAAATACAATTTTGATTTTTATTGTTATTTTAATATTTATATTAGACTTATTATTTATTCATTATTAATTAATAATATAATAATAGACATTGGTGTATTTTTATTTCAATAAAATATTTTATTTTTACTTATTCTTATAAGTTTTACTTCTTATACCGATTTTATAGCGGCTCACTACTGGTTGAACCTCTAAACGTTAAACCTTTCCTTCGACCAATTCTATGTCCGGTCCAGTTTTTAAAACATTGCAATTAATTGCTTTAATATTAATAATTAAATAAAATTTTATTTTGAACCAAAAATAAAAACTAAAATAAGAAAAATAACTATAAAATAATAAAATCAATTGTTTTACAAATTATTTTAAAATAATAATAATTTTGTGTCCAATTAGGGGGTGGCCTGAGCCCAGAAAAAATGTAGAGGTTTAACTGGACCCACCCTGCCCATTGTCATATAACCGAACCGTAGAAAGGTCTTGCGAATAAAAGCATTACAGTAACATAGCATATGGTTTCTGTCTCCATAATGGAGACAAATAACAAAACACAAAAATCATGTGCCTCTCAGTTTTTGGTTGCCGACCAACTTATTTTCGTTCTGTTTTCGGATGACAAAAACATAAATTTTTTGTTCCTTCCAAAACCGAAAGACAAAATTTCTTGTCCCTGTCTTCGAAACAAAACACATAAGTAACTTCCAGAAATACCCCTCCCCAAACAAAATGACTCTTATACTTTATTATTATTATTATTATTATTGTTGTTGTTGTTGTTGTTATTATACAAATTAATTTTCTTATTATTATTGTGATTATTAAATTCCTTATTATTATTAATTTTCTTACTCTTCCTCTTCTATTATTATTATTATTATTATTATTATTATTATTAT
>JANSVA010000002.1:17740345-17751124 GCA_025504915.1 Erythroxylum reticulatum | reverse complement strand
GTGACTTCTGAAAGACAGTTAGCTGATGTGTTTACAAAAGGGCTCAACAGTCGGACCTTTCATACTTTGATTTGCAACTTGGGCATGTGTAATATCTTTGCACCAACTTGAGGGGGAGTGTTGACAAACATGGAATGTGTATAATTAGGATTATTCTTTAATTATTCTTCCTTAATTAGTTCTTTCTTAATTAGGCTAGTTTCTTCTTTATATTCATTTGTATATGCCTTGTAAACATACATAAGTGAATAAGAAAAATCTTCAAGAACATAAAAGATATTTAAAGAACAAGGATAAAGAGGTAGAAAAAGCTTTTGAAATCAGCCACCTTGAAGAAACCCTAGAGAGAATTCATCGAGAGATTGAGAAAGAGAAGAAGGAAGAGAGAAATAGAGAAGAAGCTGACTTGACGTACTTACCAAATAAGGAGTTTCCTAATGTTGCTGCCTCCCATCATCCGTCTAGATCGTATTTCCTATTTATTTTCAATTTTGTTTTTGTATAGAATTGAAATAATAGTTTGATGATAGGATTTTTTAATGATAAGGAGTTCTAAACTCACCTTCAGAGTTTTATCTTTGAATTAATGAAATTTGATTGTTTATGTATTATTGGATCTTATGTGCTTTAATTTTGGAAGTGCATTATTCGATGATAAACTGATAGGGTGAATCGAAAAAAAATCATTAAATTGGGCTAACGAGGGTTAGTTGATTTAATAGAACAATAATTAAATCAATTAGGTAAATTATGTGAAGAGAGATCTTACATAGGTTTCCAGTAGTTTATTAGAAAACTTCAGAACTAATTAAGGTTTTGGATAGGTTGTTAATTGAGAGATTGCAACTTCCATAATCTGGTTAGGGTTAATGGTTATAACTCGAGAGAGAGTAATAAACCCTAGGATCATCTAGAACTAACAATCTAGTAATTCATAATTAATAGGTTAGCGTTAAGGATAGGTAAAATTCTCTTTCTCTTAATTGGTAATTTCTTAGGTTGTTTCTTAGGTGACGTTGCAAGTGCTAAATTATTAATATTTTTGTGATTGATTCTTGATTTGATTTGATTGATTGAATTGAATTATTGTTTTAGTTTCGTTACAATTTAAATTTCTGTGAATTATTTTGGCCGTAGATTTTAAAATTAGATTATCCATCCTCGTAGAATTGACACCTTAGGAACTATGCTAACAAATTGTACCCTTGAGGATTGTCAAGGGTATTTATTAAAACTTATACACAAAAAACACCCTATCAATTCACTATAGATATTACATTAGCTTCTTCATTCCTATCAACCATCAGTTTCTCCCTCCTTTTATTTGGCTCTATCCTAAATATGAACCCCTGCAAGAACCATGATCAAATGCTCCACTTTATAACCTCCAAATACTTAATGTAACTATTGTAAAATTAGATTCATAAATTGATAAGCCAAAGAGTTACTTGATGGTCTCAGTCTTTCCTTCTAGACCTTATACTGCCAATTTCTTTATATCTGCAGAACCTTTACCATCACTAGATTGATCAACATCAATATGTGGAGAAGATTTAATCTTTCTACCTTTAAACTTAGCAGGCTTCATCTTTGTCTTCCCTTTAATTGCTTCGAGGGTTGTAGGAGTAGCAAGCTTGAGCTTCTCCTCCTTAGCAACGCAATGGGTTATCAAAGCACTAAAGTCCCATTCCTCATGTAGCGAATAATATGTCATCATTAGATTACTAAATTCTAGAGGGAGTGTACTTAGAGATTAGTGAACTATGAAAACATCAGGAAGAGGAGTATTCATCATCTCAGTCTACTGGGAAGATAGATCATTCTTGATATGTACTCCATAACTCCCCCTTTTCCTGTATACTTTATGGAGAATAATTCTTTGATCAAAGTACTCATCTCAACATTAGGTGAGACTATGTATTTCTAGGAGTCATTACTAAGAAATTCTTTTGCTATATCTGTGTCTGATAGCCTATCACTAACTACCAAATAATAAATTCCTACCTACCAAATAATAAATTCCTACCTACCAAATAATGCAGTAAAAGGCTAGCTAGGGTCTAACCATAAAGAGTTGGGATGAAAATGCTATTTCAAATGTTGCAAACAAAAGAAAACAAAACACCTTCAAAATATGAAACGAGACAGCTAAGATGCAAATAATATAAACAAAAAGACAAACACAAAGCAAATTTAGAAAGTACTAGTAACAACGGTAAAGAAGTGGGTTGGAGATATCTTCGATATTCCAGGATGTGCATTGATCCTTGAATCTAAATAAAAGGTACTCTCATCATGGTGTTAGCTTATGGACCCGATTAAGCTCTCGAACCTTTAATTTCCTTAAAATAGGCAAAACTAATAAGCTTTACAAATGCCCAGATCTCCACTATAACTTAGAATAAACTCTCTAAGTTCAACAGAAAAGACGCATTAAGTATTAAGAAACAACTAATTTAGGCCACCTACTTATAAGCTTGAAAGGTGTAACCTAAAGGTATGGTATCCTAGATTAGTTAATTAAGTATCCTGACAAATTCAACTAACCAATTGCTACTTCCAGGAATCACTATGGACCATTACATATCACATGCTTATCCCTAACCTTTGGATTAGAAAGTTACCTAAAGGGTGATCAAGCCTATAAGCAATTCCTAATTCATGACATTTATCCTAAATCCCAAGCCAACCTAGACCTACAAGCACCAATTTAAGACAAATTCAACTTCATTCTCACAATTTCCATCCCTTCATCCTTATAATATCTCTAAACCCCTAAGTAGTCTAGCCACGCATGTTCATATTAAGCACGATAGACATTAAATAAACAAAACCCATAATTAGATAAATCAAGGTTGGAAATTATAAATGAAGTGATAAAAATCAAAATTCAACACTAACTTAATGTAAATCAAAACTCTTTCTGCTAGCAAATAACTAATCATAACCCAAATTACAAAATCTAAATTAATTATATCAATATAAAAACTAAAGCACACATAACTTACATAAAAACCTAAATTAATTGATCATGAATCTAAGAACATGCATAAATCCTAACTATTAAGCACAAATTAATCCAAAGCATCACAAATAAGCAAAAACCTATAACGTAAACCATTAAATATTCAAACAGCTAACAAATTCAGTTCTGAAAAAGCGCATTAATAAGCTCAAACAACTAAGATTAAAACTAGAAAATTAAGGGAATAAACATCCATTGATATAACATAAATGTTCCTTACAAAATTCATAAAGTTCAACTATAAAATCCATAAAACATTTATCGTAACATTCTAGAACATGTAAAACTATGATTAACACTAAGAAAGCTTTAAATTAATGGAATGAGTATGAAAATAAAACATTGAAACTAAAAGAGAATAGCTAATCTTATGGAAAATAACAAAAACTTCGCTGTTGGCTCCTCCTCTCTTCTTAGAGCTTTCCAAAAATAACAGATTTTGAGAGTCCTCCTCTCTTTTTGAAGTTTTTCCAGTGGTAGATTGGACGCCTTTCTTTTTAGGTCATTTCTCTTTCTTTTTATAGTATTTCCCATTTAGGTTTAACCCTCAAGTTCCTCCATGCCTATAAAGTCCCTTGAAAATATGAATATGGAAGCAACTCGCATCTGTCTGTGTGTAGGCTATGATCATGTCCCTTACTGCACGATCATGGACAATTTATATGCTCTTTGTCACAATTGTGGCTAACTCCCCACAATTGTGGCCTTGTACTTAAGCTTCTATCATGACTGTGGCCTATGGGTATTACCTGGGTCTTCTCTAATTCTTCTCCGAATGCCCTTGATGGTTTCTCCTCCATGGATGGCTCTCTAAACTTTGTCAAACTTCTTCCTTTTAGCACATATTTAAGTTCACTTCTTTAATCTATATGTAAACATAAAATGAACAGAAATTGAGTATTTAAATAGAAAGATAGGATTGAAAAGACATTGAAATGCATAAGAAAATATAAGATGATTCAATCCTATTAAATACCCCTACACTTGAACAATTGCTTGTCCTCAAGCAATTAAAAAATAACCAAGATATTCTGTCAATTTGTTTTCAAAGAAAATTGAGTATATGCAATCCTTCAAACTTCGACAAACTCAAATATCAAGATACTACATATATTATAATCTTTTCATTAATGCACATAAACAAAGTAAAAGATAGACACCATTGATCAAAGGTAAAACAAAACTAAGTCGGATTTTCCTCACTATGTTCACTCATTTCACTCAAGTGTTTAAGGTTGGTGTTCCACTCATTACTCCCTCTAAAAGACTACACTACGATAGGCTTGTAAATTCACCAATTCTCAACAACATAGATTACATACTATCATCGATCAAAAGGGGCTTTTACTTACAGTTGTAATGGGGTTTGGGTTAAGGTGAGGCAAAAAGGTCAAAGGGTAACTCACAAGTATTAACAAAGTGCTAAGTGAGAAGGGATAATCAAACACAAATTCTTAGGTATGTTGGATCGGGAAAAGAAAGCATGCCATATTTGGAGAACTGGTAGAATTCAAAACTTTTCAAAAATCTTATTTGCAATGGAAGCAATATATCCAAATCATCATGCCAATTTATACATAATATGGTACAAGGATAATAATAAACATAAACAAGATAGTGATATTACTAACTCCTTAGCTAAGCTTTAATTTTTCACTGTGTTATACTCTCCTTCTTCTTATATCTAAAGCCTTTGCTTTTGAATCCTTTTCTTTGTCAATCTATCCTATCCTTGTTGTTATATCCTCAACCAATTTGATTTACCTCTTGTTCTTCCAGGATAACTTCGTTAACAAAATCCTTTGGCAGGAAAGGAGAAGAAATGATTCGAGGAGATTTTTATTAGAAGAAAAGAACAAAAAATGAGACCCTTCTCTTGCAAATTTCAACTCACTCGTACATGAAAGGAGAGACAGAGTCAAATCATGTAAGAAGCACTTCTTACACACTCAATTTCAGTTATGCATGGAATGGAAGAAGAGAATAACATCTAATGCATCACTTCTTACTTTAATCAATCATAAAGTAGCCAATAAATGAAACTCTTCTCATTTATATTTAAGAGGGCTATATGAAAAGACTATTAACCTAAATATGACCTACCAATTTCGGTTTTAGTAGATGGAAAAAGGAAGATAGTCAATCGAACGCACATCTTTCCTCTTTAATCCAATGAATGCTAATAGGTTATTTAGTTTTTCCTTTTAGATCTCCCATTTTACTTTATATGGTGATTAACACATAAGATCTCATCTTGCTATTAAGACTTGATGGTAGCTAGTTCATCAAACTACTAACACCAGTTTAATCGCCAAATCTCTTTAAAACATCTAGAAGTGATGACAGCACTATAAACTCTTTATTTGACTGAATGTTCCTTGATACATGTTTCAATTAATAATTCCAACTTGCAGACACTAGATTAATACTCTGTAAAAATTCATTATGATCATATTAAGAATTATAATGAAACACATATGAGTTCACCACTTATCAAAATTATGGTTCATAATAAGCGAATGCTTATGTTGTATGTTTTAAGATTAAAGTAAAGACCCACTTTATTCATGAAAACATACTTGATTCTAGATTCATTTAATGGTGCCATTATCGATAGTCAAACATACTTGATTCCAGATTCATTTAATGGTGCCATTATCGATAGTCAACTACTATCATGGTATGAAACTCATCATTCCCTTGAAGTAAAGTCTTTTACTTATATGGAAATAAATCGCAACACTACAATCTAAAACCATAATCAAGTGACCAACTTGATTATTCAACTGTGGATCCATTAATTTAGATTCTTATAATATACATGTTTCCCATACATCTCTATAAATATGTATATTACTTACAAAAGAATCTTGGTACCTTTTGACTTGATATATAATGCTCACACAAATAAGACCAAACTCTTTTGTTTTATTAATAATAAATATTTCCATTACAAAACTGTAACATTAGAAGATTAAGGTACATGTAAATACACTTGCTTTTTAGGGAACTATATTTACATAACTCCAATAATTTCCCTCTTGCCCTAAAGTAAGTTTGACATATCCCTCATTCTCATCCCTACTAGGTGACCCTCAAAACTATTTTGAGATAGAGTCTTCATAAATGGATCATCAAGGTTATAGAGTCTTCATAAACGGATCATCAAGGTTTTGCTCTATGGGAATCTTTACCACATCCACCTCTCCATGTTGTATTATCTACCTTATGAGATGAAACTTTCGCTCAATATGTTTGGCGTCTTTGAGATTCTGAGGTTCTTTAAAGTTAGCCACTGCCCCACAATTATCACAATAAAGTGTAATGGCTTTTTTACCTCTGGAACTACCTCCAAATCATTTAGAAACTGCTGGAGCTAGACTGCTTCCTTTGCTGCTTCATAAGCAGTAACGTACTCAGCCTCTATAGTTGAATTGGCAATACAAGATTGCTTGACACTCCTCCAGACTATGGCTCCACCTTCTAAAGTAAATATAGAACTAGAAGTTGATTTCCTTGAATTAACATCTGATTGAAAATCAGAATCTGTATATCCTGTCAAAATAAGATTACTTTCAGAGTAAACAAGCATTAAGTTCTTCATCCTATAAAGATATTTAAGGATATACTTAATCGCAATCCAATGTTCCATTCCTGGATTGGACTAAAATTTGCTTACGAGTCCCACTACGTAATAGATATGTAGTCTAGTGCAAAGCATTACATACATCAAACTTCCAATTGTCGAAGCATATGGAATGTTACACATGCGTTCAACCTCCTCTTGGGTTTTAGGTGCTTGTTCCTTTGAAAATTTGATTCCATGTCTAGTAGGTGTGAAACCTCTCTCGGAATCTTACATAGCTAACTTATTGAGCATATTTTCAATGTAGGTTAATTGAGACAAGGCTATCTGTTTATTCTTACAATCCCTTATAACTTTGATCCCTAGAACATAGTTAGCCTCTCCTAAATCCTTCATTGAAAACTGTTCATTTAGCCATCCCTTAATCGTAGATAACATTCCCACATCATTCCCAATGAGCATAATGTCATCAACATATAGGATTAGGAAAGTAACCTTAGCTTCTTGTATTCTTTTATAAACACAAGGCTCATCTAGGTTTTGTATCAACCCACAGGTTTTGATAGACTTATCAAACCTAATGTTCCAAGACCTAGATGCTTGTTTAAGTCCATAAATGGACCTTTGCAACTTGCATACCTTATGCTCATTACCTGGCTCAATGAAACCTTTTGATTGGGCCATATAAATGGTCTCCTCAAGATACCCATTAAGAAATGTGGTCTTGACATCCATTTGCCATATTTCATAATCGAAATAGGTTGCTATGGCCAAAAGAATCCTGATGGACTTAAGCATGGCAACCAGAGAAAAGGTCTCCTCATAGTCTATACCCTCTTTTTGAGTATAGCCTTTAGCTACTAATCTAGCTTTAAAGATCTTTACCTTTCCATCCAATCCTCTTTTCCTTTTATACATCCATTTACACCTTATGATTTTTATACCTTGTGGTAGATCTACAAGGACCTAGACTTCATTAGTGTATATGGAATCTATTTCCGATTGCATCGCCCTAATCCATTTTTCTGCATCAACATAATTAACAACCTGAGTATACGTAATGGGATCTATTTCTTCTTATTATTTAATGGCAATTAAGCCTTCTCCTAGACGTAGATACCTATCTGGCTATCTCATAACACTTCCACTACGTCTAGGCATAACTTGATGTTCAGGTTGCACTTTCGATTCAACTTTTAAATCCATTTCGACATGTTGTTCTATTATATCCCTATCAACTCTTGAATTGGATGAAATAACTAACTCTTTTAGTACCACTTCACTTCTTCCTTTTTGATTTATCACAAACTCTCCCTCTAAGAAGGTCACATTTGTCGACACAAATACCTTCCTATCTTGAAGACTGTAAAAATAGTACCCTCGAGTTCCCGTAAGATATCCTACAAACAAACATACCTCTGACCTTGGTTCCATCTTTGTGGATTCAGACTTTAGAAAATGGGTTGGGAAGCCCCAAGTCCTTAAGTGCCTCAATGAAGGTACTCGACTAGTCCACAACTCCCTAGGTGTTTTAGGCATTAACATGGATGGAACAAAGTTAAGAAGATATGTTGCAATTTGTATGGCATATCCCCAGAACAATTCAGGAAGGCTAGCGTAGGACATCATTGATCTTACCAATTCCAATAGAGTCCTATTTCCCCTCTCAGCTACATCATTCTGTTGAGGTGTTCGAGGAGCTAACAAATTAGAAATAATTCCATTATCAATTAAAAATTGCTGCAACGCTCTAGATATTTGCTGGAACACTTTAGATAAGTACTCACCACCTAGATCTGATCGAAGTTATTATAATGGCTTGCCTAGTTGCTTCTCATCTTCAGCTTTGAATTCTTTGAACTTTTCAAAGGATTCACTCTTTTTATGCATCAAATACAAATAGCCATGTCTTGAGTAATCATCTATAAAGATTATGAAATATTCATAACCTCCTCTAGCTTGTACATTCATGGGACCATGCACATCAGTATGTAATAGGTCCAAAGTGGATTGAAATATCTTTCCTTTATAAGGAAATGAGGCTTTTGTCATTTTTCCTTCAATACAAGATTCACAGGTGGGTAATGGATCACTATCCAAGCCAATAAGGATCTCATACCTTACTAACCTGTCAAGTCTTTTTTGATTAATACTTTCAATTAATGCCATAGACACTTTAAATTAATGCTAAAGTCATTGGATTGTCTTCGTTTTATCAATTCTGTGGTGTTTAGTGAGCCTGACATAGGTTCTATAAAGAACAATCCCTGTTTAATTATCACATCATAAATAAAATCCTTATTCTCATATATTGAAACAACTTTTCTAAAATATAAGGAATAACTAGATTTTATTATACAAAAAATAGAAATCATGTTCCTTATAATAATTGGCTTGTAATAAACATCCTCCAAATATAACCTATAACCATTAGGAAAGTCCAAGATAACTACTCCCACTGATTCTACTGAAACATAGGAACCAACTACTATCTTGACTTGAAACTGGCCTTTAGGTAGTCTTCTCCTTTGCTGGAACCCTAAAAAGAATTGCTAACATGGTTAATGGCTCCTGAATCTAATATCCAAGAAACAGATAAATCTGCCACATTTCTAGTTCCTAACAAACTTAGGAAACCCATACATTGGTTGCTTTTGAGGGACTCAAAGTAGACTAGACAGTTTCTTTTCCAGTGGCCCATCTCATCATAGTGGAACACTTTCCTTTGATGTTCTCTTTAGCCTACTTTTTTATGGGTTTAGCCTTGACCCCTGTTTGGGCTTTCTTTTTCATTGTACCCTTCTTCTTTTGCTTGCCCTTACCCTTGGGCTTTGAAGAAGATGTTATATTAGTTTCAGGCCCTTAAGCATTGATATTCAATATCTCTTCCGTGCTTTGGAGGGTATTCATCAACTCCCTCAAGGTGTAATCCTTGCTATTAAGCTCATAATCTAACTTAAACTAATGAAAAGAAGAGTTTAAGTTATTGATGATCATAATCATCTATGTGTCCGCATCCATATCTGCCCCAAGCATCTCAGCCTTAGTGATCACAGAGATTACCTTCATCACATAATCCCGCACTAGTTTACCAAGTTTCTGTCTGAGATTATGAAAGTTTTGGATAGGTTTCACTCTTACAGACATAGTCCTCATACCAAACATCTCATATAGGTGATGGACCATTGAACTAGCAGTTTTCATGCAAGTAATTTTCTTTTGCAGCATACAGTTGACAGAAGCTAGAATATAACACTTAGTAGTCTTGTCAGCATTCTGTCAACGCTCATGTTATTGAACTATCTCAGGAGTTGAATCTCCACCTGGAGGTGTGTAGGCTCATTTTCAGTTAACACCTATGAAATACGTTCATATTGAAAAACAATGTCAAGGTTACATCTCCATTCATTAAAATTGGTTCCGTTTTCCAATTTGTTATTTTTCAAAAGCAGGGTGAGTGGATTCATTTTGTGGTTGATAAGGTCTGAAAATATAAATTATTAAAATGAGAGCATACTAGTCAACAATATTAGAACTTTGTATAAAATCACGATGCATGTATGCATGATGATAGATTTAAAAAAACTTAAAAAATCAAAACATTATATGATGGTTATTTTTCTTATCTATAATAGATTAAGTTGCGGTGGACCATCTTATCCGTTAAAAGAAAAACTAGGACCCTCCCACTCAAAAAACTACCAAGCATCTCATGCCCTACTTTTTGAGAAAAGTCATAATTTGGTCCATACTTTTACCAACAGAGATACAGTGGGTAGTTTATTGATAAAAAATGTTGAGTGTTTAATCATTTGATTCGGTCATTAAAGATACTTACAAACCATGGCTCGGTGGGAGGTCACATTTGCTACCAATAAGTGAACTTATCCTTATGGAGACCCAAACCATGCAAGATGTAGGATTAATGCCCTTCGATGGGGAGTAACACTTCACCACATGCAAATGGGCCATTATTTGGAGATCGTGGACTCTCATATGAGCATCCTCTCCCACTTAATCTTTTTAGGCTTTAAGTTTTAAATACCATCTTATCTAGATGCAATTTATTATCCATCCTATATTGTTTCATCATATATCTCATACATAATGAATGCATGGAAAAGCCTAGGGTTGGCAATTTTCTAAATGACATGCAACCACATAATAT
>JANSVA010000002.1:17712378-17728973 GCA_025504915.1 Erythroxylum reticulatum | reverse complement strand
CGCTTTGTTATCCGTTCTTTCGCTTTTTGATTTGATTTCTGTTGTTTCCGCCATTTTGTTTTTCGATTTCTGTTTTCCGCTTTTTGGGTTGGTGCCCAACAACTTCATTACAATAAGGGAAATGGAAATCAATGTATTTGAGTAAAGGGGGACTTAGTCTGTCTCATCTATTTTTTTTCTTCTATTGATTGGGGAAGCATCCGATAGATAAGCTCACATCATATCCCAAGTGCTAGCGCAATTTTGTCATGCTTTGGGTCAGCAGGGTAAAAATGCACATTTACTTCTCCAAGAATGTCTCCAGAGGACAAGCATAATCACTCAGCCACATTTTAGGGTTCCAGAATACCGTCAACCTAAGGAAATATCTAGGGGTACCTCTCCTACTTGAATGCTCCAAAAGAACTAGCTACCAATACATCATTGAGAATGTTCATCATAAACTGGCAGGATGGAGCGCTAGGTGCTTGTCACTCGCAGGGCGAGTCACCCTCACACAATCAGTTTGTGCAGCTTTGCCCATCTACGCCATGAAAATGGTAAGACTCCCTTGTCAATTATGCGACGACCTTGAACAACAGATGAGAGAGTTTATTTGGGGAACCAAAGAAGGGCAGCGGAGGATTCATCTGGTCAGCTGGGACTCAATTTGTCAATCGAAGCGATTGGGAGGGCTTGGCATTAGGAAAGTCAGATCCAAAAATGATGTCATGCTCACTAAACTGGGGTGGAACCTCCTACGACAATCATCAACGTTATGGGTGTGCATACTACGAGCCAAATACCATGTTCCTACCAATACATTTCCTAGACAGTTGAAAATCATAGAAGCATCGAACGTCTGGAAGGGCATTGCTGCAACATGGCCAATTGTTCTCATAGGCTCCAAATGGCAGGTGGGCAACGAGTGCACCATTAACTTTTGGCTTGATGATTGGGTTGGTGAGTGTGGGCCATTGATTCACGTAGCAATAACTACATTACTTGAGGACATGATTCAGGCCAAAGTCAAGGATTATGTCGGAATAGGGGGTGACTGGCACTATCATAGCTTTCAACATCTCCTCCCATCATCTGTTTGCGTGGCTATCGCTAGCATTCTAACACCGAGGGCGGACCTTAGTAAAGATCAGTTAATATGGGGAGCCACTTCCAATGGTAAGTTTTCTATTGTCTCTGCATATGAACTTATCGAGCAAGTGCAGGATCATGCAGGCAATAATCTTTGGGACTTGGTGTGGTGATGGTCCGGTCCCCAATGGATCTGTTTGTTTTTATGGCTACTAGCCCAGCAAAAGCTATTGACAAACCAACAGCGGGCGCTAAGACATATATCAGAGGATGCACGGTGCAATTGGTGTGGCCTCCTGGAAACTTGCTTGCATGTTATGAGAGACTGTTCCAGAGTGTAGCCCTTTTGGCGTAAGTTTCTAGGCAATGGTATTGGCACTGACTTTTTTGATGTCGAGCTTAATGATTGGTTGGCCATAAATCTACGCACTTCCACTGAAGTGAGGGGGTTTGCTTAGTCCATTAATTTTGGGGTAGCATGTTGGTTCCTGTGATATTGGAGGAATAAAACAGTGTTCGATAACACATTTCAGTGGTCTAGCTCAGTTACGAGATCCTCTACTGTACTCGAATATGTGGCTGGGGTAATACAGGTGGAACACACTCTAGCTAGAGCCACTCATGTGCATCATGGGGCAAATAGACATCAAGGTGTTTGGACCAAGTTGCAAGCAAGGTGGGTGAAATTTAACACCGATGAAGTAGTTATTCCAGCCACTCGCTGTGCCACAGCTGGAGGAGTATTGCGTGATAGCTCTGGACATTGGCTAGGAGGTTTTATGCACAAATTAGGTTCTTACATATCGTTAAATGCTGAATTTTGGAGAGTTTACACCGGTCTTAAAATTGCTTGGGATCCTGGCTACAGACGCATAGAGCTAGAAGTAGACACGCTGGAAGTCATCAACATTCTATCTGCATCTGATAACATGTACTTAGGCGGGGGCTCCTTGGGGATAGCCATCCAAGAACTCTTGGCACGACCGTGGGACATTATATTTAGTCACATTTTTCAAGAACGGAGAAGGTGTGTCGATTAATTAACCCATGAGGCCAGATCTCTAAATATTAAAATATCCTACCTTTTGTCTCTAACTTCGGATTGTAGTTCTATCCTTTCCGAGGATATGATCAGTGTCTCACCCCAACTATTAAGAATGTAACAGCGCTTTTCTCTTAAAAAAAAGAGTAAGCCTGAAAGAAAGGAAGGTCGCCTTTGTCGTCACACTGCTACCACGTCACGAGAGGGAGAGGCCACAGCGCACGTGCCAGGAAGTGGGGGTGGAGGGCAGTTGATGGCATTAATGACGCCAAGTGGCGGTAATCATATCTCAAGTTTTCGTGCCTTTGTGGGTCCTCTTCCAACCAGTCACAAACGCTCATCCGTCTCGCCCCTGAAAGCACAGAACAGTCCTCTTTGGTACTACCACCTTCTTTCATCTTTGCGTTCACAACTAGTGTCTGGAAAAACTTCAAGCCTTATTTCCTCTCTTTATTTGCTATATTTCGGTTGTTCTTTTTTGGCATCTTTTATTTTGATTCTTGTGGCGACTAAGGTGGAAGCATGAATGAGGAGGTTTCTCGCCACTGGGGTCTCACTATGATTATTCTTGAGCTGTTTCTGTTGCTATGTGAGTTTCTAGCCCTTGTTGTTGTGCTTTTTCTGGGATTTGCTCATCTTAATATGATCTGTGAGCTATCCTCTACTTGTTGCGTGTTGTGGACTTCAATTTTGTCTACTGGGTTTAGCGAGTCATATTTTCTTTGTTACAAGATTGGATTTTTCCTTTATTTATTCTTTTGATAAATGTGGGGTTTGTTGCTTTTTATGTTACTGGGGTTGGTTCATTTGCCTTAACTTACTGATCATTATGGTTTAGCATCATGGGAGGATTTGCGTGCAATCGTCGTTTCTTAAATTTTGGTTTTCAGAATGTTATAACATGTTATGACCTTTAGTAAGTTAGCTATTTGGGCTTCTGCTCAGGCATTATTAAGTTGAGGATTTTTTGGATTGGATTGGTTAACTGCTCTAGGTTAGCATTTTTAGTTTAGGAGGTTGATATGTAACCTTGTTGGTTTAGACATTGGACTGCAAAACAGTTTTGTTGCGATGGGAATAATGATCGGAATTGCTGTGAAGGTGAGGTTCCAACTGCCTCCGGTGCATGCCAGTTGTAGTATGCTTTGTGTTTTAATATCCCACTTTCATAAATATCAAATCTCTTCAGGGAATAATCTGGAAAATATCAGAAGTTGACAATGTACTTATGGAATTTCTACATTCTATGTTGATTACGGACAGAAGCATTGGTTTCAGATATATCTGGCTTGTGTATGGTCAATTGATTGAAATAGTCTTTTAGACGATGAAAAATTGATCTATCTTATGGTTGTCCTTTGTGGATGTGGCAGTAGTATGAATTATAACATATGACTCCTTATATTCTTTTGTGTTTATTGACTAAAATTGATACCTGCAAGTCTTTGCTCGTCGTCAATTGTTTAGTTATCTTAGCCTCAAGTTCTAGGGCTCCTGGCCATTTACTATTTGTGAAAGGGCTGTGTTTAACGCTTCAAACAACAGAAATTGTAGTATTCAACATGGATGTTATGTTATTTTTTATTATTAATTTCACCACTAATTGTTGTGCTACAGGTCTGAATGACTGTCAATGCAACCCCTTAAATTATCTTAGAGGCTCTGCATCATCAACTGAGAGAAGATTGAATATGTTTCTTCCTTTGATCTCTCCAGATACAGCTCCGCAGCCCTTTCTTCCTCTTCTTGCACCTTCTCCTTTGGCACCTTTCACAAATACTACTATTCCAAAATTATCAGGTTCGCCTTTCTTTTTTTCCCCAGTTTGGTGATATTAGCATCACAACCCCTTTAGTTGTTAAAACTAAATATTGTTGAACTTGCTTTTGTCCTTGTTCTTGTAGGACTATGTATGTTTAATTTCTCAGCTATTCAAAGTTTGATGAGCACGACATCAACTGATTGCCATGCCTTCTTTGCACCATTGCTCGCCAATGTTATATGCTGTCCACAGTTAGAAGCCACCCTTGCAATTCTTGTTGGACAATCTAGCAAAGTGACCAATGCACTTGCATTAAATGGAACTGTTTCCAAGTATTGCCTTTCAGATATTGAGCATATTTTGGTGGGTCTGGGTGCTGAAAATAATCTTGGGGAAATATGCTCAATTCATCCCTCAAATCTAACAGAAGGGTCTTGCCCGGTTACAGATATTAATGAATTTGAGAGTTTGGTAGAATCTTCTAAGCTTCTTCATGCCTGTGAGAAGATTGATCCTGTGAATGAGTGTTGTGAACAAGTCTGCCAAAGTGCCATCTTGGAAGCTGCTAATAGACTTGCATTAAAAGCTTCTGAAGTTTTGATCACTGAATCATCGAATAGTTTACCTGGGCACTCAAATAGGGTTAGTGATTGTAAACATGTTGTACTCCGATGGCTGGCTAGTAAGCTTGATCCCTCTCATGCAAAGGAGGTTCTTAGAGGACTATCCAATTGCAATGTTAATAAACGTGAGTCTTATCTATACGAGTGTGGTGAACTAACTTAATTTATAATGCTTGATAATTACTAGACTGATTCTTGAAGTTTCTTTTATTGCTGAGAGTCTTACAACCGTTACTTGGCATTATACGGGCAAACAGATCAATCATCATATCTTGTGAAAGAATCTTAAGAGGTCAGCATAACTTGCATCCATGTTAGTTTTGGAGATGTAGAGAAGACATAGTAGAATCAGGAGAACATAATGGGAAGGGAAGAAACTTCTTGTCTGATATTGGAGGAAAAGGAATGAAAGATACACTACTTTTTCCCTCTTCTTTTCTCATATAGTTTTAGTATGTGCCAGCAGCATCAAGTAAACTCAAAAGAATGCTGAATAGTATAGGATTCCTATTGTGTTCTCCGGCCATGGATCTAGTTACATGCCTGAAAATTCTTTTTTGGTTTCTTAACTGCTATACATATGCCAGTGGACATCTGCGAAACCTTCAGCATATATTGCTTATTGTTTATGTAGATATTGCAAGTGTTCTTCAAAAGGAGCTGGCAGATTGATAACAAGTATATTTGATCCTGCAGTGCCAGTGGCGTCAGCTGACGTTATTGATCTGTATTTCTTTCCTTACCATTTCTCTTTTTCTTTCTGCTTCAGTTTGCCCCCTGGTTTTCCCTGAAATAAGACATGTCTTGAAGTCATGTGGGAATATCATAAGTAATAAGGAAGAATGTTGCAGCGCCATGGAAAGCTACATCTCTCACTTACAGAAACAGAGCCTCATAACCAATTTACAGGCTCTGGATTGTGCTACAACTCTAGGGATGAAGCTACAGAAATCAAATATAACTATGGATGTTTATAGCCTTTGTCATATCACTCTCAAGGATTTCTCTCTGCAAGGTTGATGTTAGTTTCTTTATTCCCTTCGACTTACTCTTTAACTTTCTTCTTGAACTAACCTTTTCAGGACCCAATACTTATTTGATGAGTTAAACTCAAGTATCTAATCTTTTACGTTACAAGTAACATACTGATACTAGATTCTTTTGTGATTTTGCTACTTTTCTTATGATATTGGTGATCAATGATTGGACTGCATCAGTTGCTAAACAAGGTAATTCAAAGTCTTCTGGATCCTTTTGTTTTACATTCCCCCTATTGTAGAATTTGATATTTACATTTTTCATTTCCCCATATCTATTGTGTAGTTATTCTGGACTTCTAAACTGCATTCTGTGCAGAATTTCTTACTTATGTTTGTTTTCCTTCTGCAACATACACTTGTGTTCTCAATTAAACAATCGCCATGAGATGGAGTTATCTGAAGAAAAAGACAATTCAATATCTGAAAAGGGAAGTATCAATATTCAATATCTGAAAAGGGAAGTATCAATATTTTCTCATGTGCATAACAACACAAAGTAAAGGGAAACAAAGAAAGGAAGAAAAGCAAAGAAAGGGAGAATTTGTAATTAAGATCACTCTTTATAAAATTATGCGTCTATTGACATTTGCTGTTACCATTAACCCTCTCCAGGCATTATGTAGAGAGTGCAATGTTAAATGATTTTATTTTTCCTTTCCCTTTGGGAGAGATGCCGTTGGGAGCTGGGATTTTTCCTTTGTTTCAGATGCTTGTAAGCTATGTTGGTGTTCGTATATTTAGTATGAACTCCTTTGCATTCAGCTCGTGAGGGTTGAAACTTACATGCCTCTTGTCTTTTTGGAACAGAGTCTGGATGCCTCCTGCCAAGCCTTCCTTCTGATGCAACATTTGACAAGTATACAGGGATTAGCTTCATTTGTGATTTGAATGACAACATTCCAGCATCCTGGCCCTCTTCATCCCAGTTGTCAGCATCATCTTGCAATAAAGGTGTGTCTTCCTTATAATCTAATTAGAAGATGTGCTTTTCATCTTTTACCATCTTCACTGGAATTAACTTGTTAAATTTTCAGCTGTTAGAATCCCCGAACTTCCTTCTGCTGTGACAAGTGCTCAAAAAGGTAAGAATACATCGACTAACTCTTTTGTTACTAATTGCTTTGAACATTAACATCGTAAGTTTGGTAGAGACCCACTAGGTTAAACTAAGTAAATTTATGGCATCGGCCATCAGTGTCAGCCATAAGCACATTAAAGTTTGCATCAGCATTATGTAAAACTCACGCTTATGGTTCTATTTTCTAGAAAGATTCTTAGTGTCTTATGGACTTATGAACTAAGGGTGTTGGAAGTTGTGAGTTAACAAATCCAAGTTATCTGCCATTAAATCAATATGAGCACAATAAAGGGGAAAATAAGAAATTAAAAAAGGAAAGAAAAATCATTTGTTTCTAGCACTTCCTTGGTCTTACATGACCTTAGTTGGCAGGAAGATAAAAGAGTATCGTGTCTTCATCTGATCTGTTACAAGTACCCTAGTTTACCTGGCAAGTTGAAACGAAAGATGCCTATATATGTTATTTCCTTTTATGTTTCCATGTTGCTTGCTCACTGAAAATATTTATGTTAGCAGGTCTTTACCATGAAGATGCGATAACGAATTTGGTAGCCATTACCCTGTTGGTTTGGTTATCGTGGTGATTTTATAGTCTTATTTGAGCAAATATCCTTTCATATGTACATTGAGACAAAGATTCCTCGTCGATTTAGGTAGTTAATGTAGAGATAAGAGTTGCTTAGCTGAAAAGAGGTTTTACACATCTAACCCTCTGGATTCATCGAATTGTGCTTGGGAGGGGGATTCGAGACCTGAACTTGCAAGTTCAGGTTAGTGATTGTATAAATTCTTCATTCTTGCGTGCTGATGTAATAAAATTTTGTATATAAAATCTTGAATGCTGTGTTGGTACTCGAAAGTCGAAACAATTAGTAATATAATGGAATTGCGTCATTTTCTCAGTTTGCTAATTTTATTTTTCCTTTTTAAGGTAATAGGTACACAGATTAATGGTTAATTGGAATGTAGTCGGTCTTGGTTGTTTTTTCTTTGGGCAGGTGTCAATTTTCACCTCTTGTTGTTGCAACAGAAATTGTACGTGGCCAACAAATTAGACGTTGATGTTTCCTTGTGGGATTAGGGAATAAAAGAACGGCATCTCAAGACGAAATTGGTGGAGTGCCGTAATAGAGAATAAAGTTGAATTACTGAGGAACATTTTTTGGTTGTTAGAAAGAAAGAAGAAGAAGAAGAGATGTCACGACGTACACACACACATGCCCACCCACATAATAATTATGGCCTTATTCTGTTTTGTACTGATGACGTTGATTGGTATTGAATCGGATACTAGTGAAAATTCAAAAGAATAATACAGAACGTAGAGGTGATGATTCCAAAAAAGTAAGCTTCTGGAGACAGTCAAGTAGTAATTGATCAACTAATTCATATTTTGTAGGAAGTTTATTGGCATAACTGTTCCGCCACGAAAATACCTGATCTCTATAAAAGGTAACAATCTCAGTGATACGATACAAGCCTCTCCTACTTAATCGACTTGAAATAAACTGATGTGAACTAACTATTACAGAATGGAGTCCACGCCTCCGACTCCGAGACACGACAGGCTCAAGTTCTCACATGAGGCAGTCGGCTCCCAGCTTGAAGAAATACTGTCAAACACCCAATCATCCTACTTTAGTCGCCTCAATTCGGCCTTATCAGTAGAACTGAAATTGTCATTTCGGCTCGCAGCTCCTGCTGTGGTAGTTTACCTGCTTAACAACGTTGTCTCGATGTCAACACAGATGTTCTGTGGCCATCTTGGAAATCTCGAGCTTGCTGCTGTCTCACTTGGAAATACTGGTATCCAAGTGTTCGCATTTGGCCTCATAGTAAGCCCTCTCTCTCTCTCTTTCCCCACGTTTTAATAAAAAAAGAAAAAAGAATGCTAGTGTATCTCATGGTCACGGATATAAAGATGATACATAAAAGGGCACCTGATATTACTGATAATGAGTACGGCAAAGCAATGCATTAGTGAATTAATGTGTCTAATGCTGCAGCTTGGAATGGGAAGTGCAGTGGAGACTCTTAGTGGCCAATCTTATGGGGCACGCAAATACGAAATGCTAGGAATATACCTTCAAAGATCGGTACTTCTTCTTATGGCCACCGCCTTACCACTCACGGTGATCTATATTTTCTCCAAAAACCTCCTAACTTTACTTGGTGAACCAACAAACATAGCATCTTCAGCTGCTCTTTTCGTCTACGGACTCATTCCTCAAATTTTTGCTTACGCTGCCAACATCCCCATCCAAAAGTTCTTGCAAGCACAGAGCATAGTTGCCCCTAGCGCATACATCTCGTTAGCTGTACTTGTCGTTCACCTCTTATTGACGTGGTTGGCAGTGTTCAAGTGGAACTGGGGGCTGCTAGGTGCAGCCTTGGTGTTGAGCTTGTCGTGGTGGTTTATAGTTTTGGCTCAGTTCTTGTACATTGTTATGAGTAAGAGGTGTAAACATTCTTGGAGAGGGATTAGCTTGCAGGCTTTCTCTGGACTTTGGAGTTTTTTCAAATTGTCTGCTGCATCGGCTGTGATGCTGTGCTTGGAGAGTTGGTACTTCCAGATGTTAGTCTTGATTGCTGGATTGCTACCAAATGCCAAGATTCAATTGGATTCTCTTTCCGTTTGGTAACCAAAACAAGCCTTCCGTTACGTTTCATTTTCGGTTTGATTTGTATAATATAAGCACTGCCATGCATTCTTTCAGAGGAATAAATTTTAACCAGAAAAATTGTTATCTTGTAAGGTAAGTGTCGGTGTGTAATGTGATGGTTAATCACTGCTTTCTGACCTATGCGATGCAGCATGATAATAGCAGGATGGGTATTCATGATATCAGTTGGATTCAATGCTGCTGCAAGGTAACTGTAGCTATTTCCACATTAATTAATGAAGACGTGAGAATTAATATTGCGAGATTGTATGAAAAATAAAATAAATTATAAAGTCAACATAATATTAAATTAATGAATAAATTGAGTTGGTATCTCTAATTAATTAAATAAAAATATTTGTTTTAATTACCGAAATAAAAAAATTCACTGTGTCAGGTGCTTTTGATAAAAAGTCATTAAATAAAGTTAATTGCATTTATTAGTTTGTCTTTTATATATATATATATACAGTATCAAATAAAATGCCTCGGTAAAATAATATGATAATTGGCAGTGTAAGAGTGAGCAATGAGCTTGGAGCTGGGCATCCAAAATCTGCAGCATTTTCAGTAAAGGTGGTGACTTCATCATCATTCATCATTTGTGTATTAGCAGCGACCATTGTAATGGCACTGCGCCATGTTTACAGCTATGCCTTTACGGAAGGTGAAGTTGTTTCTAAAGCAGTGGCCGACCTCAGCCCTTTTTTGGCTGCCACCATTGTACTAAATGGAGTCCAACCTGTTCTTTCTGGTAGCAACATTGTAAACTTATTTCATTATTCAATCTTCGTCCTAGTTGGTACAGTTTCAATAATGATTCAGTGTCATATTATCAAATGAACAGTACATCATCTAATAACCTGGTAACATATGCCAACTGAATTTGTTTACAGTTTAGTCTTTTTAACGTCGTCCAACTCTCTTTTGTAATTGAAAGGTGTAGCTGTTGGTTGCGGATGGCAATCATTTGTGGCATATGTAAACGTTGGATGCTATTACTTGATTGGTATTCCTCTTGGAGTGGTTCTAGGCTTTTCTTTAAAGCTTGGTGCCAAGGTATTATTCTACCACTTAAAGCAATTGGCCACTAGTTGAACGAAGCCTAGTGCACAAGAGGGAGTCCACGTTTACATACATACATACATATATATCTATATCTATACAGATAATGCATTTTACATTGTTTGGCCAGGGAATATGGTCAGGCATGATCGGAGGCTCATTCTTGCAGACCCTGATACTGATATGGGTCACTTACCGGGCAGATTGGAATAAGGAGGTAAGCTTAATCCTGGTTTATCTTTGTAAATCTCCTCATGAAAAATGAGTGTATCGAAAGATATAATATCAATAATCCCGTCATCTCTTATAGTACAAGACAGTTTCTTCACCAGTCAAGAAGTTCTTTGATTATATATATCACCTGTTTGTGGCATGGTCACTCGTGAAATTAATTTTTTTATTGGTAGATCACTGAAAGCCCTACTTTCCTGTTATGATTACTCAAAAACAAAATAACTAAACTAGTAAATTTGTTCAGATTGATTGATGGACTTGATATCTTTCAGGTGGACAAAGCCAAGGAGCGGTTGAATTCATGGGTTGACAGAGACGTAGAATGAAGTTACGAGGAGTTAGAAGCAGTTATTTCCTGGGGGAATCGCACGTTAAGTTACGTACGCACAAATTAAACGAAAGTATCGTTATATGTTTTATGTTTAGTACAAGTATAACTGAGAATTATATTTCAAAAAAATACAATTTGCTCCACGCTGATCAATATTAAACTTATCAATAACTGGAAACAGCGTAAATTTAATACAAGACGACTCTGTTCGGACTGGATTTGCTAACCAAATCTTTGCATGTGCATATCTATTAATTCTTCATATATTTTGAATGTTTATCAAATTTTTAATTTTTTAAATAATATCCTTGGCAGATATTATTAATTACAATATTGCAAAGCAAATACATTATATTTTAGTTCATATAATTTGGAACATATGTATATATTCAAAATAATAAGTATTTGCTTTTGATAAAAACTTTGGCTTTTAACAGAAATTTGATAGTTAAATAATTATACAATACATTTAATTACAATATCAGAAAATGAATGTTACATTGACATTAATTATACACAGGAAGAACCCCGGAGAGACTTTAAGACCATTTGTGCACTTAAATATATTTAAATATAACGTAATTAAAAGGGCCCTTGAAACCATAAACATCAGCGAATCTAGTTAGGCATTAGAGATGCTCACATTGATCTAAATTATTTTTTTTTCATTTTGAACAATTTTATAATAATAATTAAAATTATTTAAAAATAATATTTGAATATACAAACTAAAATTAGTTTGCATTTATTCACAATTAAGGTGGTTGAATTTTATTAACTCATCTTCTACCATGTCAAATTAGGGATGACAATGGACAAGGTTATCATTGTACTTATTGTACAAATCATTTTATGATTAATAAAGACAGTTTTCATTATTTCAATGGTCATACGTTTACGGATTTGATGTTGATCTTAAATTGAATTAATAAAGTCCTTGATACAAAACATAGCATAGAGAAAATTATGATGAGATCATGATAATAAGATTCCTATCATGTGTAATTATGTTAATATCTACACTTTCCCTAGTCATAGGATTAATGAGATGAGATATCATTAATCCGAATAGGCTAGCACATGTTATATTCCTTGATTAGATCAAGCAGTATATCTCATAAACTGTAGACATCAGTTGTTTAGAGTTGACATGTGAATGCTTACTAAGGATAGTAAGTACATTTGATTGAACTACTATGAGACAATCATATAGATATTCTATTCCAGTGTCAATGATAGTCTTTTCATAGCAATGGTGCAAGTATCATTTGACTTGAGGTACTCAATGATATCTTGGATACTGATCCTGTGCTTTGACTCTATTCATTGGTGCCTTTAAGGGGTCATAGGGTGGTGATTGGGTATAACTTGAGGTATTCAAAGGTAATTGAGTAATCAATAAAGGATTCACCACTCCTAATAGAAGGAGATGATATCCACAACCTCTTGTTGGGGTCATTATTCAGGAGTTTCTGGCCAGAGTAGATATGTGTCATGAAGAGAGTCTTCAATGATACATAGAGTAATGAGATCCTCAGGATAAAATCTAAGAATACTTGGACTAGATGTGACGTATAGTTGACACTTTGACCATACTCTGAACTAAGTGAGGTATAGATAGTGAAGGGATGAATTGCATGGAAACATTGTGTATGGAAGGGTTTGTAGTCAAACTATTGACTTTTCGGTCAATTAGGGGTCATGACGTGTTGCTAGATACTACTCTTGACTTACTTGAATTAATATTAATTTAAGTGGCCAACATAACTGGGAACCTAATGGGTCACACACATAAGAGATACGAAAGATCAGTAAAATGATCTTAAATGAATAGCATGCATTAATAGAAGCCAACAATTGTTGTTGGCTTCTATTAATGCATGCTATTCATGGACATTAAGTTCCCATAACTTCCATTAATACATGCTATTCATGGTCATTAACTTTCTATAACTTCCATTAATGCATGCTATTCATGACCATTATCTTCCTATAACTTTCCATTAGTGATGGGAGTTATGGAAGGCCAAATGGTGTAGAAAATTGCGATGATTTTTCGTGTATCTTGTGTGAGACATAAGTAGAGAAAAAAAGAAAGGTTCTTTTTCTTACACACACTTTTTCTCTCTAACTCTCTCAAAAGTTCTTATCTTTGCTAACACAAAGAAAGAATTCTAGCCATCTCCTTGTGAGGTTTCATCCTTCTATCTTTGTGTGGACTTTCATTAGAGACGGTCTGCGCTGATTGTTGTGGTTGACGACAACCCAATGCAGAGAAGATTAAAGAACGAAGGAGATCGTCAGAAAGGTATGTAAACATTTTACATTTCATGTTTTTGTTTTTTCTATATCAATATGCATGAGTAGATATGGTTTTTGAGGTTCCATTATATTTCCACTGCGTATATTTGATATATATTATGTATGAGATGCATGATTGGAACCTAACAGTGGTATCAGAGTCATTTTGTGCCTTGTTAGATGTAGAATACATGACATGTGAAAACTGTTTTCATGGTTGTGACATCTTAGAATCCTGTAATGTTTTTTTCGAAATTCATTATAGAAAAGTGGTTTTCACGATTTTCTTTCACCAAACTATTCATAAGATGTATGTGAATGATTCAGTGTGATTGAAAATATTTTAAATATGATTAGAATTTTTAATTTAGACTTTACAAAAACATGCATTGAATCTGTCTTTCTGCTGGGTATGTGATGTCTATTGGCTAAAACACATGATTTTTGTGAAATTTGATTCTAGAAAAATTACGTGAACATATTTGGGATGTTTTTATGCCTCCATAATTCTGTAGAATTATTAAAAATGTTCGAATAATTTTATCAAACAATTTTCTAGATCTGGACAATTTTCTATAAATTGTAAGATCTATTTTATTTGATGTTTTTGTACGTTTATATTTCGTTTCCAGAACCTTAAATATATTTTTATGTGATAAAAAATGTGTGAATTTGATGTTTGATGCATGCCTAAATGATTTTGCTCGAAATTTGATTTCCAAAAAATTTTAGAAGTCATATTTGCCATTTTTGGTATCTTATCGGTGTTTCGATGATCAGGATAATTTTTGGATAATTAATAAATTATTTTGATCATCATGAAATGACCTAGAGATGCTTGGAATGAAGATTTGATGTTCTGAAATTTTTGGGAAATTTTAGAAATTAATTTTGAATTAATTTTAGTAGAGCGATAGATTTTCTAGTAAGATTAGAAAAATTGGCATGTCGAACAAAATTAAAGTTATTTAATTTTGGACATCAAATAATTGTTTGAAGGTAAATTAATTATGAATTAATTTTTGGAATTAGGAATTCATGATGATTAGATTAATGTTAATTCCAATTGAAATAATGTACAATAGTAATTTTAGCCAAGTTAGTAAAAGGAAGATAGTAAATCTAAGTGTTGGATTGAGCTTAGATCTAAATGTTGGATTGGGCTTTCATGTTAGGATCCATAAGATGTCATAACTAAAATGATGTGTTTACATATATGCATTAGAAAATGCATGTTGGGAGAATGTGTGGGCTTACATCATGGATGGTTATGGACTTAGGCCCAATTTGATTGGGTAGTCAATATCATGTCATGTAGTTATTATAGTAACTATATGTATATATTTGTATCTATATATATATATATAGTAACTATATGTATATATATATATGTATATATATATACATACATATATAGAGAGAGAGTTATAAGTGTAAGACCATCTAAGTTAGATGAGACCTTAGTCAAACCCCTCACTTAGAATATTAAAACTAACACCTTTCTTCAAAACTAACCAGAGTCATTTTAAAGTTAGGCTTGTTGGGTAAACCTATGCTTGCTCTACACGGATATGTTCGAACCATGGAAATAAGATTTCCTAATTAATGGGTCAGTTTTAACTAGAAGCGTTGGTTTGTTGGGAAAAACTAAGATTAACGTGGACAGAGGTTTGGGTAGTGAGATGTACACATGTCAAGAGTTGATACTCCAATGAGTGTGCACACATCAACAATTGATAGCACTAGATTCAAAAGTTGCATTGTAGATGCAATTAGTATGATTGATACCTACCAGTTGAACTAAGGTAGCTTGTTGGGCAAACCTAAGGTCATTCTTAAGGATATTGGATATCGACCCACTAGGAGAATTTCTCTACAAGTTCTCTCGGATTTATATTAAGGGTTATGAATTTGTGAAAATAGTGGGAGTCATAATGCATGTTATTAAAGTCTTTACAGATATGCATTTAAGTACATTATAATTTTCTCTATTTGACGATAGGTTGTTATTGCCTGAGTCAACACCATGAGTACTAGTGTGAATCTAAGATCATTGATGGAAGCAAACAAGTTAACTATAACAAACTTCCTTGATTGGCTCAGGAACTTGAGAATAGTTCTTAAGTCTAAGAAGCTTGGTTATGTATTGGAAGAATCACTTCTCAATCCCCTTGCTGTTGAAGCTTCTAATGATGATCAGAGGGCATATAAGAAACATCTTAATGATAGCGAGATGGGTAGTTGTATTATGCTAGCCATTATGTCACCAAAGCTGCAAAAGCAACATGAGGCTATGGATGCTCATACCATAGTCTATCATCTTAGGGAGCTCATAAGGTCTGGAAGGATCGAGACTTCACAATTGCTCTTCCACTCTAAGATGGTTGAGGGGACATCTCCAGTGCAGTACGCACTGAAGATGAATGGCTACATCTAGTGGTTGGCCTCCTTAGGTTTTCTTTTGGATCATGAATTAAAAATTGACTCAATTTTGACGGGTTTAACTGATAATTACTTATAATTTGAGCTTAACTATCGGATGAACAATATATCTAGCACAATTTCTGAGTTAGTCAACATGCTCAAAGCAGTTGAGCCATCTGTACGCAAGGACAAGGTTGTGATGCTAGTGGACTTTTCTAGTTTAAAGAAAAAGAGCCAAAAGAAGAAGAAGTTCGTAGGGCCTAAGGGAGGTGTTAAGAAAGCAAAGAAGATTATCTCGAAGGGAACTTGCTTCCACTGTGACAAGGATGGCCATTGGAAGATGCTGGATCAGGAAAAGAAAGCATGCCATATTTGGAGAACTGGTAGATTTCAAAACTTTTTAGAAATATTATTTGCAGCGGAAGCAATATATATTTTCATGCCAATCTATACATGATATGGTATAGGATAATAATAAACATAAATAAGATAGTGATATTATCGAATCCTTCGCTACAACTTTAATTCCTCGCTACGCTATCTTCTCCTTCTTCTTGTATCCAAAGCCTTTGCTTTCGAATCCTTTCTTTTGTCAACCTATCCTCTTCTTGTTGTTGTATCCTTACCTAATTTGATTTACCACTTGTTCTTTCAGGACAACTTGGTTAACAAAATCCTTTGGTGGGAAAGGAGAAGAAATGTTTGAAGGATATTTTTGATCGGCTCTCGTTTGATCTTTAGATTAATCCTTTGGAAACTGAATCAAAAATTTAATTCCAAGGATTGCAATATAGGATGCAACCTCGGGTCGTCTCACTTAATCAGAACCTAGCGCAAATGGTCTAAGCTAGCCTAATTGTCGAAAAATGCAATTAAGTTGATAAAAAAGGGGGGGTTTGGATCATTGGTAAAAATTAAGAAAATTGAACTAAATGAAAGAAAAATGTATAAAAAGGTATTT
>JANSVA010000002.1:17687668-17700020 GCA_025504915.1 Erythroxylum reticulatum | reverse complement strand
CCAATACTTTCCAAATAAATTTTCATCACTAATAAACCACAATTCTCACCTTAATCAAAATTCTAAACCAATTACACATGGGATGTCATAAATGTATGCACAAACTTTGTATGAGTCCAAAATGCTCATACACAAATAAGCAAATATTCAAATATGCAAAGCATAAAATGTACTGAATGTTCTTAATATTCTAACCCCTAATATGGGATGTTACAATAGTGATCCCTGTCTTCTTCGGAACCATGTAAATAGGCGCTACCCATCTATTATTAGTGATCAGATAAATAACACCTGCATCAAAAAGTTTAATTATTTCAGTTTTTACCACCTCCATCATAGGCGGATTGAGTCGACGCTGCATCTCCGTTGTTGGATTTGAATTTTCCTCCAATAGTATACGATGCATACATATCGAAGGACTAATACCTTTGATGTCAGCCAACGTCCATTCTATGGCCATCTTATGTTCGCAAAGAACATTCAACAATTGTTCCTCCTGCACACTCGTTAGATTCTTTGCAATAATAACCAGCAAAGTATTGATATCACCAAGAAATATAAACTTAAGATTATCTAGCAAAGGTTTCAACTTAAGCTCAGGTGCATGCATAATAGATGGCAAAAGTTTCTTATGCGATACAGGAAGATCAATGAAAGCCACCTCATAAGGAATGGGGGAAAGTACACGCATATCATCATTATAATCACCACTATAAGTCACAGCATTCTCACTTCCAAAACCGTGCCACACTGTCAAGTCTAGACCATTATTGAATTCTAAGTCAAAGTGATCATATACAAGCTCATTAATATCATCTAGACAATTAATCGAGTAAACATGATAAAGTGGATATCGGAGAGCATTATTAATATTGAATTCAACCACATCATCTCCTACACTTATGGAAAGAAGATCATGTTCACAATCAATCTTGGTTCTAGCAGTTTTTAGAAAAGGTCTACCAAACAAAATAGGTGTACTCCTGTGTGAAATGTCCATATCCATTTCAAGTACATAAAAGTCACAAGGAATCAGCAAAGCACATATTTTAACCAAGATGTCCTTTACCAATCCAAACAGATAAATGAAGGAACGATCTGCTAACTGTATAACCACACTCGTCGCATGCAAAGGCTTAAGACTCAAAGAATCATACACATGTTTAGGCATCAAACTAATGGATGCACCTAACTCGCACAAAGCCCTCTCAAACAAGGTGTTACCCATTATCTACATAATGGAAAATGTGCCAGGGTCTTTCTATTTGTATGGGATACTCAGTTTCATCACTATAGAAATAGCCTTGCCCATATTTATTGTCTTGTAACCTTTCAATTGATGGGCGAGCTTGGTTGTGCAAAGTTCCTTTAAAAACTTTGTATACTTTGGGACTTGGCGAATTGCATCAATAAGTGGAATGTTGATCTCCACCTTCATGAACAAATCGAAGATGTCCCTCTCTTTCTCCTCTTGCTTAGCCTTCGAACTCTTAGAACTCAAAGGAAATTGAGGCATCAGTTGGAAATAAGAATTGACAGGTTTAGAATTTGCCTTTAGCACTTTGTCAGAAGCTTTGTTTTGCGCAGGAATAAGAGGAGCCGAATCTGACTTATTCCTGGAATTTTCGATCGTGGGCTGTTTAATATGGTTAAGGTGTATCTCAAGTTCCTGTTCCTCGTCCAAGACAATCCCTTTCTTTTTCTACTCAATGATAGCCCTTCCATTGCGAAGCTCAACAGCTTGGACAGATTCCTTGGAAGGCAAGGCTTAAGAGGCCAGTCTGCCACTATTTTGCGCTTCAAGTTAACTCATCGAGGATGCGATTTGGCCCATTTGTTTCTCAAGATTTTGGATACTCGCATCTATTTTCTGCTGAAAAGACAAAAAATTTTGCTGCATTACAATAGTGTTAGTAGCCATATTTTTTACAAGCCCCTTTAAATCAGAAATTTCAGAATTAGAAGTAGAAGAAGAAGGAACCAAATTTTGAGGATTTAGCCTTGAGGCATATGTTTGATTTTACTGGACAACAGGAGGCATTTGTGCTCTTCCTCCATTGTTCATCGGCTGCTGTAGGTTTTCATAGCGCAAATTTAGATGGTTGCGTCACCTCAGATTGTATGTCGACGAGAATGGATCATATTTGCACTGTGGATTAGCGTTAAATCCACCACCGATCACATGGGCATATTCTGTCGAGTTGTCCTCTATTGTACAACATAAATCATAAGTGTGTCCACTAAGAGAACAAATATCGCATATCTTGACTTACTGCACACTACCACTCATCATAGCACGCATTAGCGAGGTTAGTTTATCAACTTTATTTTCTAATGAAACAATACTTACCTTGCTAACACGTTTTGCGTGGAATTCCCCTCATGTACCAAACTGTTTAGAATTTGCTGCCATATTTGAAATCAAGTAACGAGCAACATCAGGCATCTTGTCTACCAAAGCCCCTCCACTCGCGACATCAATGATACTTCTATCCTAGGGTGTCAATCCCTCGTAAAAGTATTGAATGAGAAGCTGATCAGGAATTTCATTGTGGGGGCATTGTAAGAACAGCTTCTCGAACCTTTCTCAATACTCAGAGAACGTCACACTATGAATTTGTCTTATCCCACAAATTTCCTTCCAAATATTTGCAACTCGTGAAGCGGGAAAGTACTTCTCCAAGAACATGCATTTCAAATTGTTCCATTGTGTTACCAAACCAAGGGGAATCGAAAACAGCCACTCTTTGGCCGAACCTTTCAATGAGAAAAGAAAGGCTTTTAGTTTAACCAAATTCTTGTCCATCCTTTGCGGTTTCATTCCATTACATAACATGTGAAACTCCTTGAGGTGCGCATGTGTGTCTTCTCGTACAAGACCATTAAAACCAGGCAACAAATGTATAAAACCAGACTTTAATTCAAAATTAGCATGCTCTACATTAATACACAAAGGTTGGTTGTCAAGGATAGGAGCAACAAGCTCCTTTAATGTTCTCTACGGATTGATTTCCATATTTGCAAATTCTGTTTGTGAATGCTTCGGCTGCTGGAAAAGGTGTGCAAAACTCAGAAGTTCTTCCTCCTTCACCTTGGGCAACGTGGACGGTTCAAGAAGGGGTGATCGCGGAGGTGTGCGATTGATGAAGAATGATTTCTCTTCGTAGAATTGCTCGATTAATCTGTCTGAAAGTTCTTGCTCAGAACTACTAGACATGCAACCTACAAAACAAACAAACACAAATAACAAAACAAGCTAAAAAATACGTTAGCAAACCGTTAGATAGATCCCTGGAAACGGTGCCAAAATTTGACAAGGTGTCGTTACCCTTGCAAATTAACCCTACATGAATAACAAGTAGTATATATGAGTAGGGACCATTCCCTCGAAGATCTGAAAATGGAATGCTAACTATCAACAAATTTGTCAACAAATTTTTTTCACGAAAACAAACACAAAAAACAAAAACGAAACAAAAATTTAATATCTAAAATGCAAGCTAACCTAAATGATTAAGTATCAAATGTAAACTACTAAATAAACTAGAAAACAAAAACAGTTAACGGAAAACAGAAATCAAAAGATAATCTGAAGAGAATAGAATCAGATTTGACGCAAACAAAACTAAACGAAATCAACTCAATTGAACTCAAACCAATGCACGAAAATAAGTGATTAGGGGGGGTTTGATCTCGACAATTCAAAATTTAAAGAACACAAACTTAAACAAATACTAAATCAAAATTTGGCAGAAATTAGAATTGAAAGATTAGGATAAAAACAAAATTATAGAAACTTCAATTGTAAAGGATTTAGTTAATGAAACCAATTAATTCATTCATTAGACTCGAGGAATTATTTGCACATCGTGTTTGCATAATCAAAGAATCACCAACTTACTGATTTTATGCTTCTTAACTACTAAGAAAACAAATCTTCGCAAACAATCATAGGATTCATAACTACTAATCCACCTATGTCGTGTACGAGCGTTACTATAGTCTATTTAATGATCTTGCCTTGAAAACCTCAACAACTACTATCATCAGTTTAAGACAAACTTCGAATTCTCTTAGAGTAGGTTGACAACTACTATCAACGACCTAGCTACAAATCAATTAATTTGGTAACTACTATCATCAATTAATCAAATAGCGCCCAAAAATCCCTTATAAATCTTAATTCTAGATTTTAAGATTTATGAGTTCGATTCAGTCATTAAAGTGCCAGAATTCAAACACTTGATTGCAAATCACGAACACAAGAATCAATTAAGATTAAATCCTCATGAATTAATATAGGTTCTACGGGTATTACCCTTTACAATTGAATTAAACATTTAGCCACACATACCTTGTAAAACAAATCTACCACCCAATTCTCCAAGGAATTTGCGTCTAAAATAGAAAATAAGAGAAAAAGAATTTTGTCTAGAAGTTGAGAGAAAAACCCAGAGGAGGCTGACACTGGACCCAGAGAAAAAAGTCAGCTTTTATACCCCACACACTGATGAGGTGGCTGACCCAATTTAGAGATATACAATGAAACATGCTCTCGTCAATTTTTTAGGGTCAATTTTGTTAGTGTATAAAAACCAAACAATGATGATTTTGGAGCTCAAATTTTATCAGTAGTTTTGTCTTTGAGTTAGCTTCAATCTGAGACTTTAATCACTAAATTCTACCATCTGAGTCAAAAGTTATGATTGAAACATCATCAAAATGTCATTCAACATCGTTGAAATGTCATTCTAGAGATCCAAAAATCTTATGCACATTTGGGAATTTATTTCTCCTGAATTCCAGGTCATAAAAATCCATAATTAATACCAAAAGATCTATCAATGAGTTAGGAATTTAAGTATGAAATTTCATAATTTTTGGCCAAATCAATCTCGAGATAAAAATCTCACAATGACTAAAGGTCAAGTCTGCCAGAATCCCCAAAACAGTGCAATTCGAGTCTATTTGTTTCATTTATGCATTTTATGTCAACGAACCTCAAATAATGCTAAAACATGATAAACCAACTATAGATGAACGTAAAATGAATGTAAATGACTCTGAATTAAGTCCTAAAGATATACAAAAATATGAATGTATCAGCCACTAAGAAAGACCATTTCTCATTACCTTTTATGGGCCAAATGATTGAGAGGGTAGTTGACCATGCTTTTTATTATTTTCTTGATGGATATTTGGGGTATAATTAGGTGTTCATATACCTATAGGACCAAAAGAAGACTACTTTTATTTATCCTTACGGGACCTTTGCTTATAAGAGGATGCCTTTTGGTCTATGCAATGCACCAACCACATTCTAAAGGTGCATGATGGCCATCTTTGCAGATATGAATGAAGACTTCATGAATGCATTTATAGATGACTTTTCTATTTTTGGAGACTCTTTTGATCATTGCTTGTTTAATTTGGATCAAGTGCTAAAAACATGCGAGGAGTCTCATTTAGCCTTGAATTGGGAGAAGTGTCATTTCACGGTCTAAAAGGGAGTTGTTTTGGGCCATAAGATCTCATGCAAAGGGATTTAGGTAGATCGAGCTAAGATTGAAGTGATTAAAAAGCTCCAACCTCCTACCAACATCAAGGGTTTCTGAGCATTTCTTAGTCATGTAGGTTTTACAGATGGTTCATCAAGGACTTTTCTCTTATTACTAGATCATTGACTCACTTGTTAGCTAAAGATGTGTCTTTCGTGTTTGATGATGATTGCTTAGATGCTTTTAACAGGTTAAACAAGGCACTTGCAACAACACCTATTTTGACATCACCGAATTGGTCACTTCCCTTCGAGATCACATGTGATGTAAGCAACCATGTCATTGGTTGTATACTTAGACAACAGAAGGAGAAGAGACTACATCCAATTTACTACACTAGCAAGACCTTGACTAGAGCACAATTAAACTACACCATTACTGAGAAGGAGTTGCTTGTAGAGTTATTTGCATGTGAAAAATTTTGTAGTGGTATTTGCATGTGAAAATTTCCGTTCTTGTCTTTTAGGCTCACAATTTATTGTTCTACAGATCATGCGGCGTTGCATTATCTCTTTACAAAGAAGGATGCCAAGGCTAGGCTCATTTAATTGGTGCTTCTACTCTAAGAATTCAACATTGAGATTATGGACAAGAAAGGAGCAGAAAATATTGTAGCAAACCACTTATCAAGAATTAAAAGGGTAAAAAATGAAGAGGAAGAGGAAATTCAAAAGTGTTTTCCTGACGAGGCCTTAATGATGGTTAAAAAGTCCTTTTTTTTGCTTTGGTTTTTAGATATTGCCAATTATCTCTTAGGTGGTATTCTTCCCTTTAATCTCTTGCATCAACAAAGGAAACGTTTCTTATTTCAATATTCTCACTATATTTGGGATGAACCTGTGTTATATAAAAGATATGCTAATAGTTTGATTCGCAGATGTATCCCTAAAGATGAAACGCCTGAAGTGTTAAATCAGGGTCATAGTTCAATTCATGTAGGACACTATGGAGCGAACAAGACGGCTGCTTGCATTTTGGAGCATAGATTCTACTGGCCAAACTTGTTTAAGGATGCTCAAGATTTTTATTACATTGTTATAGGTGACAAAGAGTAGGCAATATTTCGAAGAGAGATGAGATGCCACTTTCAAACATCACGAAGGTGGAGATTTTTTATATGTGGGGCTTGGATTTCATGGACCATTCCCATCTTCCCTAGATAGATCTTATATATTAGTTAGAGTTGACCATGTATCTAGGTGGGTTGAAGCAATAGCTATTCCAACAAATGATGGCAAGCTAGTGCAATGATTCATCAAGAAGATGTTTACTAGATTTGGGGTGCCTAGAGCGATCATAAGTGATGGAGGGAAGCAACAAACCTTTTGAGGCTTTTATAAAGAGATATAATGTTCATCATATAGTGGAAAACCCTTATCACCCGCAAACGAGTGGCCAATTGGAGGTGGTGAATAGAGAGTTGAAGAAGATTTTAAAGAATGTAGTGAACACTTCAAGAAAATATTGGGCTTTAAAGCTGGATGATACATTGTGGACTTACATGACGACTTTCAACGCTCCCACAGGTACAATAACATATCGAATTGCGTCTGGCAAAGCTTGTTATTTACCATTGGAGTTGGAGCATAGAGCCTATTGGGCAATTAGAAAATTGAACATAGATTGGAAGCTAGCGGGCTAGAAGAGAATGTTACAACTTGATGTATTGAAGGAAAGGGCTAAGAAGTGGCATGATTCCCACATCAAGAAGAAGGAATTCAAGAGTGGAGATTTAGTGGTTTTATTCAATTCATGACTTCAGTTATTTCCCAGAAAGTTTAATTCAAGATGGAGTAGGCCCTCAAGGTTATTTAAGTGTTTCCCTATGGAGCTTTGGAGTTGGAAAACGATAAGGGTGAAACTTTTAAGGTTAATGGGCATAGGTGCAAGCTATACTTTGGATGGACATTTTAAGGGAAGTACCTTCTTTCCCTTCACTCGCTCTTTCATGATTGCATATGGAATGGTCATATTAATGACCTTAACTTAGCATGTTTGTCTTTCATTTGCTTGTCTTTATGTTAGTGTGGTTTTATTTTGATTTTATAATGTTTAGTTTGGTCTTGATTAGGTTTTAACTTGTTTCTCCCTTCAATCTCTTATTGTTTAGGTGCTCAATGATGTGTTTTGAGGTTACTTGGAGGTTTGTTGTGCATTATAGCTTGTTGTAGGACCAAAGGATGAGAGGAAAAATGTGTCACCTTAATCGTCCCCATCACTATAAGCCCATCTTGCCTTTAATCTCTTCTATTATTCTTCATGTGTTTTAGGTTTTGTTTTTCATTGTGTTGTTTGTTGATTTTAGGTGTTCTCTTTTTCATATTGAGGACAATGTGTTGTTCAAGTGTGGCGAAGTAGTCTTTGCATTTGTGTTTGCATTTTTTCAAGTCATTTAGGACGCATGTTAGGTTGTTAGTATTAGGTGTGTCATTTTCCATACATTTGAATCTTTGTGATGACTATGTTTCCATCAGATTCTATCATGCTAGTTGTAATGAGATTAAATGCATGCATGAACTCAAATTAGGCTACTTGAGTGGAGAGTGAACCATGGGGAGTGATGAAAGTAGTTGGCTGTATAAGCTTACTCATAGCTTGACACTTGAGTAATGAGGTAGTGTATAGAAGCATAATGGATTTTCATTTGAGCCCATATGAGGAATAGAGCCTTTATGACTCCATTCTATATTCATTTCATTTCCGTGTTTATGTGATGCTTCCTTAGGTAATTACCTTCAAAACTTACTTTAAATCGATTTCAACCTACTGGATGCATGCTAGATAGAAATGATTAAGGCCTTTATTGTTTTAACCCTTAGCTTAAATGACCTAACCTTTTATTATCCCTTATTAGCCTCGTTACACCTTTAATCTCTTATTTCTTGAAATCACCTTATTTTAAAACCCACAAACTCCATTGGCTTTCCCAATAACAAGTTAATAGAGTATTAAGTGATACTTTAGTTTGGAATTTTTTTTGCTACAACTTTTTTCCTTTCTGAGATGCTTTGAGTAGATTTTAATATTTATAATCTTAGAGCACATTGCATATAATTGTTATTTTCTGTTCAATGTTTCTTTATTATGATAAAAAAGAAAAAAGAAAAAAATCAAATAATAAAAAAGAAAAAAAAAGGAATAACAGGTAGTAACATCAATAAGTGCGGAGTAGTACTCATATCCATTTGCATATCTCATAAGTATATCTTTGTCATCACTTTATACACTTAGTATGCTTGTGATGAACCCCTACAACCTTTTTGACCCACCTTAACACTAGTCACATTAGAACCCAAAATAAATTCCTTTTAATCTATTTTAACATGTAATCATTATGGAGGAGAATTGGTGTATTAGCAAGCCTATGACAGTATGGTTTCTTATGGAAAGTTTGAGCGAAACACTAACCATCAAACACTTAAAAGAAATGAGTGAAATCTATAAGGAAGGTCCATTTTAAGTTTATACTTATCTTTGAGTAATGGTTTCATAAGTTGAGTTTGTTTATGTGCACCAATGAAAATTAGTTATGATGTGTGTAGTAGCTTGACCCTTGAGTTGGCCAAAGTTTGAGGGATTGCATGCTTTAATCTTTGCGAAAATGAAGTGATAGAATTTTTGTTGGTTGTATTTGATTTTGTCTTGAGGACAAGCAAAAGTTTTAAGTGTGAGAATGTTGATAGGTGTAGATTGCATTGTATTTTTGTAGGTAGTTTAATGTATGTTTAGTGGTTAATTTGATTGTTTAGTATGTGTTTAAGTTAAGAATTGTGTTAGTTTATAAATATTTGCGTTTTAAGTGTTTTTTAGATGAGAACATGTATTTGAGCTTCAATTTTATATATATGAGGTGTCGTGATGAGTTTGTTATTATTTCAGGGCATTTTGAGGAGAATCAGAGAAGACTCGGGCATAACCTAAGGCCACGATTATGAGAAGCTCGAGCGTAGGGTCATGATCGTGGGAAATCTGCCACGATCGTAACAGAGAGCAAACAAGCTGGCCACGATCATGGCCTATGTGCAGATAGACGCGAGTTACTTCCAGATTAGAGTTTTCGAGGAACATTTCGGACCCCAAAAAGACATTAGCGTTACCTTAATTGGAAAGAATAGAAAAGCATTAGGATGTAACCCTAGAAAGGAGCTTTACAATTAGCCTCCATTTGGAAACCCTAAAAAGAGAGACAAAAGAGAGAGAAAGAAGAGAGAGAGAGTAAGGAGAGGAAGAAGAAGTGGATCCTGATACCGCTGCCTTCCCGGTTTGTCCAACCTAAGTTTCATTTTCTCTTCATTTCCTTTTTCATTTAAATGTATAAAGTTGAGATGGATTGTAGGGAAATGGATTTTGGGTTATTGATACTGTTCTAAACTCTCATTCAGGATTTTACTTTGAGTTAATGTTGATTTAGTTATTTTGTGTTTATTAGCTTATGTGTTGTGATTGATTAATATATTTACATATTTCAGTAACAAACCGAGAAGGTGAGCTAGATAAAAATGATTATATCGGATTAATGAGATTTAAGTGATCTAATTGGCTACTTAATCAATCTAGTCAGTAATTTCATAGAGAGAGATCTCATGTGAGACCCAATTGTTTATTAGAGAGCTTTAGAACTAATTAAAATTATGGTTAATTTGTGAATTGAGAGATTGCAAGTTCTATAATTCGATTAGGATTTACAATTTAGGATTTAATAGTTATAACTCACGAGAGAGTAATCAACCTTATGGCCATTTAGAATCGACACCCCATAAACACATAAGTATCTAAATTAACATTAATGATAGGTAAAATCCCCACTCTCATAACTTGATTAACTCTCTTGACAAATCTTGAAGTCAAAGTTTCTGCACTTTTGTTACATTATTTATTCGTTGCTAATTTGTTTGATTTAGTTTATTTTTCAATTTATTAATCGAATTTGAGTCTTAAACAAAGTACATCCTGAACTAAGTGGTACCTAAGCACAATCTTTATGAGACGATATCCACTTTTTCCTACAATTAAAGACCTGTATACTTGTAGTTTTTAGCGTAAAAAATGTGGGTTTTTTTTTGCAATCAACAGCAAACTATTTACAAAATGTCATTCTACCTTTGCCAAGGATTTCCCAACTCCATACCAATCGAGAACAATAAAACATTCTCCCTAATTACTTTAGGGTGATGAATCATATCTAAATCACACAACTACCTCCATATAGTTCATGCTACATTCAATGACTATCGATTGACTGACCTATGATTAAATAGGTCATAAGTAGCATCAAAACACAGCAATTCATGTACAAGATAATTTTGGAGACCTCAAGTTAAAGAATCATTTATACAATCATCACAATGAGAATTCCATAGACATATAAGTAATGTTCCATATGGATTTCTCATATTAGGTATGTTCAGTGAACTTGTTCTCTAACAAGCACCTATATGTTTGTTTAAGTATCTATATATTTTAGCCTATAAGATTAACTACTTCCTTCATAAGAAAAAACAAAATATGTGCTAGTATTTTTATGTTCTATTGATATTGAATCTTAATAGTACAATGTCTAGGAACATTTAAGGATAATACATAAATGTAATATGAATCTCACAATTATAGTTTCATTTGCAATGTATAATTATCCCATTGACTTTATCATATACATCTAAACATGTACAAAATAAAGAATATCTTTAAATTATATTCTCACTAAACTACAACTAAAGCAATTGGTTGTAAGGCATAAATTAACAATAATATCTAATGAAGTTTTTGAGATTTACATGTGATGCATTCCATCGGCATGAATGTAACTTGCGTTGCACAAAAAACGAATATATTCAAAATGAAAATTTTATGCAAATAGAAGACATCAAAATGTTACTTCTAGTTAAAATAAAAACCATAAAGATTGAGACGAATGTTAGAGAATACATATAAATATAAATATATATATATATAATAATTTAAAATATTAAGTCTTAATAATATTAAATATAACTAAAAACATAAAAATAAGAAATATAAGTTAAAATAAAGAACTGAAAATTTAAACTAAAAGTAAATGTAATCTAGAAATAGATAAAACAATATTAAAATATTAAAAGTCGATCACGAAATATGATATGCAAACTATAAAGTTTTTGTCCATACCAATGTAAACCTATGCTAAATGGAGATTTATGTATAAAACATTATATGTCACTAGAATTTGAATAAACGATGATGTTTTGGAGAATAAGCCAGCGCAAGCACTAGTTACAGGTGACAATGTTACATATGCAGGAATTTTTGGCTTTCTAGGCAGAAGGCCAAAAGATTCTATAAATATTCACACAATTAGGGGCAAATAATGGAAAGTTTTATTATGAAAATGAAATCAAGTGATTCACAATTGGCCAAGGCAGCATTTTCTAAGGTTTTGGAGTTGATGATACAGTCAAATTCTGTCACTCTCATCAAAGGCCAATGACCCTCCACGTCTCTTTATGAAAATCCACACGTCCGGCAATGAACAAGGCATATGCCATGTTATTTGGTAGTATTTTGTATAATCATTTATAGCTGGAAGACAACTCCTTAGAAATATGTTAAGCATGGATAGGTATAGTCATACCTCAGGAGAGAATTGGTCCATGTCTCACTATCATTGTTGAGCATTGCTCGTCTATTTTCTATTTTTCTTTACCTTTCAGTGTTTTTATCTTTATGTCTCACTGTAAGTTTTTTTTTTTTTTTGGAGAAAGTAACATATATATTAATTAAAAAGGAGGGTTCATACAAGAAGAAATGAAAGCTATGTA
>JANSVA010000002.1:17669260-17685078 GCA_025504915.1 Erythroxylum reticulatum | reverse complement strand
GCCTCTAGCAAGACATTATGACTACCCAAATCAAATGAGGATCGGTAATCCAATTTAACCTGTAACCATGGTTACAAATTTAGTCCCTTTGTAGCACGATATCAAGATTAATCAGAAGGCATGGTACATGTCAACCTTTGATCAATCATAGTTTCTTGATCCCCTAGTTGACTGATTATAACAAAAGACATTGAGGACTCCTCATCAATTCATTTGAGCGTGGCCATGCATTTCTTTAGTCATACTTGTCAAGAGTCCCAAATGATATCTCTCTCATTTAAAAGAGGTACAAATCCCTTCTACATCATTCACATCCCTCCACATGATTTATTTAATGTCCAGTATAAAACTATTTGTTATCCGATTAAAAATAACTTGTCTAATATCAAAACACTAAATTTCTCATGTAGGGAACCATGATGACTTCAGGTCAGAGGACTAAAGTCAAACCATTTTGAGAATCACTAATGACATGAAACCTTGTAGTGTTCTCTCTGTGGGTTGGTCCAATATATGTTCTCTAACATATATCTATGTTTCTGATTTGATAACTCATATCCATGATCAGAAAAATGTGATCATCAATCAGAAAACGTACTATCCTTAATTCATTATTGTTCCACCAATAACGATCGACTAGGGACAGTTTAGAACATTATTATAAAGCTTATGGTTTTACTGTAAAGTCACATACTTGATGACATAATCCTAATACTATTCATGGAACGTAAATCACATTACATAAACCATATACATGCATATATAAAAGAACACCTCATAATATCTTATTAATAAGTCATAATGTTAGTACAAAAGTAACATATGTCCATTGTCCTAAGGCACACAACTAACAAATGTATTTATAGTTATTGTATAATTGGACAAACACTTGCCTATATATGTATATGTTGAGTTGCTTAAAATTGATTTACTTGATATTGAAATCGTTCTGAATGTTTGAAAATGCATTGTGATTTATAAATTGTGATATGAGCGTATGATAAAATGATTTGAGCATGATTATGTGCTTTTATTTAGGCAAGAGTGAAACCATTCTATTCATCACGTGCACGTTGACAAGGGCCTTCTCCCTTCTGGCCACTTGTGGCATATGAGCTCCAAAAATGGACTCATTCTATTCATGGTGTAAATATCCATTTTGTTTCCATGGAACCCTTAAGCCATTTATTTATGCATTACATCTTTAAATTTCCAAGCATGATGTATTTTCTTGTTATGCATAATGGTTAAAGCCTATGTTATGAGTTATGTGATGACTTATTTAATTACGAGTTTTTGAGCTAATTTTAAAATGCTTGAATTGTTAGATATATATATATATATATACATACTCTCGAATTTGTGGCAAATTACTGATGGCTATAAATATATTAGCCACTGAGTTGTGTAGCTCAACCCATTATTTTCCCTCCTCAGGTGCAGAACAAGACGATAGTTGATCCTTACAAGGTATTAAAAACTCTAAGATAGTTTGAGACTTTTATACTAAGTTAGTGACTATTTTGGATAGCTCTATAGGCATATCATTATAAAGCATCATTTTGTAATTGTATTAAGCTCTGATATGTATGATGTTATGTAAGTAAAGTTTGTTCAAACTCCTTGGATTTAGTAATGAAATAAAGAATTGAAGTTTCTTTTGTGGATGATTATGTTAAGCTTGTGGGTAAGTTTGGATGGTTAGATTTGAAAGCATGTGCTTGTTTAAAATGTTTGAATGTTGAAATTTGGGTTTTAAATTCTAAGGGTTTCATCGTGATGAAGCCAAAGGTTGTCGCGGTGAAATTTTTTATACGTGACTTTGTTGCGACGAAAAATGACTTTCGCCTTGGAGAACTTTTCCCAAAGGGTCCTTCGAGATAACCCTATGGGTTCGCCACGACGAACCTATATTTCGTCGAGTTCTTCGTAGCAAAGCCTCCTTTGCTTCCATATTGAGATTTATTATAAATGCAATACTTTCCATTTTTCATTCACACCACCTTAGCGCGACTGACCCGAATGGTCTCCTTGGAATTCGTTTTAAGAGCTGGTTCAAATATCTTTTGGTATCCAAATTGATTGTTGGGCTTCAGAAATGGGGCCCAACATATATAGATGTGCGCGGGCTTATAAACATACGAGCTATAGGAGATTATAAATACTTCATAACCTTTATAGATGATTACTTAAGACATGGCTATTTGTGTTTGATGTATAAAAAGAGTGAATCTTTTGAAAAGTTCAAAGAATACAAAGCCAAAGTAGAGAAGCAACTAGGCTCTTAACTTTTCGCCATCTAAAACGGTGCCTAAAGCACCTAAGGAGTTATGGACTGACCAAGTGCCTTCATTGCATCACTTAAGGACTTGGAGCTTCCTAGCCCATGTTCTAAGGCCTGAATCCACAAAGATGGGACCAAGGTTATAAGTATGTTTATTTGTAAGATATCCTATGGGTACTCGAGGGTACTATTTTTACAGTCCTTAAGAGAAGAAGGTATTTGTTTTGAAAACCTTCTTAGACGAAGAGTTTATGAGAAATCACAAAGGAAAAAGTGAAGTAGTACTCAAAGAGTTAGCTATTTCATCCAAACTAAGAATTGATTTGGATATAGTAAGATAAGATGTCGAAATGGATTTAAGAGTTCAATAAGAAGAGTAACCTGAACATCAAGTAATGCCTAGACATACTGGGAAGGTTATGAGACAACTAGACAGGTATCTAGGTCTTGGAGAAGGCATTATAGCCATCTCAGAATAAGAAGAAATGGATCCCATTATGTATACATGTGCTATTAATGATGATGATGCAGAAAAATGGCTCAAGGTGATGGAATCGAATATATATTCCATATACACTAACAAAGTCTAGATCCTAGTAGATCTACCACCAGGTATAAAAGACATAGGGTGTAAATGGATCTACAAAAAGGAAAAGACGATCAGATGGAAAGGTAGAGACTTTTAATGCTAGATTGGTAACTAAGGGCTATACTCAAAAAGAGTGTATAGACTATGAGGAGACTTTTTCTCCATTTTCCATGTTAAGTCCATCAGGATTCTTTTGGCCATAGCAGCCTATTTCAATTATGAAAAATGGAAATTGGACATTAAGACTACATTTGTTAATGGAGATCTTGAGGAGATCATTTATACAGCCCAACCAGATGGTTTTGTTGAGCCAGGCAATGAGCATAAGGTATGCAAGTTGCAAAGGTCCATTTATGGACTTAAGTAAGCATCTAGGTCTTGAAATATTAGGTTTGATAAGTCTATCAAAACCTATGGATTCATACAAAACCTAGATGAGCCTTGTGTTTATAAAAGAATACAAGAAGGCAATGTTAATTTCCTAAACCTGTATATTGATTACATTCTGCTCATTGGGAATGATGTGGGAATGTTATCTATTGTTAAGGGATGAATTAATGAATAGTTTTCAATGAAGGATTTGGGAGAGGTGAACTATATTCTAGGGATCAAACTTATAAAGGACTATAAGAACAAACAAATAGCCTTGTCTTAATTAACCTACATTGAGAATAAGCTCAATAAGTTCATCATGCAAGATTCCAAGAGGGGTTTCACACCTACTATGCACGGAATCAAACTTTCAAGGAACAAGCACCTAAAACCTGAGAGGAGGTTGAACGGATACGTAACATTCCATATGCTTCAGCAGTTGGAAATTTAATGTATGGAATGTTTTGCACTAGACCGGATATCTATTATGTAGTGGGATTGCTAAGTAGATTTTAGTCCAATCAAAGAATGGAGCATTGAACTACAGTTAAGTATATACTTAGGTATCTTCGCAGGACGAAGAATTTAATGATTGTTTACTCAGAAAGTAATCTTATTCCGACAGGATATACAGATTCTGATTTCCAATTATATGTTGATTCAAGGAAATGAACTTCTAGTTCTATATTTACTTTAAGAGGTGGAGCCATAGTCTGGAGGAGTGCCAAGCAATCTTGTATTATTGATTTGACTATAGAGGCTAAGTACGTTGTTGCTTGTGAAGCAGCAAAGGAAGTAGCCTGGCTCTGTAAGTTCCTAAGTAATTTGGAGGTAGTTCGATAGGCAAAAAAAGCTATTACACTTTATTGTGATAATAGTGGGGCAGTGGCTAATTCTAAACAACCTCGAAACCACAAAGTTACCAAACACATTGAGTGAAAGTACCATCTCATAAGGGAGATAATATAATATGGAGAGGTGACTGTGATAAGGATTCCCATAGTACAAAACCTTACTGGTCCGTTCGCAAAGACATTGTCTCAAAACAACTTTGAGGGTCACCAATAAGGAATGGGAATAAGGAATATGTGAAGCTTGCTTTATTATAGTGGGAGATTGTTGGAGTTACATAAATATAGTGCCCTAGAAAGAAAGTGCATTTATATATAACTTAATCTTCTTCCAGTTACAGTTTTGTAATGAAATATTATTATTAATAAAATAAAAGAGTTTCGTTTTATTTATATAACCATAACATAACTACTCATAAGGAAAGACGATTATTTTGTTAATAATATACATATACTAAATGATGTATGGGAAACATGTTTATTATTAGAATCTAAATTAATTGATTGATAGTTGAATAATCAAGTTGGTCACTTGATTATGGTTTAGACTATAGTTTTGCAATTTATCTCTATGTAAGTAAAGGAGTTTACTTCAAGGGAATCATGAGTTTCATATTATGATAGTAGTTGACTATCGATAATGGAACCATTAAATGAATCTACAATCATGTATGTTTTCAAGAAAAAAGTAGGTCGTTACTTTAATCTTAAAATATACATTTTAGCATTTGCTTATTATGGACCACGATCTTGATGAGTGGTGAACTCATATGTGTTTCATTATAATTCTTGATATGATTGGAATGAAATTTTACAGAGTATTAATTCAATGTCTGTATGTTGGAACTTTTAATTGGAACATGTACCAGGGAACATTCACTTAAATATAGAGTTTATAGTGATATCATCACTTCTAGATGTTTTATAGTGATTGGTGATTAAATTGGAGCTAGGAGATTGATGGACTAGCTACCCATCAGGTCTTAACACCAAGATGAGATCTTGTTTGTTAATCACCATATAGAGTTAAATGGAAGATCTAGAAGGAAAAACCAATATAAAGGAAAAATGGTAATTTTACCCATTATTATGCAGATGGCTGTAATAAGGTTTACAATAGGGTTTGCAATTGGAATCTTATTTGAAATATGTGTTCTCATAATATTTAGTAATTCAAGATTTCAACTAATTGTCTTTAGTGGAATGACATTTAATTAATAAGTTAGAATTAATTCTAATGAGATTAAATTAATTCTGGGCTTATTGGAGCTTGAATTATTTAAGTCCAATAAGATTCCCCACTTGGCTTGAAGGGGTTGTCAAGCAAAGTAAGAATTATAAATGGAGGTTTTTAAGCCCATGACTAAATTTTGGTCTTGCACTAATTAATGGTTAATTAGAAGCCTAAATGAACATGTAGAAATGGGCTAGACTTTGGTTTAATTTGATTAATTAAATTAAAATAAAATTCTTAAAGAAATGGAAGTGCAAGTTAAGTTTTATTAGGGCTGAATGTGCAGCTGCACATTTAACTTTGAATTGATAAATAAAGATGGTATTTATCATGCTTTATCATCATTAAATGAAGTAATGATCTTATCATTAAATGGTTTAATGGTTGTCTTTCAATGATGGCATACAATGTAACCTTTTAGCATTCATTTGATTAAAGATGAAAGAGATGTATGTGATGGATGAGATGGATGATCTTCAATGATCTTCCTTCTTTCATCACTAAACTTAAATTGACATGTTATCTTAGGTTATTGGTCTTTTCATATAGCCATTTTAAAATAAATGAGAAGAGTCTCATTTAATGGTTTCTTTATGTTTAATTAAAGAATGAAGTGATGCATTGGATGCTCTTCTCTTCTTTCTTATGCATAATCGAAATTGACAAGGTGTAAGAGAGGTGTTCTTGTATTTTTAGACTCTCTCTCCTTTCTTTCATGTGTTACCTGAAATCTGCAAGAGAGGTTTCTTATCTTTGGCTCCTTTCTTCAAAGAAAAATCTCCTCTAAAGTTTTCTTCTCCTTTCCTATTAAAGGATCTTATTAGCCAAGTTGTCTAAGAGGAACAAGTGGTCGATCAGATTGGTTAAGGATACAATATTGAGAAGAGGATACAATAATGAGAAGAGGATACATCACTTAGGAGAGGATATATTGCTGAGGATAGGATAGCACAGCGAGGAGTTAAAGCTATAGTGAAGGAGTTAGTAATGAAATCACCATCTTGTTCTTACGATAATTATTTTCCATATACCGTGTCATGTATGGGTTAACATATTGATTTGGTTATCTTGCTTCAGTTGTGTTTTGATTTCTCAAAAAGTTTTAAAATCTACCGTTTTAGCCAAATCTTGAATGTTTTATTATCCGATCCAACATTTTCTAGATGTTTTTCGCACTTAATTACTAGGATTACCACCAGTTCGGGAAACAAAGTTCACCATTAACCTTATCCCAGGTATTGCTCCTATATATATTCTTCCTTAGAGGATGGAACCTATGGAACTTAAAGAACTTAAGATTCAATTGTAGGAGTTGTTAGATAATGGTTTTATTAGACCTAGTGTGTCACTCTAGGGAGCTCCAGTTTTGTTTGTGAAGAAGAAGGATTGGACTTTGAGATTGTGCATTGATTGTAGGAAATTAAATCGGGTGAGTGAAGAATAAATATCCCTTACTAAGAGTAAATGATTTACTCGATCAGTTATAGGAGCTCAAGTTTGTCTAAACTGGATTTAAGGTCAGGGCATTATCAATTGAAAATAGCAGAAGTTGCTGTACCAGAGAGTGCATTCCAAACCAGATATGGACACTTCAATTTTTTATTGATTCCTTTTAAATTGACGAATGCTTCGACTGCTTTTATGACAAGTGTTTTAACCTTACTTAGATCACTTTGTTATTATATTCGTCAATGATATCTTGGTGTACTCAAGGAGTAAAAAGGAGCATTATCAACAATTGAGGTTAATTTTATAGATAATGAGAGAGAAGCAATTGCATACCAAGTATAATAAGTGTGAATTATGGCTTGATCAGATGGTGTTCTTCGGTCATATAGTGTCTAGATAGGGTATACAGGTAGACCAAAAGAAAGTTGAGGCTATGATAAAATGTGAAGCACCTAGAAATGTGTCAAAGAATAAGAGTTTTCTTGGGCTAGCAGTTTATTAAATGAGGTCTATTGAGGGGTTCTCATTGATCTCAACCCCATTGATAAAGTTTTTAAGGAAGAATGTACCTTTTCGATGGACTGATGAATGTCAAAGGAGCTTTGATGAGTTAAAACATCGATTAACTATGACACATATGTTGGCTATTCTATCTAGATCTGGAGGATATGTTCTATACAGTGACTGCTAATACTTTGAGACAGTTAAGGCCTCATAAGTTCAATTATCTAGTTTATAATTTAGAGATTAATGTAGTAGTGTTTTCTTTGAAAATTTGAGGATGTTATTTATATGGCGATTTTTTTTAGATCATCGAAGTTTAAAATATCTGTTGAGCTAAAAGGAATTTAACATAAGACAAAAGAGGTAGATTGATTTGTATAAGGATTATGACTACATGATAGAGTATCATCTAGGTAAGGCTAATGCATTAAGCAGGAAATCTAATAGCAGTCTAGCACAAATTTAAACATCGAGGTTACCAAATCTAGATCAGTATTACATGAAAGGATCAAAATAACTTAAAGCAAAGGCTTAGAAGTAGTTAATATTATAAAGAAATTAAAATAGAATCCAAGTTCTGAGTTTAAGTTGAGAGATAATACGTTATGGTTGAATCATAGATTATGTGTACCAGATGTTGATGGTTTGAGAAACGAAATTTTTGAGGAAGCACATATGGTAGCCTATACTATGCACCATGGTACTACTAAGATGTACAATACTCTAAAACAACAATTTTGGTAGCCAGAGATGAGAAAACAAATGGATAAGTATGTTTCCAGGTGTTTGAAATGCTAATAAGTTAAGGTAAAGCATCAGGCACCAGTTGGGAAATTGCAGTCATTACCTATTTCAGAGTGGAAATGGGAGAGGATTACAATAGATTTTATTATGGTTTTGTCGAGAACTCTGAGGCAGTATGATGCTATATCGTTCATTTTTGACAGATTAAAAAATCAGTCCATTAAGTGACAAATGGCAAGAAAACTAAGTGACATTTGGCAGGCTAAAGAGTGCATATGTAAAAGGGCATACTTTCCACAATCGTAGGAAATCTATTGAGAAAGTTTCTGTCAATATAAACCACAATCGTGGGAAGCACAAGTTAATTCCCACGATCGTGGGAGCTAGAAGTCAAAGGGAAACATAGATTTCTCATATTTCTTTTAGGTTTTTGTGACTTTATAAGGAATAGAATCCCGAGAGTCGTCAGAGGGGGGGTGAACCTTGCTTCCTAGATCCAAAAGGCAGAGCTAGACCCTAGACATAGGTAGAGATTCAAAGTTTCATTCCTAATTAGGCAAAGAGCAACCCATCATCTAGATTTTCCAGATTTGGGTAAAGAAGAGGAGGAGTTGCCCTATCCAGTTTTATTTCAATTGCTTTCTCTTCTAATATGTTTATTTATGGACTATTTGATTTTTGAGGATGCTATGGATATTATGATTGGCTAAAAAAATCTTTAAGGTCTGTTGTTTGAACTATTTTTGAACCATTGGTTATCGATTTAATGATATTCATGTTTGCGTTATTTATTGTTCTTAAACTTGCAATAAATTGAGAGAGTGAGCTTGGTAATCTGTGTTAATTGTACAATGAGAGTTGAGGATTAATAGACCCATAAATAACAAGTTATTGATTTATTATGAAGATAATTTCAACAAATCAATACACTCCCTAGAGGATAGTTTTATACCTAATTAAATGCTTAGGAAAGGCTTTGCACATCAAGAAATCCTAAAGGTAATTTTAATTTATTTAACTAGTGACATTTAGTTATACATTGAGAGAGGGTAGCTTGGATTTTAGGAAATTTTGGGGTAAGTATAAATTGAATCAGTTAATTAGAGAGTAGCAAATAGGGACAATGACAAGTCCTAATGTTTAATCTTGATTTTTGTCTAAGTCTTAGTTTATGATTTTGGTTTAGGTTGTGTTATTTCCTGTTAGTCTTAGTTTGTCTTTATTTTATTTTTATTTTTTTTAATTTGAGTGAAACGATTTCTTAGACAAAGAACAACCTGAATTAAGTGGTGCCTAAGCACAATCCTCAAGGGATCGATATCTTCTTCCAATTACAAGTACGATTCATATATTTACAATTTTGAGCATAAAACTAGTAGTGTGTTTTGTATTCAATAAGTTTTTGGCAACATTGCTAGGGATTGTTTGTTTAGCATCTTGTTTCGTTTGGGTTAGTTTAGTTTAAGAGTTTTTGACACTTTTCCTTATGCCCCTACAAGTGCATCAACACAAGGAACTTGCAAAGGACTACTGAATTTTGCGATTAAAAGTTATTACATATCACAAGACATAAGAGATAGTTGAGAAGAATGAAGCACTAAGACATTTTTTTTTCAAATCATGCAGCAATGTGATATCTTTTTGCAAGAAAAGATGCTAAGTATAGGCTTATCCGGTGGATGCTCCTGCTCCAAGAATTTGACATTAAGATTAAGTACAAGAAGGGAGCAGAAAATGTTGTAGAAGACCATCTCTCGAGACTTGAGGGAGGGCATCATGAAGAAGAAGAGCGAAGAAGAGGAAGTCGAGGCGAATTTTCCTAATTCGGCTTTAATGATGGTAGATAATCTTTTTCATCCTTGGTTTGCAAATATTACAAAATATCTCTCAGGTGGTATCTTTCCTTCTAATCTCTCTTATCAAAAAAGAAGCAGTTTGAGTTTCAATGTTCTTGTTTTAATGGGGATGAAACTATACTTTATAAGATATGTGATGGCAGTGTCATTCGTATGTGTATCCCCGAAGATGAAATGCTAGAAATATTGATGCAATGTCATAGTTCACCTCATGTAAGACATTATGGAGCTAACAAAACTGCATCTCGAATCTTAGAGTGTGGATTCTATGGACTAACTTTGTTCAAGGATGCTTGACATTTTGTGGTAAAGTGTGATAGGTGTCAAAGTGTGGGCAACATATTGAAGAATGATGAGATGCCGCTTTCAAACATCATCGAGGTGGAGATATTCGATGTATAAGGTTTGGACTTCATGGAACCATTCCCATCCTCCTTAGGTAACATTTACATATTAGTTACAGTTGATTATGTTTCCAGGTGGGTTAACGTTGTAGCTACTCCAAATAATGATGACAAGATGGTTCAAAAGATCATGAAGCGATTTTTACAATAAATCATTTAAGGCTCTTCTGAAAAGATACAATGTTCATCATAGAGTGGCGACTCCTTACCACCCTTCAACCAGTGGTCAAGTGGAGATGATAAACAAAGAATTGAACATGATTTTGGAGAAGGTAGTGAATACCTTAAGAAAGGATTGGGTGTTAAAGCTAGATGACACCCTATGGGATTACTGGACAATGTTCAAAACACCCATAGGAACTACTCTATATAAACTTGTGTATGGAAAGGCATCCCATTTACCTTTTGGAGTTGGAGCATCAAGCATACTGGGCCATTAGGCAGTTAAACATGGATTGGAAGCTTGTAGGTGAGAAAAGATTGTTACAAATTAATGAGTTAGAAGAATTGAGGTTTGATGCTTATGAAAATGCCAAGTTGTATAAGGAAAAGACCAAGAAGTGGCATGATGCTCACATCAAAAAGGAGTTCAAGAGTAGGAACTTGATGCTTTTGTTTAATTCAAGACTTCGGTTATTTCCTAGAAAGATCAAGTCAAGATGGAATGGACCTTTCAAGGTTATTCAAGTGTTTCCCTATGGAGCTTTAGAGTTAGAAAATGATAAGGGTGAATCATTAAAGATCAATGGGCATAGATGCAAGCTATACTATAAAGGGCTATACTTAAAAGAAAGTCAAATCATCTTTTTCGTTCCTTTACTCCTTCATGAATGCATATGAAAAACTTTTTAATAATACAATTGACTCTTTCGCTAATCTTAGGTTCGAAAGCCTTTTCTTTTTCTCCCAACCTTGGTTTTTTCTTCATCTTTTCCATCATTAATCACTTCTTTTACAGTTATTTCACACTTTACAACTAAGAATACAAGGATTTGGTAAGTTTTTAATTTCTTTCTCTCTCTAAAATGTGCTCACCTCATTTTTGTATATTTTTGCAGATTTTTCTTCTTCAATGGCTTCTAAAAGCTCGCCACTCTGAAATGCATTGACCAATTGCACTTTCAAATCTCTAGAGAAGGTAAAATCGATATAGTGGCAAATTTTTGTACTCCATTCCAATTTTTTCGGAAGATGAAGGTATGTGATTTTGATGATTAGCTACGAATATTGTTGGAAAATCTAAATTTGAGGGGTATTGCTGAATGATTAGTTGCGAATATTGATTAGGGTCATTTAATTCATTGTGATGTACCAATATACCCCATGATGACTGTTGAATTTTTCACCAATGTACATTATAATCCTAAAATTGATACATTTAGGTTTAGAATAGGTGGTTGTGTATATAAGCTTGGTTATAGAGTCATTTGTGCACTTTTTGACTTATCGAACACTAAAGTTTTAGATGATCATGATGACTTTTATGTGGATGACTATTGGAAAAGCCTTATAAATGTAAACACGTTAGATTCTAGAAATGCATCGAACACGTTAATTCGTAGCACTGAACACTTTCTGCTCCACAAATTTATGTGCTTAATTGCTTTTAATAAAACTGAAAGCAATAAGTGTTATGCTAAAGACCTTTTCTTTCTTTCGTGTATGGACCGGAAAGTTAAAATAAACACCTTGTATCAAAATTTTAGGTCTATTGTGAGTTGTGATAATAAGAAAAGTTCATATTTTGATATGGCATACATTGTCACCGTTTTAGCTTCATTTTATCATCTTGATGTGAATACTATGTGTAGTACTAATTATGATGTGTTTGACATATCATATTTAAGATGCTCCTCAGACAAATGTTGCTATTAAGAATAGGAAGGGTAAGAACGCAACCTGTCATAACCATCCACATCTTAGGTGCCACTAAAGCCTCAAGAAGAAGCAGTCGAAAAGGAACCATCAATAGCAATATGTGTTGATTGATTTTAACAAATTCTTTATTAGATGGTTGCAAATCAGCAAAAAATGACACTGGAAATCAATGAGCATGGCAACCAAGTATGAAAAGTACAAAAGGAGCAGCGGTATATTAAGAAGAAGTTACTAAAGTTCTTCCAAAAGCGAAACATTGAAGTCCCTTCTCCTACACCTTCACAACTTCAATCTCCATAAGCTTTCTTAGCCTTCAATTTTTATATTGTTTTATTCACTTTGTTAGTTATGTTACTTATTTGTGTGATTGATGTTTTGATTTTATTTTGTGGTTGCTTCGTCACATTGAAGACAATATGTTATCCAAGTGTGGGGAGGTGACAATTTCCTTGTCAATTGCATCATTTAAATTTAGTTTATTTATTGTTTGCATTTTACTTATTAGGATGCATGTTTTTAGGCATATTAGGTTATTATTTGATATTGATGTTATTTTGATTAAGCAATGGAACCACACTTGAATCTTATTGATTTGTTTTCCCATGAGATTCTATCATACTAGTTAGAATAAGATTCAATTTCATGCTAGTTGGAATAAGATTGAATGCCTGTTTGAACTTGAATGGAGAGTGAATCATGTTGAGTGATGAAAAGTACCTGGTTGCATCAGCTTACTTAAAATGTGACACTTGAGCAATGAAGTAGTGTAGAGATACATAATGAATTTTCATTTGAGCTAATATGAGATTTGAGCTTATATGACTCCATCTATAGTAATCTTATTTCTTTGAGTGAGTGATTCCCCCTTTAGGTTACTACCTTCAGTCTTGCTTTGAATTGGTTTAAGTCTATTGGATGTATATTTAATAGAAATGATTAAGTCCCTTTTTATGGTAACCCTTAGCCTACCTATTCACAAGTTTAGTAAAGTATTAAGTGATGCGCTAGTTTGGGATTTTTGGTACAAATTTTTTCTTTCCAAGATGAGTTGAGTTGTACTCCTACTCTTCGATCACATTGTATCTAGTTGTTCTTTTGTTTATTGTTTCTTCAATTATATAAAAATAAAAAAGAGAAAAAAGAAGAGAAGAAAAAAAAGAAAAGAACAAAAGAAAAGAAAGAAATAAAAGAGAAAGGAAGAATATTTTGGCAGCATCAATAAGTGTGGAGCAGTAGTATATTTACATTTGCATATCTCATAATATAATTTGTATCCCTTTCTTCACTTATTACTTTATGCATGCTTGTATTAAACCCTTTACCTTGTTTGACCAACCTTAACCTTTATCACATTACAACCCAAAACAAGCCCTTTTGATCTATTTATGCATATAATCATTATTGAGGAGAATTGGTGTATTAGCAAGCCTATGGTAGTATAGTTTCCTATTGGGAATTGAAGAGAAGCACTAACCATCAAACACTTGAGAGAAATGAGTGAAACCATGAGGAAGATTCATTTTATGTTTGTACTTATTTTTAAATGATGTTGCCATAAATTGAGTTTGCTTATGTGCACTAATGAAAAGTAATCATGATATATGTAGTAGTTTGGTACTTGAGTTGGTTAAACTTTGAGAGATTGCATTCTTTGATCTTTGTAAAATTGAATTGATGGAATAGAGTTGTTGAGTTTGATCTTGCTTGAGGACAAGCAAGGATTTAAATGCGGGGAAGTTGATAGTTGTGCATTAGTATGTGTTTTTCTAAGTATTTGCTATGTGTTTCTTGCATAATAGATTAGTATGATTGTGTTTCAGGACTTGTTTTGTATTTTTTATTTAGTTTGATCTTCATGGTTGTTCTTTTATGTTTGATATTGGTTTAGGATAGGAATTGATCATTTTGGTTTAGGAATGGAAGGTAGAGAACTTTGTGATTGAGCTAGGGGCCCAAGAAAAATGAAGAGAAGTGGAGCTACTATTTTCCACGATCGTGGGTTCTTGTTTCTTCAACAGCTCTACTTCACATTTTCCCCAGTCGTGGGAAATCTATTGAGAAAGTTTCTGTCAAGATAACCCACGATCGTAGGAAGCACCACGATCCTGGAAAAGGGCATGGGAGCTGGAAGTAAAAAGGACACATAGATTTCCTGTATCTTTTAAGGTTTTCATCACGTTATAAGGAAGAGAATCCCAAGAGCCATCAAAGGGGGGTGAAACTTACTTCCTGGATCCAATAGATAGAGCTAGAGTGTAGAGATAGGTAGAGATTCAAGGTATCATTCTCGATTAGGCAAAGAGCACCTCGTTATCCATATTTTTCATATTCGAGCAAAGAAGTGGAGAAGCTGCCTCATCTAATTTTATTTCAATTTCTTTCTCTTCTAACATGTTTATTATAGATTATTTGATTTTTGGGGATGCTATAGGTATTATGATTGGCTAAAAAAATCTTTAGGGTTTGTTGGTTGAACTATTTGTGAACTTTTGGTTATCGTTTAAAGATATTCATGTTTATGTTATTTATTGTACTTAAACCTTGCAATAAATTGAGAGAGTGAGCTTGGTAATTTGTGTTAATTGGACAAAGAAAGTTGGCAATTAATAGACCCATAAATAACAAGTTATTGATTTATTAAGAAGAGAATTTCAATAGATCGATACACTGCCTGAAGGATAGCTTCATACCTAATTAAATGCTTAGGAAAGGCTTTGCAGATCGAGATATCCCAAATTTAATTCTAATTTATTAAACTAGTGACATTTAGTTGCACCTTGAGAGAGGGTGATTAAGCCCAAGTTTATTATCTAAATTGGCAACACTTTCATGGCCTTTACTATACTTTTTGACTCCTAATTCTTAATTTTGTGCTTAAATTAATCCTTGAGTGTGCACTTTTATTTTATGCAATTTGATAGTAAAAATTGTCACAATTGGTATTAATTGCATTTCTTAAGTTTTCTAAGAACAATTGATAATGCAAATTGCTATTTTTGATTGTAGGATCCTCAAGGAGAAGGGAGTCAACATGTTGAATTAAAGTCAACAGAAGATCATAGGCTTTAGGAAATGTTTGCCACGACGAGCCCATCTGTTTCCGTGGTGAAGAATGAAGAATCAGGCAAAAGTTTCGGGAAAAGTTCACCGAGGCGAAGATTAATTCTCTCGTAGCGGCGAAGGATCTAGAAAACACGCAGTGCCGCGGCGAGCTTGCCTATCACCGTGGCAAAACATCGAAAGCCTAAAGATATTTAGGAAAATCTCTCACTATTCTGACTCGAACCATGACCCAACATTTAAAAACATGCCAAATTAGGTTATGTGGAGAACACTTTACAGATATTCATTACAAGAGAGAGCCAACACTTTGACGCACATACACTTCATCTTTCACTCTCGACCTTCATCCATCATCCATTTTTCACTTCTCATCATCGCTCTCATCATTTGGTCCCGGAGCAATGCTTAGCTAAGCACCATTTTCTCTTAAAGATGTAGTGATGGCTTGAGTTCGATGGGCTTCAAAAGGGAGTAGTTTTACATTGTTATATTTGACTACATTGTTATAAACTACTGAGTTAGGATTTATGCTTTGTAGTTAGATTTTTATTGATTAGAGTTTAATCAAGAGTTGAACAATGTATTGTGTT
>JANSVA010000002.1:17625910-17655867 GCA_025504915.1 Erythroxylum reticulatum | reverse complement strand
AACCCTAGCTTGTTTTCTCTTCTTTCTCTCTTTCATTCTTTTTCGTGCTTCTCTCTCTTCTCTCTTTTCTCATCCACGTATCTAGCTTCCTCTCTAATTCATGGCAATCTTCTCCCCTTTTATACCCTTAACGATTGCACAATGTCCATTTTACCCTTCCTTATATGTCTTATGTTCTTAATTCTTAATTTTCTTGCCAAAACTACCCTTGAACATACTTATAACCTTAATACTTTAATTTAGTCAACCTATATCAAATAATCTTTCTAACATCAACATAATAATTAACTCCACGACTTTCATAAAGATCTTATAATTGATGTAAATCATACTTATTCATCAAGAAAAAAAATTAGGGGCCAGCAGTTATAGATCACAATGTTAAGATTTAGGTCTCTATGAACCATTAGTTGATGCAGTATATGAAAACCAAATTTTGGTGAACCTTTCCTTCTTACATGACCATGTATAAGTAAAATGCATATTCCAATCTTCCTTTTTATAGTTAGTAATAACTAAGGTATTATATGTCATAATATCTAGCTCATTCACCTCGACAATTGGATAAAATGTGAATCAAAATCTTAAAAGTATACATTTAGACAAACCCTAACTTTCGCAATCTCATAATATACTTCCTAAAATTGGCCAAAGGAATTTAGTTTCAGAAAGCCATTCAAAAGAGAATTTCAAGCACCACGTTAGGAACATAACCAAACTCCACAATTTTCACAAATGTTTTAAAACCTTGTTCAACTATACCCACTTTAACATAATCATTAATTAATATGTCGAAAATAACAGGGTGGTCCTAGTTACAATCTTAATATTGATATCACTAGCTCAATTTTTATTTCTTTGTTAATCACTCATAAAGTTAATTAGGATAAAGTTTTTCAACTAACCAATATTTTTGCATCAGTGAGATACAAATAAATCAATTCTTCAGTGAACCCCTAACAAAATTCATATGGATTAGCCACAATTGAGATACATTATATGTACCTAATTTGCAATGAGAAGTGAACAAATTTAACTCCACATTTCAAAGCAAACAAGAAATACAAATATTGCTCATGTTATTTACTTTAAGGAATTACTACGCACCATACATAATTCCTCATGTAGAATGCAAAAATTGCAAACAAAGAACAAACGAATGGAATGCAAGAAAACTCGAAACTAATTAAGAATAGAGAAGACAAGCATGGAACTAGGTAATAGGTACTTCAAAGAACAAAAAAACCTAAAGCATGGAATAAAGCTTAATGATAACATTTGGGAATTTCCTAAACATTATTTTCTAAGCGGTAGGATTGCTAAGGATTTTAAGTGTTATTTTCTAGACAATAGGACTACTAAGTTTTCTTAAGCCTCACTTTCCACATGAGATGCCATAGTAGATTTTTATGGGGAATTTATGGGACTATTAAGTTGGGGTTTAAATTGAACATTTCAAAATGTGAGGGTACTTTTTAAATGTTTTGAAATGTTTGGGATCAAATTAAATTATGGTAAAAATATTATAGTTCAATTTGACCCTTTTGCCTTCTTTTTCTATTTTACCTTTTAAACAAAATCAAATTACTCTTTGAATTTTCAATGGAAACAATAATCACTATGTTGCCTTGTTAAGAAATATGTTACTAGCTTTAGTTAATTGCTATGATTTTAGTACATATAAAGATAATAACTTCAAGAACAAATCATTATTTCTATCCTTACATGATAATCAAGTTTCATATTTAAAAAGTCAATAATTATATTTTATAAACAAAAAATTAAAATTCACATATTGTATTGTTTTAATGAATGAAAAATGTATCAAATAAATTAACATAGCGGCAAGACCAAATCGAAGATTAACTAATTTACTCAATAAATAGTTAAAATTAGACTCTAAACTTTTCATCGAAATATAGTTTGAACCCTAAAATTTTGACTTGTTCAAAATAAACTCTGACCATTATAGCACATTAAAAATAAGCCCAAAGTAAAAAAAAAAAAGAACTTAGAAGAAGTTAATTTTTTGACCATTATATGCTTCTTCAATATTGCTAATATGACAAATATTTTATATTTTAATTTAAAATATACTAAATTTCCCAAAGGAGACATGTGTCAGATATAAGTTAAAATTTTTAAATTCTTAATAAAAATTCATGAAACTAATTTAATTACATTTAATCCAAATTAATTTAATTATTATCTGATTAATGTAAAATTTTGAGAAAATATCTAAAGAACCCTAACTCTCAATTTTTCTAGTTCCTTTGCTATCTCTTAGTAACCCTAATCAATTCAAATGAACCCTAATTTGAATCTTGGAATTATTTACTTCATACAAGAGATATCATTAGCCATCTAAAGCTTGAAGTCTTCTCCTTCACTCAACAACCCTAGTCATCTACTATATTGGTGGTTGGCATGATTCGTTTACAACTTTAAATAGAAGGAGAAGGTATGCATTGTCTATTGATGACACATTTAGTTAATAAATACTAACAAATCCAATTGATAAATATGGGTTAGAATAGAAATGATTGTATGGAATGATATATAAAGTTCTATTAAATGAATCAAAAGCTTTTCAAAAGTCAATTTTTAAGGACATTTCTTGATTGACTTTTTAGAGTGATAATAATTAAAGATTCTCTAAGCAATTAAGATGTTATATCTAATGTTTCAACCTAAAACAAAATTTGATAATGAGAGAATAATATTATTAGACAAAACTGGTTTAAGCCTACAAGCTTGGGATCCTGGAGATGGTTTTGTAGATTATGTTACAATAGGATATTGGTCTGAATTCTTAAAAGGAGTTAGGTTAGGAATTGTAGGAATAAGGTTTAGTTAAGATCTTTTATAAAAAATGCATGTTGTAAAGAATTCTTAAGTAACCTTGGTTAGGTGTGGTTCCAACAAGCTCCATGACTTTTAGAAAAAGAAGGCATCGAATTCATCGAGTCTTGGAGCCTTGTCGAGACTAAAGCTAAAAATGGCATTCTTGATCTCAAGATTAGAGATAGGTTTTTTGAGTTCTCCACAATGGGATTGAACTAAGGAAGGTCGAGATAAAGCCAGAGGGGATGGGGAATGAATTGATAGTTAGAGGGTTAAAGCCAAGGAAGGATTTGAAGTAATTGTAAAAAAAGCTATTAAATTGATATTGATTTGAACATGGAGTTCTTGTATGGTCTAAGATCCCAAAGATCTTATTAGTATTTCTTCTAGACTAGATGAATCTACAAAACAAGGTTGAATTGGAGCCCTTTAGTTCCATTATACATTTTTTTCTTTCTGCTTAAATAGAGATTTGTAGGATTCAAGGCTCGCAAATAATTGTTAACTTTGGCCTTCTCTTTTAGTCTCAATGCAGAGTTCACACGTTTAACATACATCATATCTTGGACTATTTAAAGTTCTTCTCTACATTTATCAACCTCTTTTTATAGATCTTCTTTAAAGTGTGCTTTGTCAAATTCCTTTAATTCTTTCTTGACAATCTTTAGTCTAGTGACAAGTTTATAGGCTTAGTAGACTTCAACTTGAGTATCTAAAGCCCTGCTTAGAAGATTTTCATATCCCTCCACATTGGCTATGAAATTAAAGAATATAAAAGGAGTATTTAGTTTCCTTACGTGCATGTATAAGGGAGTGATTTGAAGCACCCAAAGAATAAATAAAAAAAACCATAGTTGCTAGGAAATTGTTTAATCCATTCAGAGTTCATAAGGCATCTATCCAATTTTTTCATGACCAATTTTCCTACATCATATTTGTTAGACCAAGTGTAATGATATCCATTATAGGCAAGATCTACAATTCCAATATGGTTTTGGTATTCTTTGAAATCATCATCTATATGCCCTTCATTAGTTCTTGAACTTTATGTTTCATGAGAAAAGTGGGTGCAGTTGAAATCTCATATAATGATCCCAGGAATTTTCATGTTAAGGGTTATTTCTTTGAGGTTTTTCCATAGGATAACTCTAAAGAAAAAAAAATTAGAAGCATATACAAAAGAAATACATAATTATTACTAAAGGGGAATAGAGCATACTTGAATATAGAGAAGTTGATTAGTATATTTAGTGTATATAGGATTTGGGTTGTGTTAAGGTTAAGAGCAACCATTATTCTACCTAAGAGGTAGGAAATGTGATTTGAGATCGCATACCACTTATTCTCCAAGAATAGTCCCTTATTGAAAGTAGGATATTTGATTTTTATCTCTAAAAAGCCAAAAAGGAGGGCAATTTGCGTTTAATGTAGTTTTGTATGGCCTGTTGCTTTTTTGGGACAATTAAGGCCCATGGTGTTCTATGTTATAATCATGGTTACGTGGGGCCTTGAGAGCCTTTGTATTTATGTTTTCTACTAGATTTCCTTCTTAAAAGAATAAAGGATTGGGGGAAATAATCTTTACTATAAAGATTAGGGTCAATAAAGGGTTCCATTTGATGATGAGTAGCCCAAACCTAGATTTGTTCAAGGGGTTATATTTGGCTAAAAGCTCTTTAATTTAGTGTCTTGTGAAGAGAAAGAGGCTTAAGCATTAGTGATTTGTTCAAAGGGGGAATTTTGAGAGTTGGGTTCAACTTTTAAAGGAGGGGCGGCTTGAGGGTATAGGTGATTGTTAGGTGTTAAAGTAGAATGAGAGGAGGTAAAGGGGCTACTCAAGTCAGAGGACCATAGAGTTTTGGCTACAAGTTCCTTCATTGTAGGTTTCTTGGAGGAGGAAGGACTACTTAAGGGTTTTAAGGAGATTGATTTAAGATCTCGGGGTTTTTTTCCTTAAGCCAATTTCTAGCCTAAGGATTCTGACTCCATTTATGGGATATAAAATTGTCATTTCAATAGGGGAGGTAATTCCATCTTCTCCTAACCTTAATACCTTGAGAGAGTGAGCAAGGATGAATCTTTATCAACTTCTATACATATTTTGTCATAACTAACTATTTTCATTTGTGCAGTTTTCTCATCAAGTCTTAGAGGTTTTCTTACTACACTTGTAAGGTAGTTAATCCTTAAAGTAGTCCAATACTCTAAGGAAATGTTGTAAAAGCAAATCCAGAGAGGAATCTTCTTGATAATGGTTTTGTCAAGGTGTAATCAAGGGCTCCATTTCCTAATAAGCATAGGGTTGCCTCTCCAGTGTCAAGTCCTAACTCAAGAATCTAGAATAGACATACAGATTCCTTGAACTTATGGAGAAAGACATCCTCCCCAATGACTAGGAACTGTTTAAGGCCAAGTTTACTATAGAGACCTTTAGTCCAAGCTTTAATAGATGGATAAGGGGGACATTTTTTAAGGAAAAATCTAATTAGGATGGTACTCCATTTGGCTACTATTACTTGGAGAAATTCAAGTGGGGGAAATAATGTCTTAAGAATATTCTTTGGATAATTGTGAGTCTTTAAGGACGGTAATAGGTTGAACATGTTGCAACTTGGTTCCAGGCTTTTAAAGGAGCTGGAGGGTTAGGGGGACACCAAAGCAAAAATGGAGGTTGGGGATATAGGAGAAGGTACAAGGTGAATGATAGGCGAGGGAGTAATGGCTTAAACTAAAGGAGTTATGGATGGAAGGGAGGGGAAAACCTCCATAGAGGATAAAATGGGGACTGAGATATCTTGAGCGGAAGATTGAGTGGGAGATAATGGTTCGGGATATTGGAGAGTGTTTACGACTTCGAGTTTGGGAAGGGAAGAGATGATAGAAGTTGATATGATGTGAATGGAAGGAGAGCAAAGAAGGAGAAGGATACTTGAAGAGTCAGATGACAAGAAGGAGGCTAGAGAATTGGAGAAGATGGTCTATGATTATAACTTAAGGAAGGGATGGTTGGGGAAAGACCAATCCCCGTACTTAAAAGGAAAAGGTTTTTACTGGTGTGAAGAGTTAGTAGAGTTGTTGGATAATAGGTTGGCAAAGTTATGTTGTTGGATAATAGGTTGAGATTTTGGAGAGAGCTTAAACCTCTCTTACATGAAAAAAGGGATAATATATTCTAAAGTGTCTAACGATTTGAATTTTTTTTTCAATTTAGTGTTTAAACTTTTAAAATTTTTTAATTAAGTGATCAAGATTTTATAACCGTAATAACTCAGTTCACAAGATTAACTCTCTTTAGTATTTTTTGATTCGACTAAAATGATATGTGGCCATTAACTTGAAAATAATTGTCAATTAATTATTCACGTGGAATAAAATGTCAAACTTAATGTGTGAAAGAGGTTACAAGTTTAGTGTTTTAGTCCAAGTGAATAATTAGTTAGCAATTACTTGCTCAAATAGAAGTCTGCGTGTCATGGACAAAGAAGATTCTATTAGCCAAATCAATAAAATAGTAACAAAATTAAAGTTTTGAATTGAGTTGTTAAAGTTATAAAAGATTAGTTGAATGAAAAAAATCCAAAAAGTTGAGCACTTTAAAATATGTTATCCCTTTCAGAAAATCTACTTGTAATTTAATTTTAATTTTAGAAAATATTATTATTATACAATTATTGAACTTTTTATTTCAAATTACGATTTTGTAAATCATTAACATAATATCATATTTCAAAATAATTTCACATTATTAATGAATTATATTGAGTAAAACAATGTCTAATTACTGACATAATACATATAAAATATTTGTTTTATTAATTTGAACCACAAGCTTTAAAAAAAATAGTTAAGCTTTTAAAAGTTTATGACAATTAACCGATTCTCTTGGTAATAGTTAGACCTGCGGGCTTCTTTTAGGATTTGGGTTCGACAAGGCTGAAGGCAGCAAAACATAACCTATTTTAGGGTAAAGACAGTCGAGAGTAAATTGACGAGAGAGTCAATAAGTGTCCTTTTTCCTACTTATTGTTGTAAGAAAGAGTGAGTTTTAATTGATGACGTAAAGAGTGGCGGTAACATATGTTGGCCTTTATCCCTCAAAAATTAATGGGGGTATTTAAGGGGCATAATCATGGCCAAAAATCCACAAGGAGACAGAATATCTAATCCATGAAATGGGTGGTGCTAACTGTGAGGTGAGGCCCTTTATACAAAAATTGACAGACCATGGAAAAAGACTATTGGAGTTTTAATCAAAGTGCACATACTACTTTCAGCAAATTGATGCTGTCCAAAACATTCTTGAATTAACAAATTTGTGGTGAGAATAAAATGGAGAACCAGTACCTTGATAAGTACTCCATATAGACATTAGCATATACATATGCACATATATAAAAACAATGATCCAATCTTAAATTAGAATTATAATGTGTTACGTCAACTCCCAACAAAACAAAGCATAATGGGCACTACCTAGTCAGATGTCAAGTCTTACTTTCTTTCCTGAACTAGGTAATGGCATATGGGAAGATGGAAAATTTTTTATTCTATGTGACTCCTGATTTGAATAAAAAGTGGTTTAAGGAGTATAATAATGAAGATGCCAACTAACCACTTTATTTCTTTCTGTTTTGGCCAAAGATGCATATGGAAGTACAGTACTAGCATGTCACGATTGTGCAGAACCCCACCAGTTAAAGAAACGAGCCTTTCATCAAAGCTATAACCACAAGTTCAAGCATCATAGTATGCAAGTGGAGGAAGCACTTCAATAGTATCCTCATCTCCGGATATCGTGATGCTTTTAGTTAACTGTCATTGCAACTGAATTTATAAGAAAAAGTGTTCATTGAGATAACCACATTAGCTGCCCTAACGTGATTTGGAAAGTGACCTCACTTAAATTGTCTAACATGGTTTGAAAGAGACATTCCACCCGTCAAAACTTGGATCAGTTCACGCTGTGTTTGTATGATTGTCATCTACGAAATAACAACGTAAGAACACATAATTAACCCATTTTAACCTTAAATGCTCAGAATATGAGACCATCTAGCTAGCTAGCAGACACGGTGAGTAAAGAATTCTAGATCAAAATACTTGATTTTAAGCTAAAGTTCCTTTATTATTTGTCTGATGTACTATATAGGATAGCATAAGCATTTATTCTGAATAAAAACATGAGGTTGCAGGACCTCTGCTTGCCTTTCCTGGTGTATAAGGCTAGAGAATGATGCCATAATCGGGTATTGGAACGCCAAGATTCCCACGCACCGTAAATCATAATAAAGAGATCTTGAACAAGATCATGGTTGAATAAACAAAGAGTTATAACTTATGGGAATCATTGAACTAATAAAGGTTCGATTTTAAGGTTATATAATAGTTTGATTGAGTAGTTAAAAGAGATTATGATTCTAATATTAATTTTAATCAAGAACAAGAAGTACTTGTCTCCTTAGACCAACAGCTCGATGCTACAGCGGGGCAGCCTATACCAATTATATAAGACTCTGTAAGAGTTTGAACTTCGTAAGAAATCAATATTCTATGTCCATTTTTTATTCACTTTTTGCGTTTTTTGCGGTGAAAAATTAATAGTTTCCAAAGACAAAACTGACCCCCGATTTCTAGAGCAGAAATGACTGTATCAAAGCATTGGATGAACCTTTTCCTCTCCTACATATTGCAAGCATTAAATGGTTTTGCAAATATATGCATCTCATCCCATCCGAAATAACAAAGCCTCTAACGAAATCATCGATGATAGTTTCAAACCAGAATTTATTTTATATAACATATAGGGCTGTGTAACTATTAAAATCTTAAAAACTTATGTATGTTTGCTTTCCAGAAAATGGACCCGTTGGTCCTATAATGTTCCTAGGAACCAACTTGATTATTGACCCAAAATGTTACTGTGGTTTTATTAGGAATCGCAGTAGTACCTGTTAGTTGGTACTAACAAAAGAAAATAATTGATCTAAAGAGGTCCCAGTGGTCGCAAAGCTGATAAGTAATTACTTATAGTTAATTTTTATTTGTCTTCATTAGTATTTGATTATCATTTCTCCGTGATTAATAAAACCTAGTTTGGTCGGATATAATAACATGTAACTATCATCACTAACCATCCAAATCAGCATGAGCGTTTAGCCCAGAATGTTGCCAGGAACATAACTCATTTTACTGATCTAAACTTTTTAACTGGAAGACTTACTCACACTATATCTACGAAAAGCATCTTCATCTGTCAATGTGTTGTCAAATCAACCTGCTGAGAGGTAGAGCACATCCTACTGGATGGTGGTTGCCATCAATTACCAAGGACTGAATTCAGGAACCAAAAAGCTACAAGCTGTCGTTGGCCCCAGCCTGAAAGAAACAATTCCAAATGGGTTTAGCTAGCCAATGTCGTTGTTTAACCCATCATGGATAAATATGGAAGGGATCTTACCACCTTGAATTGCGTTCATTGTCAGTGTGGTGTGGTGAACACAACTTTGGATTGTGTCTTCGTCTTATTAGGCTCTTTAAGAAAGCGAAAATTCTGTGAAACAACCCTCTTATTGAATGATTTCAAAACCCTCCTATTGCTGAGAGACAGAGACATGCCTTGCATTAAGGAAGGGGCTTCAGTTGGAAATGATCCCGCTCAGTGTCTACTATTTTGTAGTACAGATTAGGGTTTAGGAAATTGTTTTCAAAATACATGTTTATATAGACATATCTGTATTTTGCTTTCCTAAATTATCTCCTAAATTAAAATATGTAAATAAGAGACTTCTTAAAGTAGTCCCTAAATTATAGACTATGAAAAATGTATATAGATTTTCCCCCCTCCATTCCTCACTCCCCCGTCCCCCTCCTTGACCTTGGTGAATATAGATTTATCATTCCTAGCTTGCTAAGAATATTCTAAAACATTTGAGTGCTTAGCCCCTCTGTAAGAACATGTGTGTAAATTAATCCACTCCAATTTTTCTTGAATAAAATGTCTATCAATCTTAATATGCTTTGTCCGATTACGTTGCACTGGATTATGTGCAATACTGATTGTTGATTTATTATCACAATATAACTTCATTGCCCCATTCCATTTTACCTTTAAAACATTAAGTAAAATTTTCAACCATAACAACTCACAAATATCAGAGTCATTGATTTGAATTCTACTTCTACACTTGATCTAACCACAACATTTTGTTTCTTACTTCTCGATGTTATAAGATTTCCAACCAAAAGCATACAATATCCTGAAGTTGACCTTCTATCAATTAGTGAACTTGCATAATCAGTATCATTATGCACTTCAACAAAAAAACACATTATTTCTCAATAGCAAAATCCCTTTTCATAGATATCCCTTCAAATTGACTTATAATGCTAACTACATATGCTATATCTAGCCTTGTAGTTGCATATGAGAGATTAATTAGTTTTCCAGCCAAGCATTGATACATTTTCATATCAACAATAGGCTCTTCTTTAGCTTCACTGAGTTTATGATTAGGTTCTATAAGAGTACGGGTTGGTTATCAAGCTAATCTCCCAGTTAATTTTAGAAGATCAAGAACATATATTTTTGTGAGAAAAATATCTCTTATTAAATCCTAAGAAAATATTTCAAGCTTCCCAACTCCTTTATTTCAAATTACCTAATTAAAAGATCCTTTATTGATTTTCTCTTATTTTCATCATTGTCATTCACAATTATATCAACATAAATTAACAAAATATAACTCCCTTTGAATTTGAATGTTTAATAAATAATGTATGATTAACTTGACTTTTTCTATAACCTATAGTACACATCACATTAGCAAATCTACCAAACCATGCCCTAAGTGATTGCTTCAGACCATAAAGTGCCTTCTTTAACTTAAAAAATTTATTAGCTACAACCTCCTCACCAAATCCAGGAGGGATATCCATGTAAATTTCCTCTTCTACATATCCATGAAGAAATGCACTTTGTACATAAAATTGTTGCTATTCCTAACCAAAGTTAGCTGTGAATGATAAAAAACTCTTTCAGTATTCATTTTTTCAATAAGGGAAAATGTTTCTAAATAATCAACTCCATATGTTTGGGTATATCCCTTAACTACTAATCTTGCATTATACCTTTCCGAAGATCCATTAATCCCATATTTCAAGCTAAAAACCTATTTGCATCCCACTGGTTTACTCTTTTTTATCGTTTTACTAACTCCCAAGTATTGTTTTCTCTATTGCATCCATTTCCTCTTCCATAGATTTCCTCCATTCTTCATTAGATAAAGCCTTAGATAAGTTTTTGGGCATAGGAATAGTATTTACGCTAGCAATAAAAGTTTTACTAGAATGTGAAAATTTACAAAATGATACTTTGTTAGATATAGGCCATAAACGTCTCTTGGTACACTCTCAGGTTCTTTTCCTCAAGGCAATGCATAAATCACTATCATCATTTGAAGTTTGTGGTTCACTAGGCATTTCAACTTAAGAGGGTTCTAATATCTCATATACCTCATGGATTGGTTGATTTTGATATAATTATTGCGTTGCTATGAATTAGGAACATTAGTTGGCTTTCTTAAATAAACCATTATAAATCTCCTATCATCAGCATTAGTATCTATAACTCTTTTATCATGCATCATGGATTCTGTGTTGGACTCTTTGTTGGATTGTTAGAGGATGGTAATGATAGGGAAATAAAGTAACAAATTGTCTAAGCTATCACTAGTATCCTTCTCTTATATGTTGACTCTCGTTAAAAATAAGGATGAGGATAATAGGGTACAACTTCAACAAATGTTACATTTGCAAACACATTTATTTTCTTAGGGCATCGATCATAACATTTATAGCCCTTTTTAATTAGTAAGTATCATATAGATACACATTTGATAGCTCTAGGTTCTAAATTATCTCGTTGGGGATTATCAACATGAACAAATATTGTATAAGTAAACATCAAGTTATTATAATTTTTAACATCTAGATTAAAAAAAAAAGGGAAAGACATTGTAATAGAGTTTTTAAAATCAAAACACTTAAAGGCATCCTATTAATTATATATACAGATGTAAAAATAGCTTCCGCCTAATAATCTTTAGGTACATTATGGTGAAACAATAGTGCTTTAATAGTATTCAAAAGATGACCATTCTTTCTTTTCGCCACCCTATTCTGTTTAGGTGTATAATCACAAGATGATTCAAAAATAATGCCCTCCTTTTGAAATTATGATGACAAAGTTTAATTAAAATAATCTCTTGGTCAGATCAAAATTGCTTAACTTTGTCACCAAATTGATTTTTTATCATTGAATGAAAACTTAAGACAATATTACTCATATCAGATTTATTTTTCAACAAGAAAATTCATGTTAGGATATAAACTATTTAAAACCAATTATGTTAGGAATAAGGGCAGGACTGCAAATATTTTTATGGACTAGATAAAAAGGAGTATAAACTCTTTTAATTTTAATTAGAAAAGAAGCATAAGTGTGTTTTACAAACTCACACACAACACAATGAAATCTCCGTACATCTACTCCATTAAATAAAGAAGGAAACATGATTTTTAAATTTGTAAAAGATGGATGACCCCAACAAAAATAATGACACAAGATGACATTCCTTTTTATGATGATAATAGGGATAAAAATAAGTTACTATTACTAGTAAGCAATTCGTTTAGAGTGTCTAAGTAATATAGCTCGTCCTTCTCTTTAGTAGGTCTAATCTTATTCCCTGAATCTTAGTACTGAAATTCACAAAAGGAAGAGCCAAAAATTGCTTGAAATTTTAGGATTTTAGTTGATTTCTTTACAGAGAGAAAGTTTATAACTAACTTAGGTATGTGAAAAAAAATTAATGAGAGTGATGGTGTAAGTTGTATATCTCCTATGCTAGCTTCACTGATAAGAGATCCATTAACACTCGTAATCTTCATATTACTCAAACAAGGAGTGTAGGTCTAAAAGTGAGTGGATGAATGGTTCATATGATCAGTAGTACCATTATGTATGATCCATATATTAAAAAAAGAGTTTTTTTGGGCACTAAATCTAATTAAAGAAGAAACTTAACTAAAAATACAAAGGAACACATAGGAAAGTTAACTTAGGGATACAATAAACTTGTATTTGGTGATTTGTCAAGCTTATCAGTAGGTTTTTAGCTTATCAATATCTCCACCACTAAAACTTCCTAATTCTTATAGTTTGTTTTTATTGCTTTGAGTTACCTGAGCTGAATTGGAAGGTTTCTGTTGATTCTCATTACTGCCTCATTTTGATGGTTTACTATGTAATTTCCAACAGTGTTCCTTAGTATGTCTCAATTTTTATAATATGTACACCAAAGGCCTTCCTTACTTTCTATATTATGATCATCTTTAGTCAACTCAACTGTCCTAAATTTTATAATTGTATTTAATGAATTATTTAGTGAAGAATTTTTCATGATTTATAGTTCAAGCATTACAATATGTCTACTCTCTTCAACTCTCATAAGTGAAATCATGTCATTCAGTAATGGAACCTCTTTATTCCCCAAGATATGCATCCTTATCTAATTAAATTCAAGATTTAGGCATATAAGACAATCAGACACACCATTGATATATGCATAATTAACCATATCTATACCCTATATTTGATGTAATTTTGCTTGATGGTTTATACTTTTAGGCTCCGTTTGGTTGACGGGAAAGTAGAGTGAATTTGGAATCTAATTCTTCGGAAAATAAATCTATGGAAAGTAAAGATATTCACATGTTTGGATACTTATAAGAATTCTAATAGAAAAGTTGAGTGGATTCTTATTATAGTGTTTGGTATGAAACAATATTTTATGGAATGTAACTTAATTTTGACTTTTGTTTTCAATTATATCCCTACAAACTAAATAAAAATTAAAATCGTTAAATAAAAAAGATGAACCTAAAGAGCAATAATATTCAAATCCAAATATCGGTCAATACTGAAAATTTTAAAAAATAGAACTTTTTTACAAATTTTTCACAAAAATTTAAAATCTCCCTCCCTCCCTCTTATCTCTCCCTTCCCCTTTTTTTCAAAGTTTTTTAATTAGTTATTTTATTTATTTCAACTTTTATAATTATTGTGATTTTTTAATTTTTGTTTTTAAAATAATAATAAATATTTTTATTACTAATAACAATTGTAAATTAAATAAAATTTACAAAAATTATTTTTATTTAAGTTTATTTTAATATTTTATATAATATTTATTAATAAAATATTTTATTTTTAAAAATAAATAATTTAAAATTTATTATTTATAAAGTAAATTTTATTTTTATATATTTTTAATTATTAAATCAAAATTTATTTGAAATTTATATATTTTAAAGTCTTAGAGTTGAGAGAGAAAGAACTATTAAATTAGCTAGTATAATTTTTAGATTAAATTCCTGAAGAAAGTAATCTAAATACCAAGAGGGTGTTGGGATTTAGAATTTAAGGAAAGTGCTACTACTTTCCCTAAATTACGAAAGTTTTTACTTTCCTAACTACTCAGAAAAAAATCAAACAAAATAATTTAAATTTTAAGAAAAATATTACTTTCCTAGTCAACAATCCGTGTTAACCAAACAAGACCTTAGTGTATATTTGGTACTTAACTTGCTCTAAGTGTGTTTAAAAGCATAATTGTCTTCATGAACTTAATTAAAGGAGAAGAATTCGAATGAAAACATTGTATAAAACGAAGATTGGAAGCTCAGAAGGGATGCATGGGCATGCAACAACTAGTGCACTTCTCTCAGGCCATGCAAATTCGCAAATTCTAGAGAGTTTAGGTTATGCATGGCTGTGTATCGGCTCGAGCATCTCCTCATATCCTTGAAGTTAATATGAAAGGACATATTTGGAGGAAATTGAAGAGGGATGACATAGAGAGAAGTCCAGAGACTTTGAGAGGCAAGTTAAGGGGCATTTTTGATCTAGAGAAGTAGAAAATAAGAAGAATTCATCGAAAATATCCAAGAGAATACAAGATCAAACCCTACTTGCAAGAATATTCGATATAAAATAATCACGATGACTTTTAAAATTATGAAACCATTATTTTCTATTCATTTTTCTTTTTCTTATTGTTTGATTTCATTTCTAATCATGTGTAACTAAATTCCTTTAGTGTGTAGGTTAGATGAACCTTATTTTAATACTTTAACATGTTTTGATTCTTTTATTAACTCAATTGGTTTGGCTGATATATTATGATCCGATTAGTTGTGTTATTTATGTTCTAATAGATCCGAAATATTAGATCATTGTATGATTTCATAACACAGAGATTGAGAAATTCTTGTTTGAATTGATATACCATAATTGGAATAAGTTGATTGCAACCTTAAAGATAGGATGACATAAATCTTACAAATTGGGCTATAATCTAATAAAGGGATTCACAAATCAATAAAGTAATCCTATAAACTTTAACTTGAGTAATTCGGTTGAAAACCTTAGGATTAGTTGTTATTAGAATCAAGGTCAGCTATTAGCATACCATAGGAATCTCCATTGTCTAATAAATCAATAAAATAATTGCATAATAAAAAATCAATCTATCAAGAGTTTTAAAATGATTCATAACCTAGATACTAATTTTCTGACATCGATGGTTTACTAAGTGCTTTTTAATTCTTTGATTTTACTTGCTTTAGTATTATTTTCTTATAAATGAAAACCAATTTCTTAGACTAGATAATAGGATAACGGTAATTACTAGCACTCATAGTCCTCATGGAATTGACCCATACTTATCGATACTAGCTATAGCTACACTATGCGTATATAGTTATTTCATAATTGAAACACTTATAAAGCGTAAATCACATATCCTTTTTAATGAAAATTTTTATTTTATCAAAATAATTACTATAATGTATCTCAATTATCCTACAGTGATCTAATCCCTGCCATAAAATTTGTAACAAATTGGAATATTCTATGACAATTTTCCCTCTTTCCTTTGTCTTCTAACATTAACCTTTATATTATACACCTGCGCAACATCCTTAGCCTTGGAATAAGTTTATCGAATGGCATCCTAAATGGCTTGAGCTATTGGGAAAACATGCAATTATCACTAATTTTGGGTGTCATGGAACTCCATGGCTAAGACATTATGAGAGAATCCTCCTTATTCTAAGCATCAAAACATAGTTATCCTTGCTTAGGACCAGTTCCCAATTGGTGATTTATTTTTTCTTTTACCTCAAGGATTGCTTGGACTAGTTTAGGACCACTTCAGCTAGCTTTTCTTCCATCTAAACAATAGAAGATTTTTAAATCGACATTTTGGTTGAACTTCTATTTGAGGATTTGAACTTCCTTTGAAAAGATGCGCTGTGGTTTTGGTGGCATCAAACATGGCTTACACTGTTAAAATTATAAGAAAATAAAAAAGGATAAAAAGATGCAATAAAGTCTGCACAATGATTTAGAACTGCAGCAATGAAGGCTGGATGATCTGAAGTTATAGTAATAAAGGCTAAAAACTTGAAGTGAAGGCAGTTGAAAGGTTAAAAAATCCTATTACTCTGAAACCATATTATAAATTAGGGTTTAGGAAAATTCTTCTTATTCTTTTAAAATATAGGATATATGTTTATATACATATGATTATATTCTACTTTCCTAAATTATAGATAATAAAATATGTAAATTAGAGACTTCCTAAAGTAGTCCCTAAATTATAGACTATTAAATATGCATATAGATTTTTCCACATTTTTTTATAGTGAAACCTTTCATTTACAAGTGATAAGCAAAACTATCTTTTCTTTTCCACCCTTCTATCAATTCTAGATATATTAGTGAAATTATTGCATCCTTTTAGTGAAAGCTTAATTTTATGAATTGTACAATTCAAGGGTGCACAATTATACTAATTGACTATGAGTGTACAAATGCTTTGTTAAATACGTAAATTGTAGGAAAAAATCAAAACCTTGAAAATTTAAAATCCTAAAAAGAAGTTTGAATGCATACAAGATTAGAAATTGATAATCTTATCACTAACAACGTTCTAAATACTATATCTCTTCTTTTCAAATCCTAAAAGTAAGCTTTATTTATTAATAAAACCTATTAACTTCTTTAGTATAGAGTGATAGCAAAGTAAAATTAATCAAGTTGGAAACAATATTTTTAAATTAAATTATCACATATAATAACACATGAGCTTACTTATATTTGGGACTCCCCAAGAACTCGATAAAACCTCGTATGTCATAGAAAGAGTATATAGTTTATAAGCATAATAAATGTAAGTGCAATTTAACTATTTTCTAAAGAAAGGCACTAGAAAATAACAAGCCTAAAAAAGGAATTAGATTCCATTGGTTGTCCTCTCCCCAAACACCTAAGCCTCACTACGTGACAAAGCATCCAACAGAAACATTGTTATACATGCTTTAAAATCAACAAAATTTGACCTATATTTCCAATATAGCATCACTCCATAATTGCATGCCCTAGTATAATCACTACAATATTTTCTCAAGAAAAAAACAATTAATTTATTAGGTTCTAATTTACCTCATAAAAGAGTAGCAATCAGAAGGGCACTTGAAACGATCTATTTAAAATTTATGAAATCAGGGGTACTTTTAAAATCTAGGTTATTGTTTTAATCAAAAAGGGATTAGTATGAATAGTCATTGATAAATGATTAATTAATTATATTGTATACCTATTTTTAGTGTGTTTTGCCTATTATTTGAGATTTTATTGGTATTTTTGGTACTTACTTTGCTTCAAGTGTGTTTTTAGGTAATAATTGCCTTTATAGACTAAATGTAGAAGAATCTAGGCAAAAATAAGGCATAAAAAGTGAGAATTAAAGCAACTTCAAAGATGTACGATTATGTATAGAGACTATGTAAGTTACTATAAATGTATAAAGCTTCGAAGATATTGTTTATGCTCATGTGAAGATATGGTCATGTTTGTGACATATACAACCTTTTATGTAGCCTATTTAAGCTTCTTAAATTGTGTAAAGCCACAATTTATCAGAATTTTAAGATACAGGAATGTGTAAGTGACCATGTATATTTCAAAAACCTTAGTTTCTTATTTTAAAAGGAAATTATGAAGGTTGGATAAATGAGCGAGCAACTAGAGTCATATTAGACAACAAAAAAGGATAAAAGAAACAGTTCTGAATGGAGGATGAGAAAAATAAGAAGATTACTTCAAGACATCCAATAAATTGCAACCTTTCATCCAAGTTTCATAGAGTTTCATTAGAAATAAAGGGGAATATATAGATTACAAATTCTTCTTTTTTCTAATTGTCCTTCTGAATACTTGATGTTTGATTTTTTTTTTGTTTAGGAACTAAATTGATTAGTGCTAAGGTGTGATGAACCATAAGGTAAGATGTATAAAGTGATATAGTCTTTTATTCAATATAAATCAATTGATTGATTTATTGTGATTCAACTATGCGTTTATATTCTTAAACTAATATGTCAGAAATATTAGTTAAATGCTTAATTTTATACGAATGAGATTGAGAAATCCTTTTGATTGAATAAATCTATCATAGTTGGAAGGAGTTGCATACAAACCTAGAGATAGCTCGACATAAATCCTCTAGATTAGAGTCAAACTTAATAGTGAAATTCATGAATCAAGTAATGCAATCTTAGGGGTTTTCATTAGAAAGAGGTTTCAATTAATCAACCAAGGGTTATTAATAGTATTAAGAAAGATATTAATATAAGATATGAATTTCTATGATCCAATAATAAATAATTTAATTGTATGATAAATGTTTAATGTTTAAGATATCTTTGGGGGATTCATCTCCTTAGCACCACTTGTTTGATATTGTTTAATCATAGTGCTTTCTTTTAAATGCACAACTTGATTCGACAGTTAGATAATAAAAAAGGCTTAATACTAGTAGTTACAATCCTTATAGGATCGGCCGGTAATGGCCAATGCTAGCAACTTCTACACTGTGTACATGTGTTAAAACAATAATATCACATACATCAAGTTTTTAACGTCATTTTTAGGGGCTATAATATTAGCAAAATAGATCTTTTAGTAATCTAATCATTGTTACTTATTTTATTTTTTCCTTTTTCCTTTTTATTTATTTATTTATTTTATTAGCTCTTTGATTTTCTTATTTTTCACAAATCTTAGGGTTAGTTTATGATCTGAGCTAATCCATCAAACTTAGTAGACAAAGATCTAGAGATTCATAAAACAACTCATAGAAAGATTTACATAACCCTACTTAGGGAGTTCAAGTTAGATTCACATATAGAAGACTTAGAAGATCATATTAATACCGAAGAATCAGGAACTATGGCATACAAACCAAAAATTATTTTTGATTATTCTTGATTGAAATTGAAGGGATCAGAGTCCAGCATTGTGTGGAAGACTATTAACGTTAACAATTTTGAGATTAAACTAAGTATCATTCAAATGGTGCAATAGTATGTTCAATTTTATGGGCTACAAAGTGAGCACCCTAACATACATATCATAAACTTTTTATAGATTTTTGATACCTTTAAAGTCAATGGTGTCAATGATGATGCAATAAGATTGAGATTATTCCCATTTTCATTAAGGGGTCAAAGCAATTGTTTAATTATCTGCGTAGATCATCACTTACTACATGGGACCAAGTATTAGAGAAGTCTCTTCTGAAGCACATTATGGCCTACCATTATAGATGTAAATTTAAATCTTCTATAATAGGCTAAATCAGACTATGAGGTAAATAATAGATGTAGTAACTAGGAGTACTATGAATAATAAGACACTAGAAGCAGCCCATGACCTCATTGAAGACATGGATATGAATAATTATCAATGGTGTTATTCTTAAGCAAGACTTAGTAAGCCAACGAGGGTATATGAAGCAGAAATAGTTGTGTAATTGGCAAACTAGGTTAAAGCTTTGAGCAAAAAGATTGATGGATTGATTATGAATCCTCTATTTAAAGTTATGCAATCTGAGATGTATGCGCTAGGACATCAAGGTCAACATTGTCAAGCACTACAGTCCGATTATGTGGATTATATAAGGAACTCTTAGACCTTAAAACAATCCATATAGTAATATGTACAATTCGAGAGAGAGGAATCAAACTAATTTCTTTTAGGAATCAAGGGCCAGTAAGGAACAACCTTCTACCAGGATTTTAGCAATATCCACCTCAAGTTAAGAATTAAATTTAAAAGATATAATGTCTAGACTTGTTCAAAAGTTAGACGTAAGGCATCATAAAACAAAGGCTTTTATATATAACTTAGAAATTTAGGTCAATCAACTTACAAAGTTGATTTCTAAAAGATCGTAGAGGAGTTTATCTATTACCACCAAGTCAAATCCTAAATAACATGTGAAGACAATCGCCCTTAGGAGCAGAAAGGAAGTGCAAGCTGATAATAAGATCCAAAGTGAGGAAGAGTCCAGAGAAAGCTAAAGATTTAGTGCATCCTCTAAAAATGGAATTCCAACCTACCATCCCATACCCTGCTAAGTTGAAGAAATATTGCATGGATGAGCAATTTGGTAAATTTCTTGAAATTTTTAAACAACTTCATATTATGTCAAAGATATCAAAGTATACAGAATTATTGAAGGAGTTACTATCCAAAAAGAGGAAGTTGGAGGAGTTAGCTATTATAAGATTAAATAAGGAATGTTTGAAATTTTTTTAAAATAAATTATTTGAAAATCTTAAATATACAGAGAGTTTAAGTATCCCTTTTTTATTGTTAATTTGTTAGTAGAAAAGGGTTTAACTAATTTTCGAGCTAGCATAAATTTGATGCCCTATAAATTATTCAAGAAAATAGGATTAAGGAAACTCAAACCCACTATGATAAGCATTCAACTAGTTGATAGATCTATTAAATATCCTAGGGTTATCATTGAGGATGTACTCGTTAAAGTTGATAGGTTCATTTTCCTAGTAGATTTTGTAATACTTGATATAGATGAAGATATAGAAGAAAATGTGTATCTAGGTCCACCCTTCCTATCCACTACTATAGCTATTATTGATGTTAGCGATAACAAACTAGTTCTTAGGGTAGGAGAAAAAGAGGTTACTTTTAAAATATCTGATTCCATAAGACACCCTCTTAAATATGATGATGCTTATTATTTTATTGATATTAGTGATTCTATAGCTTCAGACATTATGCAGAAATTCCTTTTTAAAGACATGTTGGAGTTTTCTATTATTCAAGGTGAGGACGAAGATGAGGCCAATAAGTCTATTTTAAGAAATAATGAGTTCAAAGGGATGAATAGAAATAAAGGACGAGTTTGAAACCATCCATCGAAGAGCCACCAGAGTTAGAGTTGAAGAAACTTCCTGATCATTTGGAATGTGCATTCCTTAAGAAGGATTCAAATTTGTCCATAATTATTACGACAACTCTAAAATTAGATAAAAAAGAAAAGTTGTTAAATGTGCTTTAGGAGTATAAGAGGGCCATTGCTTGGAAGATCTCTGGCATTGGAGTAATCAGCCATTCCTTTTGCATGCATAATATTCTAATGAAGGAGGAGTTTAAACTAGTGGTACAACCCCAAAGTAGGTTAAATCCTAGTATGAAGGAAGTGGTGAAGGCAGAGGTAATTAAACTTATGGATATTGGTGTGATTTACCCTATCTTTAATAGTTCTTAGGTGAGTCCTTTGTAGGTTATGTCAAAGAAAAGAGGAATGATGGTGATACCTAATGAGAAAAATGAATTGATTCTTATGAGAACCGTTACTGAGTGAAGAGTCTACATAGATTATAGGACGTTAAATGTTGCCACTTCAAAAGATGACTTTCCGTTGCCCTTTAAGGACCAAATGTTGGAGGGCCAGCTAGGCACATGTAATATTATTTTCTAGATGGATTTTTGAGCTATCTCAAAATTATAATTGCCTCAAAAGATTAGGAGAAAATAACATTCATGTATTCTTATGGTATGTTCACTTATAGGAAGATGCCTTTTTTATTGTGCAATGAACCAGCTACATTTTAAAGGTACTTGATGGTCATTTTCTATAATCTAGTCAAAGATATAATAGAGGTATCTATGGATGATTTTTCTATTTTTGGTGATTCTTTTGATTTATGTCTCTATCATTTAAAAAGAATGCTAGAAAGGTGTGAGAAAACAAATATGGTGCTAAACTCAGAAAAATGTCATTTTATGTTACAAAAGGGAATAATTTTAGGCCATAAAATCTCTCATAAGGGTATTAAGGTAGATAAAGCAAAACGTGAAACTATAGAGAAGCTACCACCCCTACCTTAGTTAAGGATATTTGAAGTTTTGATATAAGATTTATCAAGGATTTCTCTAAAATTGCTAAGCCTTTAACCAAGTTTTCAAAGAAAGATGTGTCTTTTGACTTTACTCATGAATGTTTAAATGCGTTTAACATTCTTAGGAAAAAGTTAACGAATGCCCCAGTTATGATTATAACATATTGGAATTTACCTTTTAAGCTAATATGTGATACAAGTGATTTTACAATAGAAGCAATACTTGGACAGTGAAAGGAAAATTATTTTCAGTCAATTTACTATCCGAGCAAGATCTTAACAGATGCTTAAGAGAATTATAATACTACAAAGAAAGAATTGCTAGTAGTGGTTTTTGTATTTGATAAATTTAGAACTTATCTAGTTTTGCTTAAAGTTGTTTATACTTACCACTTTACATTAAGATACTTAATGAATAAATCAGATGTTAAGCTAGATTAATTACATGAATTTTTTGTTGTAGGAATTTGATTTAGAGATTAAGGACAATAAAGGGGCTAAAATTTAACAGTAGACCATCTATCTTGCCTTGAAAACTCAAATTTGGAGGAACTGAATGAAGAAAGCATTGATGATTTGTTCCCAGAAGAGGCATCTATAATTTGGAGGAGGTAGGTGAATTTAAAACTCCTTGTTTTATAGATATTGGAAATTATTTAAGGGTTAAGATCTTACTGATAGGTATTTCCTATTAGCAAAAGAAGAAATTCTTTAATGATTTGAGGGACTATTTTTTGAGAGATTCATATTTGTTCATATTTATGCATACCAAATAGTGAGGAGATGCATACCTCACTCTAAGGGGTGGACGATCCTAGGAAATTGTTATGCTGGACCAATCAGAGGGCACCATATTGCAAATAAGACGGCTTAGAAGATCCTTAAGTCAGGTTTTTATTGGCCTTTAATTTTTAAGGATGCCCAAAGGTATGTAGCTTTTTGTGATAGATGCCAACAAGCAACTAATACTCTCACCGAGATGAGATGCCTCAAGATTTAATTCTTTTTCATAAAATTTTTCATAGTTGAGGCATTGATTTATATGTCCATTTGCAACTTCATTTGGTAATGGATACATAATATTAAAAGATAGAGAGGAGAACCGAGTGGAGCTTGCAACTAAAGAAACATGATTTGTTGCATTTCAATGTTAAAGCCCAAAAGAAACACTACCAAAGGCTTAAGGAGAAGTGGTTTAGTACTATAGATTCATCAATTGGGAGGCGATAGAGTAGGTCGAATTGGCCTAGCAAGTTCAGGACTTGATCAGTGTTGAAGCATTGTCTCATTTCTCCAAGATCGTGGAGCCCTCATACTGGGAGATTACAGTCGAGTTACTCTCCATATTCTTTGTGGAAAAGATCTGCTATAATTAGGACTGGTTGAGTACGATTAACTTCATGATTCTTCAAGAGATAATCAAGATGAGCTATACGGATTTCTCTGTGATAATGAGTTTTTATAACCAAGAGCTTGTACGAACATAGGGTACATAGCCCTTGATTAGACTTTTCATATAAGATGTACGCTCAAGATGTCTAACGCATCATCAATAGGGAGCATAAGTATGACCCAAACAAATCTAAAGAGTCCACCCTTCAACAACCTACACTCCGATACATCGACGAGATTCTGAGTCATATCCTAAGTGGACAGGTTGATAGCTTCATAGTTATTGACAACCTAGATCTCTTCTACCTATGGAGTATGAGCAAGAGGATGTCGATTCACCTGGGGCATGCCTTAGACCAATTCTTTAAGTGTTAGAGCAAAGGAAAGAAGATAGTGACTACTTACATTAAGCCATATACAAGGTATTTAGCAAGTAGGGTGGGAGTTTTCGAGAGGTTACCATCGATGAGACTACTCGGTAATATGGTCACTCTCAATTTGGATATTATGAAAAATATGGATACGGTACGTAGGAAGCGAGGACCAATAAGAGATATTTATTGACTAATCAGTCTTCTAAACTTTGCATACAACTTTAAGAAAATATAAGGATCACCCTAATATAGCAGAGCAGCCACTGAGATAGGGATCACTACCATCCCAAACAGGAGAAGCAATGCAGGAGGAGGCTAGTGCATGATCGCCCAAGATGGTGACACCACGTAGACATCGGGACCAACTAAAGATAGCTCGGATGGAGAAGTATATGAGGCAGATCTTAGGAGTCCAGTGCACTATTTGAGTAAACTAGGCAGCACTGATGAAGTGGATGGAAAGACGAGAGGCACATGATAGATGAATAAAGGAGGTTTTAGTGCAGATGGTAGGATACCTTGGGAAATCCATATTACCTCCACCATCTTGAGCAGCTATATCATCTTTGTCTTTTTAGCAGTATGAGGCTTCAAGACATAAAGATTCTTTAATGACTTACATGCTAGACTTATTAAGAGATTGACAAATGCAAAGACAATATGAATGTTCTATTAGGGTTTTACATAATATCATATGGACTCTTCACTGAATCTAAAATTATGTAAATTTTATTATTCAGGAAAGTACCAATCAATACCTTTATCTCTTTTTCTGTTTTTATGGATATTTTATTTATCCATACTTCTATTGTGTACATTAAGGATAATGTATAATTTTAATTGTAAGGAAGGGGTTCAAATTTCTTAAGCTTATTATAATCTTTTTTTAATTCATATTAACTGACATCCCGATTTAGTTAAAGTATGTCCAAACTACTTTCTATTATTATTAATTATTGAATTAAATTAGTATGCAAATGAGAGTTAGAATAGACTTGCTTTTATAAGTCATATTTTTAGTAATCATTGAGATAATTAATTTGAATGAAAATTACATATTATTTACATATATGAAGTGTTTTGTGAATTTTTTAGCCTAAAAGCAAATACATCATCATTCTAATATCTTTTACTCTTTCATGTATATTATCATACATAATTGGATGATTCTAGAACTTTCTTTTATTATCTATATTGAGATCACATTGTTAAACTAGAAGTATTGAAATGATAAATAAAAAAAGGGCATTCAGATTAACCCTTTACTTTAGCCTTTTTTTAATTTTTATCCTACTATATTTTATCCCTGAGGAGTAACCACTTTTGAGACTTAGCCTTTTTATTGCGTATAACCACATTAACAATCTTTACCATATTTTTCTTGAAAGCTTTTTCATTATGTTTGAACCATGAAGGATTTACATTTACTTGATTGCTTGAAACTTAGATTATAGTGAAGAATTTTAAAGAGATCTAATATTTCTTTGATTGTCGATTTATGTCTCTAAATTTTCTCAAAGAAGTTTTGATAACAACAACAACAACAACAACAATAATAATAATAATATATGTTGCGAGCATAGTAAAAAAAAGTGTTAGAGTTGTTATACCAATGGATTATGGTGTGAAGGACCTGCTTTGTGAAGAACTAAGTTTTATGTAATTTTGTTTATGTAAATTTCCTTCAATATTATTGCCCTTTTATTATCTCTATCGTACCTTTACCTAATCCTTATTATAACCTTGTAACAAGATCATTTGATTTTTGTTTCTAGTTTACTTATAAGTGGTAGAGATATGATTTGATTGCAATTTATGGTTATGAATCCTCCTATGTATTAATTTGAGAGTTCCTCTACCCTTTCCACCCTAAATACTTTAAGTTCATTGAATGAATCCTCAATTAGGTTGTGAAATTTGTGCTTTTGATTAAGAGATTATCTATGTGATTGCTATTGATATTAACTTTTAAAGGTTGGTTCTATGATGACTTGAATATAAGTATATGTTAATTTGATGGATGTGAAATGATAATTTAGTGTGGATGGATAAGTTGATGTTATAAGGATGAAAATTTGTAAGTTTTGTGCTTTGGATTATGATTTGCTTGAAGACAAGTAAAAGCTTAAGTGTGGGATGTTTTGTAGACGATTAATTAACTATATTTATATTTATTATGTTTTGCTTATTATTTGAGAGTTTTATGGTATTTTTGGCACTTACTTTACTTCAAATGTGTTTTCAGATAATAATTACCTTCATAGACCAAAATGAGAGAAAAACAATTGGACAAAATTATGGCATAAAATGGAAGAATTAAAGCCAACTTTGAAGATATACAATCGTATATAAAGACTTTAAGCTACTGTAAGTTTATGAAGCTTCGAAGACGTTGTTTATACCCATGTATGTGACATATACGATCGTGTATGTAGGCTATGAAAGCTTTTAAAATCATGTAAAGTTACAATTTAGACAAGATTTGGAGATATACAGTCACTTACATGGTTGTGTAAGTGATTATGTATATTCTAGAAACCCCAGCTTCTTACTTTAAGAGGAAATTATGAAGGCTAAATAAAGGTCAATTAGACACCAGAAAAGGATAAAAGAAGTAGTTTTGAATGGAGGACTAGAAAAACACAAAGATTACTGTAAGAGATTAGATAAAGAGTAGCCTTTCATCCAAGTTTCAAGAAGATTTCATTATAGACAAAAGGAGGATATATAGATTATAGATTCTTTTATTTTTAATTTTCCTTCTAAATACTTTATGTTTGATTTGTTTTCTTTATTTGGGAACTAATTTTTTAGTGCCTAGGTGTGATGAACCTTAAATCAAGATGGATAGAGTGATATAGTCTTTTATTCAATGCAAGTTTATGCTATATTTAACTTTTTTATATCACAGGTCTTTTGTAGTTACTTAGAAAACTCTATATCACAATTTTAATATTAAATTTTTTAGTTAAATTAATATCATAATTAGGTATAATTAAACAAGATGTTGTTTATAATTGGATTTACAATATTTATAATCACCCACATTTTTAATATAGCTAGTACTTTATGATATAAAACTTTAAACATACAATTCAATTCTTTATTGTAGCATCTATTTTCTAGTTATGTAAACTAGATTATCATTCACGCTCCACATAACTTTTGGTACAGTTATTATTGCCTCCAACATTGGGGACGAGTACACAGTCCCTTCTTAGGATCAAATGTCCTATATTTAATCATTCGGTTTCGCCAGAAAAGGGATCGAGTGCTCTTCCTGGAATAAAATAAGAATTTTTACTGCATTTAAATTTGGTTGCATTAATAAGGGTCGATGTTACTCTTCAACTAATATATATGTTTAGTGTGAGAGAAACATTTGAAGGCTATTGTTTTTGAAAACTTTCTCTAACAATGTTATTTTATATTGAAATTTTAGTTAATCGAAATTAAGTTATTAATTTTTAAATTAAATCGAATCAAAACAATAAGTTCTTAATTTAATCAAGCATAAATTATTTGAAGTTAGCAAAGTTATAACGCCCAAAGAATGTTTATCATAAATTTGAAGTATATTATTTTCGTTAATTTCATGTAAATCCTTAAACTTTATTTACTTGTGTCAAATATTTTGAATTTTATTAAGAAACTAATCTGTCCGTATCCCCAAAATTCTATATAAGATCAGAGAAGCTAATATTACTTAGGTTAAACGATTAATTGGGATGTGTCGTGTACATATTTCATTTGGTTTCGTAAGACCAGACTGAACAGACATGACGTCTTTCCCCAAGTCAACTATACTTGAAAACAGTCCATACGTGCAGAATATAAGACCCTCAATTATTGAGCTGAAATTCCCTTTTTAATTATATTGATTGGTAAGTTACTGTTTGTTTTTACTTCTATTTTTAAATTTTTATTTTTATTTGAAATTTAACAAAAAATTTATTTGATTACTTTAAAATAAAAATATTTTTAAATTTTAACTCCTTCTGTGTTTGTCCTAGATCCTTCACATGAATTATATCTTAACTATTTAGATCATCCAAATTTCATGCTCTCTAATCATCCCCTTCAAGGGGAGAATGGTCACTGGAAGTGTCTTGTGAGGTCTCACTTACTGCTAAAATGCAATAGCATGGTCATCTCTTGGCTCTTACATTCTGTGGATAAGGATATAGTAGAAAGTGTATTATATTGCTCTACAGCTCAGCGTATTTGGGAAGAATTGGGATAGAGATATAGTCATTCTTTTGGAACCAGAATTTTCAAGTACAAAAGGATCTCTGTACAATTTGTCAAGGCAATCTCTCTGTTTCTACATATTTCACTAAATGCAAGATGTTATGGTATGAATATGGGACTTTAATCAATATACCACCATGTACTTGTGCTTCTAGCCCCGCACTAGCTACCTTAATGCAAAACCGGCAACTGATGCAATTCCTCATGGGATTAAACAGTGATTATGTTCATATAAGAGGAAATATTTTGATGTTCAATCCTCTACCGCCTCTCAGCCAAGCTTACTGTATGATCCTCCACGGGAAATTCACTCTTCTGCACTTGTTATTGTTGATTCTTCTGCTTTTGTGTCTCAACAAAAGTTCTCTGGCACTATTGGCTCAGGCAATTACCAAAAATTTCCTTATTTATAATAGCAAAATTAGTTCAATCAGAGCAAGAGTAATCTGTTTTGCAATTATTGCAAAAAGCCCGGACATCCAATTAAAAATGCTTTAAGTTGCAGAAAAAAAAAGGAGGGTTTGACAAAGGAAAAAAATTAGTAGCCTCAGTTCAACAACATGGTGGTGAAGCACAATTCCAGAACATTTCTGAGTGCAATTATGCCAACCTTATAGGTAGTTCTGCCGCATCCGAGTTTCACTCATGAACAGTATAATTAGTTGATTGCTCTGTTAAGCAAACACAGTCTAGAGAGTTCTTCACCCATTCACTCCCATATGGAGTTTCTCTTACTCAGAAGAAGTTTACTCAAGAATTACTTGATAATTGTGGCTTTCCTCTCACAAAACCTACTGCTACACCTCTACCTCTAAATTGCAAACTCACAGCTGAAGATGGCGATCCTCTTCTTGATCCCAACGACTTTAGAGTCATAATTGGTATGCTTAATTATCTCACCATCACAAGGCCAGAACTTGCCTTCACAGTTCAGACTTTAAGTCAATATGCAAAACCCTAGAACCTGTCACCTGCTTGCTTTGCAACATACTCTCAAATTATATATGGCACTTATGGTCAGGACATAATCCTTCGAGCTACTGATCAACTCAAACTTCAAGCCTTCTCTGATTCTGATTAGGCCTCTTGTGCCTTTTCACAAAGGTATGTCACTGGTTACTTGGTGATGCTTGGTAATTCTCCAAATAGCTGGAAGTCCAAAAAGCAAAGCACTGTATCCAAATCTTCAGCAGAAGCGGAATATAAAGCTATGACTAGAGATCACTTGGCTTGTCAATCTTCTTGGTGAATTGGGTGTTCATTATCTAAAGCCAGTTTTTCTTAGATATGACAACCAATCTGCTCTTCTTATAGCCAAAAATCCTGTCTTTCATTAAAGGACAAAACAAATAGAAATCGATAGTCATTTTACACGAGAGAAGGTCATAAAAGGACTATTGCAGCTCACTTATCTGCCTTCCCACCTCCAACTTGCTGACGTTCTGACCAAGATTATCCCCTTTGCCCTCATTCGTCTCTTTTACACAAGCTGGGAATGTCTATTCTAAACAATTCTCCAGCTTGTGGGTATTGGTTTATACCCTACAGCCAATCGCTTTGGTTGTAGTTTAGTGATAAATTATTTAAAAGGCATATTTATCTTGTACATATTTAGATGTATATGATAAAGTCCATGGAATAATTATACATTGCAAATGAAATTATAATGAAATTATAATTGTGAGATTCATATTGCATTTATATAATATTCCTAAATGTTCCTAGTCATTGTTCTATTAAGATTGGACATTAATAGAA
>JANSVA010000002.1:17592047-17603298 GCA_025504915.1 Erythroxylum reticulatum | reverse complement strand
TTTCTAGTAGTTAGTGAGAAAATAGAAAGTTGCAAATTTTAATAGAAATAAACTTTTATGTAATGTAATGGATTATATTTTCAAAGTTCTTTTGATTGAGGATTCCCAAGGATAAACCTAAAATATGCTTATTGCACATGAATTCTTATGACTTTGAATTATTGCCATCACTTCTTAAGGAAATTATGAAATATTTACATAAATATCTTTATTTCGTTGGTCTAGTTATATAAATGTTGTGTTAAATCTTCTCCAGACAGATATCACATTTTTAATAAGCACTCTAACATGATAATGACTTGCCTTGTTTGTTCTGCAGTTTGCAAAAATCTAGGTGACTCATAATCGACATTTCCCTAAAAACAAAATTTGCAAGAAATAAAAGTTGCTCATAAAATCCAAAAATCATAAAATAAAATATTTGACTAATACATTAATGAACTCATATTCATGATAAAATTATGATTATTTTAATTTACTCAAAATCACATTTTCAGTTATTATTTAACTAATCATAATAACATATACTTTTATATTTGATTAAAAATTCACTTCTAATTACTATGAAACCAATCAAATTAAATTATAATTTTGATAAAATTAGAAACTTTTTAATTTAAAGTAATAATTTTAATGTAATTTTAAACTTATTTCTAATTATAAAAATATATTTTGAATTAATTAAATCAAATAAAATTAATTATTCATTTAATTAGAAACTCATTTCTAATTATTATTAAACTTATGAAATAATTTAAAGTCAATTAGAAATTTATTTCTAGTTATGATTGAACTAATCAATCTTAAAATTTATAATTGCTTAGAAACTTACTATATATTATTTCTAAATAAAATTTATCATTTAAAAACTCAACTTCTGTTGTTTTATAGCCCAAAAAATTTGTAAAAACTTAGCCCATTGGGGTTATCACATAATCTGGAATGTAGATGGCCCCTATGAGTTTATGATCCATTTGGCCCATTTTCTATGTGTGTAACCTTAATGTGTTTTTTGGGTTAATTATAAAAAATTCTCAAACTTTGGTCAATTTTGCAATTATAGCCTGAACTTCAAAAAGTGGTGATAAAATGCTCAAACTTTCATTTTTTTTCAATTATAGCCCGAACTTCAAAAAGTAATAATAAAATACTCAAACTTTCAATTTTTTTCAATTCTAGCCCAACGTTAGTGTTTCAGCTTTTCCCTTCATTTTTTATTTTTTTTCTCTCAACACCCTCACACTTCGATTTTTAGATTACGCAGCCCTAACACCTCATGTTGAGGGTGTCTGGAGAATGAACTAAAAATGAAGAGCTTATTGGTGTAGTACGCTATAATACGAGACTAGTTTGAGATGACGGAAGAACAATAAAAAACAAAGGGTTGAGGGCATTGGGAGAACAAACAGATAATAAAGGGCTAAGGCTGTCAAAACTAATTTAGGAATTCTATTTTTAACAACAACGTCATTTCATTAATCTTTATTTGTTGTGTTAATTTTGATTGATCCATATCCATTTTTCTCTTTAGAAGCCATTTTCCTTGTTAGTTATTTATCTATGTGAGGAAATTTCCTTGAAATCTCAAGTCAATTACTTCTATGTTCTGTAAGTAGGTTTGAAATTATTTTCAAGGACTTATACTATTAATTCTTCCAACAGTTTCATAATGAAATAAAGTATAATTGAAGTCCTTTAATATCAACCATGGTAGGTTCATAGTTGGGGCTATTAGGTTAAGTTCCTGCACAAGTCAGCTCTCTGAAAACTAGTATTAAAAGCATATATGAAGGTAATACATACATTATGATTTATTTCTTTGTGAGTCGCCCATAGATGAATAGCTAAGTATAGGTTTTATAAGCATATATTTCCAATTGAGCAGGATTATTTGCTACTAATATTATACCGTTGTAGTGCACTTTATGATTAATGAGGAATTTCCAATCCTTTTACATAAATCCTACCTTTCCACTCCTTACCTCCTTGGTCTTTATCACTAAAAGGCTATATAAGCTTAGCTTTATTGAGCTAATATAGTCTTTAATAACTAGTTACTTATTAAGGTTATTCAAACTCCTTATGTTCTAAGCACTGAGGAGAATTTAATTGCATTTACATCCTGTGAGCTTTACTTACTCAATTCACCTTTAGGAACAACACTAACCCAAATTCTCATCTCTTATATAGTTGACTGGTTAGCTATTAAGTTGGGTTCAATTTCCTTTTATGGGGTCTCCTAGCATTGTTCTTTATTGGAGGTACTTTTTATACCCTTTCCTATATAGGTTTTTAGGTTCAATTTAATAAGACATATATAAGTTATGAGGGCTATCTCAATAATCAATTTCTAGTAGTTGGTGAGAAAATAGAAAGATGCAAATTTTAATAGAAATAAGCTTTTATGTGATGTAATGGATTATGTTTTCAAAGTTCTTTTGATTGAGGATTCCTAAGGATAAACCTAACATATGCTTAGTACATATGAATTCTTATGACTTTGAATTATTGGCATCTCTTCTTAAGGAAATTATGAAATATTTACATAAATATCTTTATTTTGATGGTCTAGTTATTTGAAAACCATAAAAACCTTATACATAAAAGTCTATTGTATTAACAAAGGTCATTGAATAATACCATAATAAGACATGCTTACTAATGAAAACCATAAAAGATCAATGACAAGATGCATTGTTTTCTAGCTCTTAACAACAATAGAAGCATTGGTATATACCACATATAGTAATCTTAACTTATGGCACTACAAGAGTTAAGACATTTAGTGATAACTTTTTTGTGAATAACTATCATTTCATCACAGATATAAAGTTTTTTGACAAAATAATTGATTGGCACTATTATTTGGATTAACTATGATGATTTATTTTTTTGTCACTAATACAATGGTAATTGTGACAATTTAGTATCTTTTACAATTAAATTGTCACTATTAGTTTATTATCACACCATATTTTACTTTTTGTGACAAAAACTTTTGTCAATAAGATTCAATTAATTGGTGTCTACTTACTATTGTAAAAAAAAGGGAAATATCAGTATGGACACTATTACTCATAATTTAGTGACAACTTTTTTGTGACACTATTTTTGTAACATGCAACTTTCATACTTATGACGAAATCTGTTATATAGTCACTGATGCAAATTTCTTTTACTACTAATGCAATTCCATTGTTGAATTGATAGTTTGATGTGTGACAATAATAAAGACATTAGTGACAACAAACTAGTTATAAATATGTACAGTTACTGTGACCATATAGTGTTGTCACACATTCCATAGTTTTTAATGTCGGTACTTTTGTCATAATAAAATGAAGTACTGTTATGACTTTATTCGTCACTACTTTATATTATTTGTATCGATAAAATAAATATGTAATGTTACTATTGTTGGAATCCAACCGTGATCAAGTTATGGATGTAGAGGAAAACAGAACTTTTTACGAATTCTGAGTGGATCCCGATAATTAAATAAAATTGAATAAAAACAAAAAACAAAATAGAAATTGTACCTTGTTTGTCTTCCTGTTAAAAAACCTTTGAAATCGTTTCGATTGATTAATCACTAGCTGTTTAATTGTTTAGCCTTTGATGGTATCTACAGAGCAACTCTCAAGATTGATTTAAGAGGAAGAAGACAAAGTGCCAGCTTCTTAACGTTCTTCTTTTATTTAAATAGAAAATTCATTAGGGTCTTTGATTAAAAATAAATTTCTTTAATTATAATTAAAATCAAATTCTAATTCTAATTAATTTAATTTTAATAAAATCAAATATCTTATATTTGATTCCCAAAGTTTCTCAAACTTTATAATTAATTCCAGTTTAATTAAATTGAATTTTCTTTTACAAATTACTATTTGATGTGTGACCCATCAGGTTCCTAACAAATTGGCAATGATTATAAATTACAATTCTAATTCACAATTAGAATTAGATAAATTAAAAGAACAATTAGAATTAGATAAATTAAAACTTCTTTTAATTTATCTTTAATTCTCCAATTAAATAATTCATAATCATAAATCATGATTGATGTCTAGCAACATGTCGTGATTACCTAAATAGTAAGAATGTCAAAGTGATTGACCTAACCTGTCCATGCATGGTTATGATGTATAATTTAATCCTTTCGTCATCCAGTATTCCAATTGGACAGAGTATAGATACAATGTCTACTCTTTTCATTCAATCATGTTCATTCTTGCTAATTAGTAATTGATTTATAATTGAAATTTGAAAGCACCTTTTCAAATGTCAATTCACTTTGGCCAGAGAATTTCATAAATCATTACTAATCAAGAACAGTAAAGAATTCTCTCTAATTATTTTAGAGTGACGAATCCTTTATTGACTTACTCAAGTATCTCTACATGGTTCATATTGCATCTAAGTACTACCGACTAAATTATCCTATGATGATTCATAACTAGCATCAAAATACAGTAATTTCCACACGAGATACCTTGATAATCTCAAGTTTGAGGATAAATTATATAACCATGATTATGAGATAATCCACAGACACAAGTAATATTCCATTCTATATTCTCATAGTTGGGTCAGTTCAGTGACTTATTCTCTAATAATCACCCATAGAGAAGTTTAAGTATCTCCATACTTTGATTTATGAGATCAATTACTTTCTTCATAATAAAGAAACATAATGTGTGCTAGTTTTACCGTTTCAACAATATCCCGTCTTGATGAAACTACAACTAGGAACATTTAGGAATAATATATAAGTGTAAAATGAATCTCATAATTATGATCTCATCATAATTTCAATTACACGGTAATTATTACAAGGATTTTTACCTTTAGTATTAAAACATAAAATATTAATTAAATTAATACATAAAAATAAATAAAGCCATTTTTATTAATTAAAATAATGTCATACATTAATTTACATCCAATTGATTGGTCGCAAAGGTGTAAACTAAAAATCTCCTATTTTCACTAAAGCCAATCCTCTATGAATCTAATACCATATCCATCCATATGTCGATCATGTCTCTTTTACTAGATTCTCTTCAGCGGGAACTCGCTCTAGCGTTATGTCTTTTTGCCCCACTGTCTCCCTAATCAAGTGAAAGTTCCTGAGTACATGTTTGGACCATTGATGAGACCTAGGTTCCTTTGCTTGCGCAATAGCACCATTGTGCTCACAATATAATACTATAGGCGCTAGGAACCACTCCAAGTTTAGTGATGAATTTCTTGATCCAAACTGTTTCCTTTGCAGCTTCTGACATTGAGATGTACTTTACTTTGAACGTTGAATATGCAGTGGTTAATTGTTTGGAACTCTTCCAACTTACCGCACCACCATTTAGAATGAAGATGTACCCTGATTGTGATCTACTATCATTAGGATTTGACTAGAAACTAGTATCTGAATATCCTTGAACTCTCAATTCATCTCCTCCATAGACCAAGAAAACATCTTTGGTTCTTCTCAAATACTTTAAGATATTTTTTACAACCATCTAATGTCCCTCACCAGGATTAGATTGAAATGTGCTCATTATGCTCAAAGCATAAGAAACATCTAGTCTAGTGTATGGAATACAATTGCTGAAGCATACAGAATACAATCCATTTTATCTATCTCCTCTTGTGTCTTTGGACACATTCTGTGAGAGAGAATTCCATATGACATGGGTAAGAATCCCCTCTTGGAATTCTCCATACTAAATCTCTTTAGTAGATTATCTATGTACATGAATTAGGACAATCCAAGCAACCTCTTTGATTTATCTCTATAGATCTTTATTCCTATAATATAGGCTGCTTCTCCCATATCCTTCGTAGAAAGGTTATTGGATAACCAAATCTTTATAGATTGTAGTATAGGTATGTCGTTTTCAATTAGCAACATATCATCCATATATAGTACTAAGAAAACGATTGCACTCTCACTAACCTTCTTATAGACACATGGTTCATTCATATTTTTGATAAAATCAAATTCTTTGACTATCTCATCAAAATGAATGTTCTAACTTTATGACGCTTGCTTAAGTCCATAAATGGATCTTTGTAATTTTCATATTTGATCAGGAAATCTTTTGGATTCAAAACCTTTAGGTTTTGTCATATATACATCCTCCTACAAATTCCCATTGAGCAATGTTATTTTGACATCCATATGCCAAATTTCATAATCATGATATGCTGTTATAACTAACAAGATCCCGATGAATTTTAGTATAGCTACTGGCGAAAAGGTTTTATCAAAATCAACTCCTTGTTTTTATTTGTAACCTTTAGCTACTAACCTTGCTTTATACATATGTACATTACCGTCCATGTCAGTTTTCATCTTAAAAACCCACTTGCATGCAATAGGTACAATATCATCAGGTGCATTAACCAAAGTCCATACTTGTTTAATATACGTGGATTCAATTTCAAACCTTATAACTTCTTGCCATTTTAAAGAATCAATGTCAGACATTGCTTCTTTAAAAGTAGTAGGCTCATCATGTATAAGTGATACATTATCCTTTCCCTACTTAATACATAGATCTAATCTAACGAGAGGACGATGTATTCTACTAGTTCATCACAAACTATGTTTCTCTTAAACTCTCGGTTATACATCATATGTATCAACTTGAGGTTCTTGTTCCATTTCGATGTGACTTTATGGCTTTTAAACTTCTCTAAGTTCAACCTCACTCCCACTACTTTCTTTGAGAATAAGTTCTCTTTCTAAGAATGTGGCATGTCTTATGACAAACATCTTTTGCTCAATATAATGATAAAATTAATAACCGAAACTCTATTTCAGATACCCCACAAATTTGCATTTATCTGATTTAGCTTGAAGTTTATTAGATATAGCATGCTTCATATAAGCTTCACATCCTCACATCTTTAAGTGTGATAATCTAGGTCTTCTACTAGTTTATATGTCATATGGTGTCTTATCAACTGATTTAGATAGAACTCTATTTAAAATATATATTGCATTTTCATTTGTGTATCCCAAAAGGACATAGGAAGGACTGCATGACTCATCATGGATCATACCATATCTAATAGTATACAATTTCTCCTCTAAAAAACTCCATTATGTTGTGGAGTTACAGGAGGAGACCATTGTGAGAGAATCCCATTCTCTTTTAAGTAACCAAGAAACTCGTAGTCTAAGTATTCACCACTTTAATCTGATCTAAGTGTCTTAATACTTTTGCCTGTTTGTTTCTCAACCTCTAGTGTAAATTCTTTAAACTTTTCAAATAATTCGGAATTTTGTTTATCAAGTACACATAACCATATCTAGAATGGTCATTTACAAATGTAATGAAATATGAGAATCGACCTCTAGCATTGCTGGACATAGGCCCACATATATCTGAATGTATTAATTTTAGTAACTCACTAGCACATTGTCCCTTTCCCTTAAAGGGTATTTTAGTTATCTTTCCCTATAAACAAGATTCACAAGTTTCATATGATTCATAATCAAAAGGATCCAAATATCCTTATTTATGTAATTTTGTGATTATAGTTTCATTGATATGACCTAACCTACAATGCCATAAATAAGATGGAGTTTGGCTACTTAATTTTCTTTTCGTACTATTTATATTAAGAATTGGTCTTTCAAGATCTAACTTATACAAACCATTTGTAAGTAATCTAGATCCATAATAAACATCATCTTTATAAAAAAAACAACTGTTATTCTTAATTACAAAGACAAATCCATTGAAATCTAAATAAGAAATAGAAATGATGTTTCTTGTAATAATAGGAATATAATAACAATTATCAAGTTCTAATACAAGGCCAGAAGGCAAAGTTAAACTACAAGTTCCTACAGCTAATGCAGCAACTCTTCCTCCATTGCTAACTTGCAGGTTTACTTTACCTTTCTTCAATGATCTACTATATATTAACATCTGCATGTTATTACAAATATGAGAACCACATCCAGTATCTAATACCTAAGTATATAGAACAAAAGTAGAAGATTAATCTTAATCATAAATGTACCTGAGGAAACAACTTCCTTAATCTTCTTATCTTTCAAGCTAACAAGATAAGATAGGCAATTCCTTTTCCAATGTTCGTTGACTCTGTAATGAAAACATGTGCCCTTATCATTGCTCTTCTTCTTAATACCTCCTTTAGCCTTTACTACATTAGTAGAAGCCTTTTGTCTTGCTTTTACTACTGTGAAAAGATGAAACTTAGAGACTTCAATATCAGATCAATGTTTAACTCATGGTCCATGACAAAACCTAATTAGGCCAATTTTTCATTATACCCAATCATCTTCAGCATATGTAGGTTGACTAAAGATCCTTCTGTCGTCTTGCATTGAAACAGTGATAAGTGTAAATTATATCGTGTTTTAGGGTATAGTTTGATATGTGTTTAGTCGTTAATTCAATCTTTTAGTATATATTTAGGTTAGAATTGTGTTAGTTTGTTAATTATTTATGTTTTAAGTGTTTTATGGGTTAGTACAAGTCTTTAAGCTTAAATATTATAGTATTGAGGTAACTTGATGTCTTTGCTAGTGTTTCAGGGTCAACATCGAAGAATGAAGGAGTTTCAAAGACATTTGAGGCAAAACAATGGCCTACGATCGTGGCCTACATGCGATGATCGTGACAGAAGGCTCAGATGTTAGCTAGAATCGTGGCCTTTGTCGGGCAGACACGCAGACACTCACGAGCGTCAAGTTTGAGGGCTTTTTTGGACCTTTCGGACCTCGAAAAACCATAGGGTTACCCAAAACACAAGAGGATATAAAAAGAAGAGAAAGAGGCAGAGACAGAGCTTTGGCATCAGCCACCTTGAGAAACCTTAGAGAGAGATCATCGAGAGATAGCGGAAGAGAAGAAAGAAGAGAGAAGATGAGAAGAAGTTGACTCGACGTACTTATTGGATCAGGTGGTTTCCTGACATCACTGCCTCCTGTCATCCATTTTAGATTGTATTTCCTATTTCTTTCAGTTTTATTATTACATAAAATTGGATTGAATAGTTGATGATAGGATCTAGAATGTCAAGGATGTTCTAAACTCACCTTCGAATTTTTATTCTTGAATTAATGATAATATGATTTTTTATATGTTTACTGGATATTATTATGGTTTGATTATGTGATTGCATAATTTGATAATAAACTGAGAGGGTGAATCAAATAAAAAATGATTAAATTGGATTAACGAGAGTTAGGTGATTTAATAGAAACTAGAATTAAATCAGTTTGAGAATTTGTGTGAAGAGAGAGCTTGTATAGGTTTTCAATAGTATAGGTTTTCAATAGTTTATTAGAGAGCTTTAGAATCAATTAGGGTTTTGGATAGTTTGTGAATTGACAGATTGCACCCTCCATAATTTGATTAGGGTTTATGATTTAGGGTTAGTGGTTATAACTCGAGAGAGAGTAATCAACCCTAGGATATTCTAGAACCAACAATCTAGTAAGTCAGAACCAACAATCTAGTAAGTCATAATCAGTTAGGTTAGCATTAAGGATGGGTAAAATTTCCTTTCTCTCAATTAGTAATTTCCTTAGGTTGATTCTTAGGTATGTTGCAAATTGCCTAATAATTAGTATTTTCGTGTTTAATTCTTAATTTGATTGATTGAATTAAATTCTCTTATTAGTTTCGTTGCATCTGGCCTTAGATTTTAGGATTAGATTAGTTCCCTCATCGTGGAATCAACACCTTTGGTACTACGCTAACAGACCATACACTTGCGGATTATTGAGGGTTAACAATTAAAGACTACACATAACCAAACCACAATCTAGTTTTTGACACCGTTGCCAAGGAGGCAATTAGTTTAATTCTTTAGTCTAAGGCGTTTTAGTTAGCTTTTAGTTTATGTTCTTTCTTTTTATTTCTGAATCCGTGCTCTTGCCTGAAAACAATAGTTAAAAGAAGTTCAAGTCATGCAACTGAAATGTTAGAGCTAGATATCAATTGATTAGAACAATCAATTAGGAAAGCTCGACGCGACCAAGATGAAGAAATAAAAAAAGCAATAATGACCGAGGAATTTCAACAAGTTTTGGATCACGAAGTGAACCAAGGACATCAACAAAGAACCCTTATGGATTTCATGAGACTGTTTAATGTGACTAACCAAGGAGTAGCTAGGCCACCCGTACAAGCAGCCTCTTTTGAAATTAAACTAGCCCTCTTAAACATGCTTCAATAGAATGTGCAATTCTATGGACTAACGAATGACGATCCCAATGAAAATATAGTAAATTTTCTTGAAATATGTGGTACCTTTTAGTACCATCAGATGTTGGAGGATGCGGTAAGAATTAGGCTTTTTCCTTTTACCCTAAGAGATAGAGCAAATCTTGGTACCACTCTCTCAACCCAGCCAATGTCACCACTTGGGATCAACTAGTTCGTGCATTTTTAAACAAGTATTTTCCCCTTACTAAGTCCACGAAGATTATCAAAGGGATTAGCAACTTCTAGTAAAGTGACAAGGAATCAATCTATAAAGTGTGGGAACGATACAAGGACTACAACGAAAATGCCCACACCATAACTTACCTCAGGAGTTCTTGTTACAAACATTCTATAATGGAGTAACCCCATATACGAAATGCATGATTGATGTAGCTTCAGGAGGATCACTGATGAGAAAGACTACTGTGTTGGATCAGGAAAAGAAAGCATGCCATATTTGGGAACCTGTAGATTTCAAAACTTTTTAGAAATCTTATTTGTAGCGGTAGCAATATATCCAAATCATGATGCCAATCTATACATGATATGGTATAAGGATAATAATAAATATAAATAAGATAGTGATATTACCGACTCCTTCTCTATAGCTTTAATTCCTCGTTACACTATCCTCTCCTACTTCTTGTATCCAAAGCCTTTGCTTTTGAATCCTTTCCTTTGTCAATCTATCCTCTCCTTGTTGTTGTATCCTCAAACAATTTGATTTACCTCTTGGTCTTCCAGGACAACTTGGTTAACAAAATCCTTTGGTGGGAAAGGAGACGAAATATTTGGAGGAGATTTTTCTTAAAAGAAATGAACCAAAAATGAAACTCTTCTCTTGCATATTTCGGCTCACTCATGCATGAAATAAAAGAGAGAGTCAAATCATACAAGAATTCTTTCTTACAAACTTAATTTCGGTTATGCATGGAATGGAAGAAGAGAATAACATCCAATGCATCACTTCTTACTTTAATCAATCATAAAGTAGCCAA
>JANSVA010000002.1:17581379-17591947 GCA_025504915.1 Erythroxylum reticulatum | reverse complement strand
CCCCCCCCCCCCCCCCCCCCCCCCCCCCCCCCCCCAAGCCCTACTCCAACACATACAACCCTGGGTGGACCTAACTTCTCTTGGATGAATAATGCTAGAGGATAATTCACACCCCACGGAAAACCAGGTTTACAAAAAGATAAATCAAGCTCTATGGAATCCAAGTTGGATAAGATTTTAGATAAAATTAGAGGCATGGAGGATGCATATAGGAGGCTTGAAAGCAAGTTCGAGCAAGTCACTAAAAACCAAACCTCTTCAACACACAATCTGGAGGTCCAAGTAGGTTAACTAGTAGAGGCAATTTCAACTCAGAATGTAGGAACCCTTCCAAGCAATACTGAATCTAATCCAAAGGAATGGATTATGGCCATTACTTAAACCTAGGAAAAGAAATTCGAACATACAAAAGAAGATGGAGACAAAGGAGAAGGACAATCAAATATGGAATTCCTTTTAAGTAAACTTATAATTAAGCCAATCAAGGAACCTCGACCAAAATTTCCATGCCCTATTCTAGCTTAGTGGAAGTCAAATTCAAGTAAGGCGATAAGGAATTTTAAGGAGGTTGAATTAAACAATGTTGAGGACATAACGAAACAACTACAAACGAGGCTCAAACTAAGGGAATGAATCAAGAAGAAGGTTAAAGAGCTCATAGCGGAAGAAAACCCTAAAATAACACAGAAGAAAGAGAACCTAGGATATTTTTACATTCCTTGAAGTATCAATGAAGTTAAAATAGATAGGGCGTTTGCAAATTTGGGAGCGAGTATTAATATGATGCCTTATACCTTTAGTCAAGAATTGGGATTAGAAGAGTTAGAACCCACTACGTTATTGTGAAAATAGTGGACATAACAGTTCATCGACCGAAGGGTATTATTAAGGATGAGCAAGTATAGATTGATATATTTACCTTCCCTACAGACTTCTTTATATTGGATACTGAAGAAGATGTAGAAACCCCTATGGTCTTTGGACGACCATTCTTGGCTATTGCTCGCTCAATAATTGACGGGTTTGAACTAACTTTGAGGGTTGGAAAGCTCAAATAACCTTCACTGTGTTGAAGAATGACAATAGTTCTCCCTTACGTACAACTAGTATCAAAGAAACCAAACCTTAAGGACAATGGGAAGATATTGAGGATCCTAGGAATGCATTTAAAAAAGAAATGATCGCGGAGAAGAAGGTGAAGGAAGATAAAACAGAAGGAAGTTGGAACACAGGGTATGGTAGCTCATGTGCAAATGGTAAGATTGATAACTACGCTACCATTGCACAATTCATTTAAACTACCTTGAGCATAAGAAGAGTGTTAAGCTACCGACGTTAAAAGAAGCATTGCATGGGAAACAACCCATGGATTGTTAATTTCATATTATTTCCTTTGAAATTTACATAGTTTGAATTTCATAGTTAGGTTATTTCATTTCCAAATAAGCTTGAGAAGTTATAGGACTTCGACATGAGTTAGCTGATCGAGGAAGTAAGCAAAAAAGACGTGAAAGAGTTATAAAAGAGTTAGGAAGGATCTCAGGAATGTGTAGAAGGACAAAAGAAGAAAAAAATTGGAAAATTGGTGGAATTATTGTAGGTCATAATCGTGGCCTACTGCAGGGTAAGACTATCCACGTGATTTTTAGCTAAAATTTTTACCATTTTACCCTTCATTCACCTATATATTCATTTCATACTTCATTTTTTTCACTCACTTTCATTCTAACTTTATCTATCTAAGTTAAAACCTCCAAACACTATCATTTCTTGTTAACCAAATTCTAAATTTCTACTTTATTCCAACTTCCACCTACTTGCAATCCATTATGACGCTTATTAAGCAGTCAGCGAAGCGCAACCAATAATTGGGACAAAATCAAGTCTCGACCTGAGGGAGAAGGAATAGGGCAGCAGATTTCAAAGCACCCTTCCCAATTACACAAAGGAGGAAGGTATTCGATTTCAATCCCTTAATGTTAAGCAAATAGTAGTCCCGAAATACTTTGATTGTGATGCACTTGATAGGTTAGAATTGCGAGATAGTGTAGAGAATTTAGCCAAAAGAATTCAGTGGTCCAAGTTTATTTCGAACCTAATAACCCTAAGGAAATGTGGTACTTATAAGCTGAACATTGAAATCCTGTGTGATATTTGCAATTTCCCCAAATCTTCCATTATCGATCAACATAATGATTTTTGTGCTTCTCGCTATTGGAATGAGCTCATTGGGTTAGAGTGATTTGACAGTAAGAATTCCCACAACAACATTATACGAACCCATGAGAACTTGTTATTATATAAATTCATGTTTCAAATAGTTTTTGACAAATCAAAAACCAACGAATGCTCAACGAAGGAATTTTTTCTGTTGTGGTGCATGGGTCACAACATCCCAGTGTGCACCTCCACACATGTGTTGAATGCTATTGTTATGACTCTATATAAGAGGAGCAACAATTTAGGTATGGGGTACTTGGTTTCCACCATTGGTAAGTATTATGGTGTGGATTGTAGTGGTTTAACTGTCTACCTCTTAGATTTTCTAAATCACCATCACTTATGGCATGTTGAAATCCGAAAGTCCCATATCATGGAACTCTAGGACATCAACCATAAGACTCGTATGAACATCAGGGCCATTTAGGCGAGTTTTAGCACAATGTAACCTTAGTAGGTAAAAGATGACACAAATAGCGAGGAGTCCGAAGAGGAAGAAGACACAGAAGAACTTGGTTGGAAGAAAGTGCTCGATATAATCTCGGCTAACACCAAGGTAATTATAGATACATTTGCGGAGAATTTTAGAAGGATGAAGGAGATGGCTAGCACACAACAACATCAGAGTTGGGACATACGTCGAATTCATTGATGCTTCAAGGCTTAAGGCATCCAAATGCCACCTCGGATACCATCCTCGCCTCCATCATCGTGAGGCTTTATTTCTAACCCTTTTCTTGTAAATTTATTCTTTATTTTTGTTTTTTTATTTTACTTTATGCTTTCTTCCTTCCATATGTGTTTGTTTATCTCCTTCTCATATTGAGGACAATGTGTTGTTCAAGTGTGGGGAGGGTTGTACATTTTTTTAGTGTGAATTTTGAATATTGTATGATAGTTTGTTTAGGTTGTACATTGCGAATTGTGTGAATGTGTCGATGGCTTAAATGGAATGAAATCGATTTAATTTTGAACATAATTTATTAGGTTGTGAAGAGTCATTAGCTCACAAAATTAGCTAAAATATGCAATTTAAATAGGATTTAGTGTTAGTTTATCACCCTATAAGTTGTCACATTCATATATAATTTTAGGTCTTTCGACTAAAGTAGCTTTGCTAGTATTTTTGTTATGAAAACGAGTAGCTAAAGCAATAAGGTTAGCATTAAATAAAAAATGTTTCTAAATTTTAAATAAATAAGTATTCCGCTAGCCTTCGAGTTATGAATAGAGCTAGTAGTTAGTAGAGAATGTGATATAATCGAGTAATCGGATCGACACACATCACAAATGTGTGACTTCGCGTCAAAAGGCTATAATGACGTTCTAACCTAACAGCTTAACAAAAACATAACTTAGTCAATTAACCGGATCGACATTCATCACCAATGTTTGCCTCCATGTAAGAGACAAGATCCATGTCCACAAAAATAAATAAAAAAAGGTTTCTAATAAAACCTACTGAAATTATAAGTAGGTTAACTTTTCATGAAAACGTACTTAGGATTAGTTACAAAGTTTGAAGGACCAAATAATTATTAATGTGTGTTTACAATTGAAAAGGGTGAATAAACTTGACATTTAAGTCTTAATTAATATGTATATTTAGTCTAGAGCTCCTAGATGCATATTTTGCATGTTAATGATTCGGAATAACTTGAATGATTGTGTTTAAAATTAAATTTGTTTTATGAAGTTGAAGTCATTGTTTCATTATTGCATTGTGTGTTTGTTGTTTTGTTTGCTTTAGGACAAGCAAATGTTTAAGTGTGGGAATGTTGATAAGTGTAAATTGCATCATGTTGTAGGACATAATTTGATATGTGTTTAGCCATTAATTTGATCATTTAGTATATGTTTAGGTTAAAATTGTATTAGTTTGTCAATTATTTATGTTTTAAGTGTTTTATGGGTTAGATTACAAGTATTTGAGCTTAAATATTATATTTTAAAGGTAACTTGATGTGTTTGCTAGTGTTTCAGGGTCAACATAAAAAAACGAAGGAGTTCAAAGACACTCAAGTTGAAACAATGACCCACGATCATGGCATGTTAGGCCATGATTGTGAAAGAAGCCTAGGGAATGGCCCACGATTGTGGACTATCACGGATCATATATGAGCCTTTTGTCATGATTGTGACATGCAAGCCATGATTGTGATAGAAGGCTCATGTGTAATCCATAATCGTGGCCTGTGTTTGTCAGACATGTAGAAACTCATGAAACATTTCAAGGGATTTATTGGATTTTTCGGACCTCAAAAAAATCTTAGGGTTACCTAAAACACAAGAGGATATAAAAAGAAGAGAAAGAGGCTGAGAAAGAGCTTTGGCATCAGCCACCTTGAAAAACCCTAGAGAGAGATCATCGAGAGATAGAGGAAGAGAAAAAGGAAGAGAGAAAAGGAGAAGAAGCTGACTTTATGTACTTCCAGGATCAGGAGGTTTCCCGACATCGCTACCTCTCGTCATTCATTTTATATTGCATTTCCTGTTTCTTTCAATTTTATTATTGTATAAAATTGGATTGAACAGTTGATGATAGGATTGAGGATGTTCTAAACTTACCTTTGAAATTTTATTCTTGAATTAATGAAAATCAAATTGCTTATGTGTTTAACGGATATTGTTGTGGTTTGTTTATGTGATTGCATAATTCGATAATAAACTGAAAGGGTGAATCAAATGACAAACGATTAAATTGGACTAACAAGAGTTAGGTGAGTTAATAGAGTCTAGAATTAAATAAGATCCAGATCCATGATGCTCTTCAATGTTAGCTTAGTACTCATCTTCAAAGTCAACAACTGAAAAACATAAAAGGAGCAAATATTAGTTTATCTCCAAAATCAAATAAAATAAGGACTTTGAAATTATTTCATTACTCCCATTATTTTATTCAAAATAATAGTCCACACAATTATATCGCAAAATTATCAAATAATTTCCCAATGGGCTAGTATTCTATTTAAAATTTATTGATCTTGATTTTGTTCAATAAACCAACTAAATTTAAATTAGGTAGAAAACTATTTTTCAATCACATCTTATACGAGTCCTAGAACCATGAGGTGACAAACTCTTTGCCAAAATATGTCATATATATTATTCCTAACCCTGCCTCTAAATCCATATGATCATGAGTTTGCTAATCTAAATCATCCAAAATTAGTTAAGTAGGACACGTTAATTTAGTATAAAACATAATTGAGTTAAAGTGACCTTGAGTTTACTCAACAAGCCAAGCAATAAACATAATTCTAGTTTTGTTCTCAAACAATAGATGGCAACAATCATATTCCTAACGTGTACTTAATATTTTATTGAGGGATTTAAAATTTCAAAAATTTCAGATCTCATCAAAATAATATAATCTCATTATATTTATAATTTCAAACATAACTCTAATTAAGAAAGAAATTATTTAAAACTTTTGCTTAATTCTAATTATTGATTTGATAACAAATTTAATTTAATAATTCAACTCTTGAAAAATTAAATTAAATTCCAAAACTTTTCCTAATAACAACCTTTGAAAATAATTTTCAAATTTAATTAGAACACTTTTAAATTTTATTAGGAGCATAAATGAATTTAATCATTAAATAAATTAAAAATGAAATTTAAGGTTTTTAAAACATGTCAATAGAAACATTTGTGCAGGCGTGCGTGTAGTCAACAAAACACTGCACGCGTCAGTAAAGTCTACTACGGATGTGCCCTTGAGATAGAGATAGTTGGCGCATGACTCACACGCACCAATCGAGTCATGTGCCAACTGTCTTCTTTAGAAAAGTGTCCTACGTTTCTGAGAACCGCCTCCCACGCTCCCTCGTTCTCCATCCGGTGCTACCATGTTCCTCCAACTGTTGCAACCGTAGGATATCAACCCTCCACACCGGTGAATTGTTGCCGCCAAGTTGCTCACTGCCTGCATCCATAGGTGATTTTTCACCCATCGTGCTTTGGTGTCGCCACTCGACCATCACCAGCGGCGTATCGCTTCTGGTGAGAGACACCTCAAGTGGCTTTTAAGCCACTTATTCATTTAATCCACAGATGGGTAGCATGGAAGGGAAAAAATAACATTGGCAGAAAACATATAATAGGTAGTAGACTCCGCAAAGAGCACAATCAATTTTAGATCTGAGTCATTTGCTATAGCAGAGAAAAGGAAAATTTCAAAAACAAAATATGGCAATTGGATAAACATAAAATAGACCATGGGTGTGGAAAAAAATTCTAGAACTCAAAATAATTTTCCGAATGAATATATGGGGATCTAATGTAATTTATCGCATGAACTATGTAGATAGTAAATGCAAGTGAAACAAGAGGAAGGAAACAATTTCCAGATACACACATGCAAATAAAAACAAAAGAATAGCTTCGGAGAAAGACAAAAGTAGAAGCGTAACGTATTAATTTTTATCAAAATAAACAACAATTAAACACCTAATCTAAGTTAAGCAATTAAACGGAGGCTCTGATACCATTGTTGTAATCCAATCGTAATCAAATCACGGTTGCAACAAAAAATAAAGCTTTTTACGGATTTGTGCGAATCATAATTTAATAAACTTGAATAAAAATAGAAAATGAATTATAAATTGTATCTTGTTGGTCTTCCTGTTGAAAAACCTTTGAAATCTTTTCCATTGATCAATCATGAGTTTTTCAATTGTTCAGCCTCTGATGGTATCTACAAAGCAATTCTTAAGACTAATTTGAGAGGAAGAAGACAAAGTGCTAGCTTCTTAATGTTCTTCCTTTATTTAAATATAAAAATCATTAAGGTCTTTAATTAAAATTAAATCTCTTTAATTATAATTAAATCTCTTTAATTATAATTAAAATCAAATTCTAATTCTAATTTTAATTCTAATTAATTTAATTTAACAAAATCAAATATCTTATATTTGATTCCCAAAGTTTCTTAAACTTTATAATTAAGTCCAACTTAATTAAATTGATTTTTATTTCACAAATTGATTTTTAATCTGTGACCTGACCTATTAGGTTCCTAATAAATTGGCAATGATTATAAATTACAACTATAATTCACAATTAGAATTAGATAAATTAAAACTTCTTTTAATTTATCTTTAATTCTCCAATTAAACAATTCATAACATAAATCATGATTGATATCTAGCAATATGTCATGATTACCCCAATATTAGGGATGTCAAAGTGACTGACTTAACCTGTCCATGCATAGTTATGGTGTATAATTGGACAGAGTATGGATACAGGTAAACTCTTTTCATCCAATCATGTTTATTTTTGCTAATTGGTAATTTATTTGTAATTGAAATTTGAAAACGTCTTTTCAAATGTCAATTTACTCTGGCCAGAGAATTCCATAAATCATTACTAATAAAAAATACTAGAACATTCTCTCTAAATACTTTAGAATGACGAATCCTTTATTGACTTACATAACTATCTCGATATGGTTCATAGTGCTTCCAAGTACTACCGACTGAATTATCCTATAACGATTCATAAGTAGCATCAAAACATGGTAATTCCCACACAAGATACCTTGGTAATCTCAAGTTTAAGGATCAATTGTATAACCATCATTAAGAGATAACCCACAGACACATAAGTAATATTCCATTTAGAATTCTCATAATCGGGTTAGTTTAGTGACTTATTCTCTAATAATCACCCACACATTAGTTTAAGTATCTCCATACTTTAATTTATGGGATCAATTACTTTCTTCATAAGAAAGAAACATAATGTGTGCTAGATTTGGCGTTTTAACAATATCCTATCATGATGAAACTACAACTAGGAACATTTAGGAATAATAAATATGTAAATTGAATCTCATAATTATGATATCATCATAATTTCAATTACACAGTAATTATTCCATAGATTTTACCTTTAGTATTAAAAAATAAAATATTAATTAAATTAATACATAAAGATAAATAAAGCATTTTTCATTAATTAAAATAATGTCATACATTAATTTGCATCCAATTGATTGGTTGCAAGGGCATAAACTAACAACTGTGATCATATATTTTTGTCACACATTCCATAGTTTTTAGTGTCGATTCTTTTGTCACAAAAGCATTTCATAATTATGACCATTTTCTTAAATTAATCATTATTTTATTAATGACGGAGGTATTTGTGATAGGAAGTGACGATTTCAAAAATTGGACACTATTAGTATTATTGAGTAATATTACTACTTTTAGTGATAAAATTTTCTTTCACTACATATACAAATTCTTGTAGTATGGTAAGGCTACGCAATAAGAAACTATTAGTGATAAAATTATATACTATGAACTGATATCGTATATTTATAAGTATCCTTATCTTATAATTGTATATTATTACTAATAAAACTATAATGTTATTATCCCAAATAATAAGAACACAAACAGGTCAGTACAATAACAAAATTAAGAAAAAATGTTACTAAAGAAAGAGACTAACTTACCCTAAACTGCCTTAGTGAATCAATCCTCCATTTCATTATCAAGCTTGAGAGAATAGAATATGTTTAGTGAACAATCTTTAGAAAAGTAAGAAAATGGTCGATGAATGCGTATAAACTACAACTATTAGAAAGAAGTAGAAGAAGAAAAAGAAGAAATAAAAACCTAGAGAGAAGTAAGAGCCTGATGATTGGTTAGACAAGTAAGAAAGGTATAGTGATTGACATTTTTTAAGTATATTTCTTTTTAGTCTAGGACCAGAGAGTAACATTAGAGAGATGAGAGACGAGAATGTAGAAATACAAGAAAGTACAAAGAGTTAAGAGAGCAATAGTAGAGAGAGCTAGGGTGGCATATGTTTTTAGGTTTTCATTTTTCAATACACAAAATTAACCTGAAGTCTATATTTTTTAAAAATTCAAACCAAGTTTAAATTTATCAACTCAAGCTAAACTATAATTGTATGCGTATATTAAAAGTGTTATGATAAGATATGATGTTATCTAAAAACTATCGTGAAAAACAAAATTTTATTATATTACCAATCTTAATAATTTAGTTTAGATTTTTTTTTAAATCTTGATTTCATATCACATGATGATACTAATCATGAGATCTAATAATTTTTAAAAAGATTTTGTTTAAATTTATGGATTTGAAATATCCAAAGGAGAAAACAATGAAAATAATGAGTTTAGCATATATGTTAGTATGTTTCTTAAATGGAATAATCTCTTCGAATTTGATGTTGAAGAACTTCATAAATATGTTCAAAAATATATATTTTCTACATACTAAATTATCCTATAAATATATATCTGATTATGCTTTATATGGATAAGGTTCAAAATATCAAGGATAAAATATATGAAATATCTTTTAATGGCGGTAAAAGTATAATCAAAAGGTAAGTACTATATCTATCATGATCTTTTTGAAATGAGATCTTATGAATTTGGATAAAAAATTACTTTCCATCGTGTTTTGATGCAAATATTTCCCAACAATTTGTATTTTACTATGTCGTTAAATCCAATCCAACATGAGTTGTTATATGGTTTCCTTGTCACACCTTCTGTAATAGCCCAGATCACCTACTCATAGATATTGTCCGCTTTGGGCTTTGGCCTACCACCTGTAACATCCCAGATCACCCGCTCATAGATATTGTCTGCTTTGGGTCTTGGCCCAGCCAAGCCCTCACAGTTTTGCTTTTCCCAAGGCCTTCCCAGGAGGTCACCCATCCTGGAACTACTCTCGCCCAAGAACATTTAACCTCGAAGTTCTGATGGGATTCGGTGCATTAGGCCATGGAAAACACGTCTATAAAGGAGGCCTAGCCTCCTCCTGCTGGTCCAACTGACCCGAGAACTAGCTCTGATACCAATCTAATTGTCAAGACTCGGTACCACATCAGGCCCATAACAACCGCCGCATACTCAGGCCAAGGATACTCGCAGTATCCTTGATCTGACTATGCAAGGCTTACTAAATATCTCCTTTTTTTTAGAAAACTTTGGGCAACACAATGACTGTATTTTAAAAATCCCAAAAACTTGCAAACAATTTTAAACACACTTCTATGTCCACATCCAGCCACAACTTTAGGACTCTTTAGTCCATTCAAGACAATTTCAATTCCAGGAAATCTCAACTCAAGCATTAAAAGTTCATACATAGAATCTTTTACAACACAAGGCAATAAAAAATTAACTCACAAAATCATAAAGTATATTTACACAAATACAATTCACGAGCCACTTGACAATAAAAGCAAAAAATGGGAGACTACTCACATGTGGAAATACCCCAAAAATGTCAAAAAGTCACACAGTCCTCACAAAGCTTCGAGCTCACTAAATTAACTTGCATGGTTGG
>JANSVA010000002.1:17562759-17573711 GCA_025504915.1 Erythroxylum reticulatum | reverse complement strand
ATAGTATCCTCACCTATTCGACCAAACAGGTAAGAAGTTCGAGGACGAAATTTTTATTAGGAGGGGAGAGTTGTAATCAGAGTGAAGTGATTTAAGTAGGCACATCAGAGTGAAGTGATTTAAGTATATACATATATATTTTTATGTTTTTAAAAACTTAATGAATGAATTATCTATTCTAATTAATTATGAAAATGTTGCAAATGAAAATTACAAAGCAACCATAACAATAATAAAGAAATAACTTAGAAAGGAAGAAAAAGAGAGAGAGAGAGAGAGAAATGAATTCATAATGGTTAAACTAAACAACCTTTTACCTTTGTTCACTCAAATTTTATTTGAGAATTTATTATTATCTTCTTTAATAGGCAAAGAATAGTATTTTATACATGTATATTTCTTTGCGGTAAAATGGAATGCTTACAGATACCTATTTCCTCGGGTGAAGATGAGCCAATGATAAAACAAACACATATAAAAGGGGGGGAGGGGGAAATTGTGTGTCTTAAAAAAATTGCTAGTTACTATCAATTCGTGTAAATGATAAGAGCCTTTTAAATTTCAACAAAAAGTTTGTAAATAAAAGGAGCTTGTTAAAGTTTAAAACAGAAGGAGCCTGTTAACGTTCAAAACGAAAGGAGTCTGTTAACATTCAAAATGAAAGAAACCTCTTGCAATATTAAAACAGAAGGAGCCCATTCTAAAAGTGAAGGAGCCCCTTGCAAATTAAACACAGACACTATAATGCGAAAATTTTAAAAGTTAAGAGAGAAAGAGTGACATAGTCAATTTATACTGGTTAAGCTTATAACGAAACCTACATCCAGTCCCCAAGTATCTAACTTAAGTGTTTCACTATAAAACTCCAAGCAGTAAGTTTTGATGAGCCTCTCTAAGCTCACAAGTACATATTTTTTAAGGTTCTTCAACCTTCCACACTCGTAGTGTTTAACAAGCCTCTACAAGCTCTAAAAAAAAATGAATATAGGTTTGCTCAATGTAAGCTTCAAGGAATTATAATCTATCTCAACAAAGTATTTTCACTTTCTATAAAGAGTTTGATAAAGATATGAATTTCGAGAATATTGATGGAGCTGATATATTTCAAAAATCTGACTTATTCGCAATAGACATTTTCTTCAACTAGTCTTTGCTCCACTTATATTCTGAGTTGACTTTGAGTCTAAAGAATCTTCGATATTATCTTTGTTGGAATCTTCTAGTATCTAGTCGTTAAGAAAAATTTTGACATTTTCTCAAAGTTGATTATCAAATTATGTGATTGGCAAGATCCTTTCAAATATTATGGAATCATTTCTAATAAATATGGTAAGTTCATTAAGAAGGATCCTGCAAAAAGAAAATCAAATTTAAAATTGAAAATATTATATTATATCATCAAAATTATTAATAACAAACCTTGAGCTAACAATCTCTCTCTTTTTAATGATGACAACTAATAAACATAAATATTTAAAAATTCAAATGATTGAGAGGGGTTTCGAAAGGTACCTATAATTTATAGGTCCTTACTAATAACTGTGATTTAGTAGGAGCCTCTTACTACCACTAAGTAGTAGGAGCCTATCCTATATGATATCGCAATAAGAGAATTTCAATAGCAAAGGTTTCAGAAATATAAGGAAATACTCTCCCTACCCATAAGCCAAGTATTTCAACAAAGTCCTAAGTATACTTTCCTTACTCTCCCCCTTTGTCATTATCAAAAAAAGATAAACAATCATGAATTAAAAAATGCATAAATATGTAAGAGAAAAAAAATAGGCGTTAAAAAAATTGTCAGTGTATCAAAAGAAATAACCAGAGCATATTAATCCTATAAAATATTCCTTATGGATATCTAAAATAGTGCGACGAAGGAGTTGCATGTCATTGAATTGGTTTTGCATCCTTATTATCTATTCATGGATTTGAGCCTGATTTTATGACACGTCCCTCAGTTGTTTAAGGATCATATCATTTGTATTCTAAAGTATGACAAGGGTAGATTTCTATGGAGTAGGACCCAAGCTTATATCCGAATTGATAGGGAATAGATGAATGAAACTTGGTAGGTTCATATCAATCCAGATTGTCAAAAGAAACTCCATAATGAGCGAAAATCTTGGTGAGTAGCATCCCATAAGGAAGATCATTGGTGGTTTCTTATGATTCTCCTTATTCACCATAAATCGTAAGATCATTGCTGAGTGGTTCATCCGATTTCCCTTTAGTAGATTATACATGACATATGTGTCCATGAGAATGCATCTTTCCATTGAGCTACTCTTTAGAAAAATTGAAGCAGCAGATATTGATGCAAGGCATTGGAGCAATAAGTCCAAATGTCTACACTAAGGTCTACTTTCAAGAGTATTCGTTGTGTGCAAGGAAGTAAAATTAACAACTTCTCCCAGATCATGATTAGTAATGTCCCATTTATGACAGGGAAAGTCAATCTTGCCTATGGGAGTTATATCCAGTATGTTTCCTAAGATTTCCTCAGTGATTAAAATCTCACACTCATGTACCTAAGAGACATTTGCTAACTTTTCATCAATTTCGTCTGTTCTCATGTGTGTATAAAATGATCTAACTAAATCATCACATATTGTCTCATTCAAACTTAAAAAATTTTGGCAGCCAATAGCAAGAAAATAAAGAGAGATAGGAATGCCAATATAATCGAACAGGAGAGGAGGCAAAATGCATCCAAGAATCACCTTTCACTTCTTGTAGTGCATTTTGTATCATGCTTTAGCTTCCATTGACCGAAACATCTTGATCGGTGCTAAAGACTCTCCTTTCTTGTGTTTCTTTTATTTTGACCTCTTTCCCTTCAAAATTTCTTCAAACAACGTTTCTTCATAAAATAATTCATTCTAAATAATAGGGTTCTCAATATTCTCTTCAACCATAGAGACTTGACCTTTTCTTATTTCTTCCCTTTTTCTCTTTTGAGATTCTTCTTCTTCCCTTGGTTCAGCATCAGAGCATTTTTTTCAAAAACTTTCTCAGCCTGCTTTGCAAAACTTCCCCTGGTTCGTGAGTGCCTTATTAAACTAATTGGTTCTTCATGTGAACCATTATCATTAACGATCCAGTGTACTTTAGGCAATTTCTTACTTATGGAACCAAGTTGAGGAGTAGTCGATGGTGGTGGTGTGGAAGCTTTGGAAGAAAGATTAAAAGGAGTAGGCAAAGTGAGAATACGCAGTAAAGGAGAATGGAATCTTACCTTTCTCGTTAGCTCCCCCTCACTAGAAGATTCTTTTTCTTTTTCTTCTTCTTCTTCTTTTACTTCTTTTACTTTTTCTATTGAGCAATTAGAGATATATTGCTACTTGATTGTTGGTTCATTGTGTCTAAAAGATGAATCATAATTTGATTCTTCTAGAAAAGACAACATCGCCAAAATCTTTCTCTTTCTCTCATACAGAGTCTCCTGAATGGATGCTTTTAGAAATTGGGACTTTTTGATAGAAGTGACATAAATAGGTTCAATAGGGGTATTTAATGATCCTACTATTGGTGATAGAGAAGAAGATTCAGAAACAAGAGTTTCAAACCCTTGCTCATCGTAGAGAGTTTTGCCATAGCTAGTAGTAGGAGTCAAAGTTTTCTTTTGTCCTTTGGACTTTGTTCATGCAATTTCAAGTAAGCTAGTGAGATTTGAGAGATTCGAGAAAAACAAAGATTTTGAGTGCAGAGAGGCAAAAGTGCTTTTGAGAACGATGAAGATAAGTAGAGGGAAGAAACTTTTTCTAGATATACTAAATGGTTCTTGAGCGTGGATTTCGGGTGAAGATGAACAATCATACATGCTATTAGAGGAGATTTGATCATCTGCGTATCTTCTGTTCGTCACACATGGAAAGCTGTTAGAACAACGTGCCCGTTTTAAAAAATGATTTAATAACTACCTTTTAAGACACGTATAGTCTATCCAATTAAACTGAGAGGAGCCTAGTAAAGAACATATTAGAAGGAATTTGTTAATATCTACAGAAAAAAGTAGTATAGAATCCTCATACAGAGTTAAATATCAGATAATCTGCACATACCAAGCTTTTTTCTTGACAGAAAAATATGTCTTCAGAAAGTGGCTTAGTGAAGATATCAACTACTTAATTTTCAGTTTTAACATGAAAAAGATCAATGGTTCCTTCTAAAATATGATCTCTAAGAAAATGATGTTTGATTTCTATATGCTTAGTCCTAGAATGATGCATAAGATTTTGAGAAAGGTTGATTGCACTTACACTATCACATAATATAGAATATGATCAAACTTTAGAGAAAAATCCTGGAGTTGATGTTTCATCCATAAGATTTGAGCACAATAGTTGGCAACTGCTATATATTCCACTTCAGTTGTCGAACGCACTGTGTTATTTTGTTTCTTACAAGACTAAGAAACTAGATATCCTCTAAGAAATTGACAGTGACCACTTGTGCTTTTCCTATTAACTTTATCACTTACATACTCTGCATCACAATAGTCAACTATGTTAAATGAATCAGTTTTTGGATACCATAGTCTAAAATCCATAGTTCCGAGAAGATAGCGAAAGATCCTCTTGACTGCTTGAACTTCACTTTCTTTTAGATTTGATTGAAAGTGTGCCCAAAGACACAAACTAAGCATAATATCTGGTCTTAAGCTTATAAGATATAGAAGTGATCCAATCATTCCTCTATATTTTATCTCACCCATAGCCTTGCCTTCTTCATTCTTATCAAGTTTAGTTCAAATGTTCATAAGAGTATCCATCAGTTTGGCATTTTCAAAATGATATTTCTTAATGAGTTCCTTTGTGTATTTTTCTTGACTAATGAAGATTCCTTTTTCTGTTTGCCTAATTTACAACCCAAGAGAGAAAGATAGTTCTCCCATCATACTCATTTCAAACTCCCCTGTATTAAAGCTGAGAATTCTTTACAAAAGGATGAATTAATGGCACCAAATATTATGTCATCAACATTTATTTGCATTATCATAAATCATTCTCCTTTTTCTTAGTAAATAAGGTTTTATCTACCTTTTCTCTTTCAAAGTTTTTCTCCAACAGAAAGCTACTTAACCTTTCATACCATGCTCGAGGAGCTTGCTTTAGACCATACAGAGCTTTAGTTAGCTTCATTAAATAATCAGGATGGTTTTTAATTCTAAAAACTTGGAGGTTGCTTAATAAAGACTTCTTCATTAATATATCCATTTAAGAAGAAACTTTTGACATTCATTTGGAATAATTTAAATTTTCTATAACATGTAAAAGCAAGTAAAATTCTAATCTAGCAACAGGAGAATAAGTTTCATCAAAATCAATACCTTCCTATTGATTATAACCTTGAGCTACAAGTCTGGCTTTGTTTCTTATCACCTTACCATTTTCGTCAAGTTTGTTTCGAAATACCCAACAAGTTCCAATGACTGACTTGTTTTATGGACGACGTACTAGATTCCAACTTTGTTCTTGTCAAATTGATTTAGTTCGCCTTTCATAGTTGAAACCCAATTTTTATCAGTAAGAGCCTTTTCAACAGTCTTTGGTTCTAATTGTGAAATGAGGGCAACATAATTGTTTTTAAAAGACGATTTGGTTCTTAGACTCTCAAAAGGGTCTCCCAGAATATACTTAAGTATATCAAGACCTCTCCATTCTTTAGGTATTCTTCCTTCCATAGGCTCCTATTGAGATGTTCTTGGAGAAGGAGCTTGCTCTATCCTAGTTTCAGAAGGACCTTTTTGATTTTATCACTTCAAAAGTACTATAAGAGTAGTTTGAGTCTGAGACGTATTTTTAGGAACTAAAGGTTGCTTTTCATCATCTAAATCAGCTGTGGTTGTTGAGGGTAGTGCTTCATCAAATACCACATATATTTATTCTTCTATCTTCTTTGTTCTTTTATTGTAAACTCTAAATTCTTTGCTAGTAGTATTATAACCTAGAAAGATGGCTTCATCTGATTTGGAATCAAAATTTCTAAGATTGTCTTTTCCATTATTTAATATTAAGCACTCATAGCCAATCGCTCAAAAGTAAACAACATTCAATTTTCTTCCTTTCCGCAACTCATAGGGGGTATTTTTGAGAATAGGTCTTATAAGACATCTGTTAAGTATGTAATAAGCAGTAGATACAAGTTCTGCCCATTAACCATGAGATAGACCACTTTCACATAACATTGTCCTGGCCGTATTAGTAAAGGTCCTGATTTTTCTCTCAACAACTCCATTCTACTGAGGAATCCTTGCTTATGAAAAATTATAAGTTATATCATTTTCATTACAAAAATCTTCAAATTTTCTGTTATTGAATTCTCCCCCATGATCACTCCAAATTGATGTAATTTAGTACCTTTTTTCAATCTAAATTTTTCTGCAAAACTTCTCAAAAACTTCAAAAATATCATCCTTATTTGATATAAAATTATCCCATGTAAATTTAGAATAATCATCTACTATAATATAACCATAATGTTTACCACCAAAGCTAGTAGGACCAAATAAATCTACATATACAAGTTCAAGCGGTTGGCTAGTAGAAATGATACTTTTAGGAGGAAAACTACTTCTAATTTGTTTTCTTTTTAAGCAAGCTTCACAAATCTGATTATTCTCAAACTTCAAGTTCAGTAATCCTCTTACTAACTTATTTTTAGATAATTTTGATAATTTTGATGCTTGTGCTAGCATGTCCAAATCTTTTATGCCAGATAAATGAATCCTTGTCTAGTGAAACAAAACACTTAACATTTTGTGAAAATATGTCTTCCAATTTAGCACAATATATATCCTAATTTCTAGGACCAACAAATACAATATGATCGTTAAAATTATCAATTATTTTACAATGAGATGCATAAAAGGTGACTCTATAACCCTTATTACATAGTTGACTTACACTTAATAAGTTATGTTTCAATCCACCAACAATGAGATGCATAAAAAGTGAATCTATAACCCTTATCACATAGTTGACTTAAACTTAACAAGCTGTATTTTAATCCATTAACATAGGAACGTTATCAATAGAAACAAAATTAGAGTCACCAATTTTACTAATTCCAATGACTTTTGCCTTGTTTTTGTCAATAAAGACAACATTACCTCCATCTTTTCTTTCAGTTTAGTTTAAATGTAATATTTCACCTGTCATGTATCTCGAACAATCACTATCAACTATCTATTGATTTTCTCTTGTCTCTGTTTTGAAGCCTATATGTAAAATATATTATCTCATTTTAGGTACCCATTTTTTAGGTCTTTTCAGGTTAGTGATTTGACCTTTTGGTCTCCAAACATACATTTGTGATAATTTCTTCATTCTCTAAAAGTTACAAGAATGGCTAATATGACCATATCTCCTGTAGTAAACATAAAAAAAAAATGAATGAGAGTTATTGTTTATCAAGTTCCCGCTATTTTAACTACAACTACTACTAAATTTAACAAAGAAATTCTTGTATGACCTAATGTTATTATTTTTATTGTATCCTATTCCAACCTTATCAAAAACACCTTTACCATTTTTAAGTAATGCATCAAGATTATTCCTTCCATCGACAAAATTAGCAAGGTCTTTTTCTAGAGAAATGACTTTTTTTGCAAATTTCTCTTTCTCAAGTTCAAGAGCAGCAACTTTTTCTTCTAATTATTTTACCTAAACAAAATCATTTTCAAGCAATGCATTCTCTAATTGACTTACCTTTTGTTCCAAAAATTCCTTTTTAGGGACTTTTTGCTTATTATCATTTTCAAGAGTCATATTTTTAGACAACAAACTTTTATTTGCAGATTCTAATAATTTAATCTTATTCATTAAGGATGCATCATTATTCTTGGCTTCTCAACCTGTTAATTTTTTGTACTAATCATATAGTTCATGATATGCATCTCTTAATTCATCAATTTCAATATCAGAGTTAGAATAATATACCTCATCATCTCCTAATTCATCCATAAAACAAACATTGTCAACTTTTTTAGGCTCTTTTTCTTCAAAGTTTTCAAAATCCTTATATGACCAAGCTACATTTATAGCTTGCTTTTTGGGTTTTCTATTCTGTTTTGTCCTTTTGAAGAAGAGGACATTCTGGTCTGATGTGATTAGGCTTCTTGCAATGATAGCATATGATTTGATTATTTTGTGTATTGCTACTGCTGCTGCTGCCTTTTGATATGAACCTTTTATTTCCAGTTTTTTTATTTCCTTCTCTTTTCTTCATTAGCTTCTTTTTATAGAAGTGTGCATTTTTTTCTACCATAAAATTTAATTCATCATTTCCATCTATTTGCAACTTAGCGTCGCTTTCATTACCGTTTGATGGATTTGATTCATCAGCTGCTTTTGGTGTCATTCCTCTTTTATATGAGGATCCTTCATCTCCCCTAAGCTCAATTTCATGGATCATCAAATTTCTTCTTAACCAATCGAGTGAAATAGTGTCAAGATCCTTTGTAATTTCTAAAACTGTCACTTTAGGTCTCCATTTTTTTATCAGTGACCTTAGAATTTTTGTTACAAGCTCATCATTAGGATATATCTTTCCCAAGTTCTTTAAAGCTGTGATGGCATTGTTGAAAAGTCTGTATAGTTCATCTATAGTTTCTCCCTGTTTTATACAAATAGTTTTTTATTGATGCAGTAAAAGACTTATTCTATATTTCTTTACCTCTTTTGTTTCTTCAAAAGTAACTTGAAGTTTGTTCCACATTTCCTTTGCTTTAGAACAGTATGATATCTTTTCATAATCTTCTGGATATAGTGCACAAATCAGACAATGTCTTGTTTTGACATTCAGTTGTGCATTTCTTCTATCAGTATCAGTTCATACTTCTACATTGTCAATAGTAGGAGGTGTGACTCCAACTTTGTAACTTGCCATATTTCGATATCTACAAATTGAAGATAAATGGTCATTCTCTTTTTCCAATAGGAGTAGTTGTTTCCATTGAAATAAGGAGGCTTTGAGGCAGATTGTTCTTCAAGGCTTCTTAAATTATTTTTCATTATCTATCACGCACTGTAAAATACAATAAATTTGAAACCTCGTTTTGATAATAAATGATAAAGCAACACACGCAAGAGGGGAGGGGGTGAATTTTGTGTGTCTTAAAAAAATTTGCAAGTTACTATCAATTTGTGTAAATGGTAAGAACTTGCTAAATCTCAATAAAAAGTCCGTAAATAAAAGGAGCCTATTAAAGTTTAAAACAAAAGAAGTTTGTTAACGTTCAAAACGAAAGGAACTTGTTAACATTTAAAACAAAAGAAACCTCTTGCAATATTAAAATAGAAGGAGCCTATTCTAAAAGTGAAGGACCCTCTTGCAAATTAAACACAAACACTATGATGTGAAAGTTTTAAAAGTTAAGAGAGAAAGAGTGACACAGTTAATTTATACTGATTCGATTTATAACGAAGCTTACGTACAGTTCTTAAGTATCCAACTTGAGTATTTCACTATAAAACTTCAAGTAGTAAATTTTAATGAGCCTCTCCAAGCTCACAAGTACATATTGGAAAATTTTAAGATAGGTTCCAAAGACTTTTTAATTTCAAACATCCTTCTCATAACTCATATATGATCCCTTTCTACTAACATAAGTAAGTATGCATGTTAGAGGGACAATTTAGTCATTATAATGACTAATAACTATGAAATAGGTCAATCAAAATGTGATGTTGGTTAAACAATGCGTCAAATAATATTCTCGACACAAACCAAATAAACACTTTTAAGGATATTGATCAAACAAATGTTCAAACATTATATGCACTAAACACTTCAAAATCGTAACATAAGTTGACCAAACCTCCTAAAACAAGCTTTTAAAATATTTTCAAATTCTTTTAAAGATCAAAATATATTCATTTGATAAAACTACTAAAGTTCCCTTTGATTATTAAAAGATTTATGTATTTTGCACTCAATAAAATATGTTCTTCCAATATTAAACTTCTAGGTTATTAAAATAACCAAAATAAAGTCTAAAAAATGCTACAATAATTTGTTAAATATATAATGAGTTCATTCTTCTTCTTTTTTTCATTCTTAGTCCACTTGATTTAAATGATATTAAAGCTTTTTAAAAATATATTTAGTGCTTCATTTGGCTCGTTTAAATCCATTATTCATTTGGTGTTTTTATTAAATTTGATAGTTCACATTTTGAATCTTTTACAAACTAATTACTAATATAATAAACAAAACTATAACTTAGAGCATCGTTTGTTCCAACAAGAGCAAGATTTTAATGTTTGCATGAACCAAAAGAAAGATAAAATAGTTTATATGAACTTACAAATTAAATTGATGATACAACTAATAATCACTTGATGAATTTACATCAAAAAGCAATATCATACATTTTTTAATTACTATAAAATCTAAAATTTATAGGGGGAGAAAGTGCTAAAGCCTAATTTTCATTTTAAATCTAAATTTGAAAAGACTAAAAATATGAATATATCCTTTTAAGTGTTTCCATAAAAATTCAGTCCATCTTTGACATTAACGTCTGTTCAATAAGGATAACAGAAAATCTTAAGGTGCCCATTATCAAATTTTATACAAATAAGAGATGTTTTATAATTAGATGCCGATATTTATGTAAAAGGTCATTCATATATTTTGCTGAATTTAAAATAAGTTTGATGCAATAAAAGTTTCTATGCTTAAATTTTACATGCTATTTATATTATTTATTGTAAAATGAATCATAACACATGCAAACATGAATGATCTCATGTAATGATTTGAAATATAATGGATACGTAAAACCAGAGCTTATAAAAAAGGTAATATAATTATGTATACCCCATCTAGGATTTGAAAATCTAGACAAATACAAAAGGGCGTGAATTACGTTATACTTCATTTAGTTTTTTTTATATTCCATTTTTAAAATTTTGATTCGAATTATTTTAATAATTTTTTATATT
>JANSVA010000002.1:17523766-17554916 GCA_025504915.1 Erythroxylum reticulatum | reverse complement strand
CTTTTGAACCTAGCATAAGAAAGATGAAAACTTACCTCCAACAAGTTGATTTCCCCTTCTTTTCTTCTTTTTTCTTCAAAGTTTCCTACGATTCTTTCTTTTCTTCCAAGTTTCCTACGATTCTTTCTCCCTCTCTTCTTCTTTTTCACGTTTCTCCTTCTTTTCTTCTTCTTTCTTCCAAGTTTCCTACGATTCTTTCTTCCTCTCTTCTTCTTTTTCACGTTTCTCCTTCTTTCTTTTTAGTTCCTATGACACTTCTCCTTCTTCTTCTAATTCAGACAAAATTTTAACTCCTTTTCTTCCAATTATGCCCCTCTTTCCCTTGGCCTTTCCAAAACTACACCTCTTTCATTTAATCCATATACCAACTCCTTTAAGCTAACTTAATTCTAACACTTCATTCTAACCTTTAATTTCAGCATTCCCTTCATACTTACTAATTTACTGACTCAACTCTAAAAATAATAAAAATAATAATAAAACAAGTAAATCAAAAATAAAGAATAAATAAATCAAAAAAAATTTTGGGGCTCAACAAGTTAAACTATTTTTGTTGCAGATGACATAATTCATTGTAATGTTTCTGTAATAACTTTTGCTATGATAATATAATATATTTTATTTTTCAAAAAAAGATTGTGTACTTAATTAGGAGTATGGTATAAAAGTAAGGGGTTGTTAACTAAAGCTTTACTCTCTAATTAAATATTTCGCCATTGAGCACTAAAAGCCTTGTCAAAAAATTTTTCTAAGAAACCATCTTCCTTATTGCTTATTATTACAAGTGTACAAGTTCCCTCTAACTTTAAATTAATAAATTCAATGCTAACTAGACAATTATTGAGATCATCATTAAGGTTTCTAAGGCAAACATTTCCATCAAATTTAGAGTGGTGAATTATGTCTCCAAAAATGAGCTAAGGGGATTTCATACCTAAATGGATTTCCTCTAGTTTATTCCATAAGGAGATTCTTTAAAAAGTACAATTATAATAATAAGCAAAGGAAACCTAAATTATAATGTTAAGATGCAATATCTTTAATAATATTTTAATAAGTTAATTAGTAATTAAGGAGTGAAGAAATTCTATCCTATTTGAATCCAAATAAATTACTAATTTGCTGCTGTAATGAGAATATCGATTGGATGAGGGACCTGTGCTTCCTCAAGAAGTTTAAGTTCTTATAATTGACATCCTTAAGCTTTGTTTATAGAAAAACCAATGAAGAAGCGCTTTTTATTTTGCAAATAGTCATATGTTATTTGCTATTTTTAGGTATATTAAGCCCTTTAACATTTTAAGAGATTATAGATAATGGCAGGGGAGGATTTGGAACTATTACCTTAGTTTTCCTATTAGATTTACTTTTAGTAACATTTTTAAAGTTAATAACATTAAGTCATATACTTAGTTACTTAGAAACTTAAAGAAATATTAAATCAAACATATTTATCTACATTATAGTAAAAGATGGAATCAGACTCGTCTTATTATATTTAGATTTGTGTTTTATAAAAGGGGATGGATAAGGTTCAAAACAATAGATAAAGGGGAAACTAGATTTTTATTACAATTTACACTTTGATCATTTTATGTGTTAAGAGAAATCCCTATCTACTCAGAAGGAGGATCAACCTATTTTACATTAGTTAAGGTTGAAAGCTACTAAGTATAAGTATTAAAGTCTTGAACCTTGACTATAGGATTAGTATATACCTCTGGTAGGATCATATTCGTAAACATAAGTTAATCTCTCCTATTAAGTCCCTCACTAGTAGGTTTCCCCTTTTCTCTCTAATAAGCTAAGTTTGGTTTCCATTGGTATGTGACAAATGTTAAGTAGATTATACTTCTAATAACATATTTAATCCATTTTTCTTGTTTCAAAATTGTTTTTATTATATTTTTAGGTTTTATTTGCCTTCAAGGATAAAAGGAGAAGAATTTGGGAAAAATTAGGATCAAAAAATGAAAGAATTGGAGCTATTTCGGAGGGATCCTTAGTAATGAAGGAAACACTCATATGGGTGGCTGTACACCTTTTTAGGATCTTATTTCTTTATAATTTTCAAAGATCAATGCTTGATTTAAGGACATGGTCATGCACATGGTTATTTGCGTGGTTGTTTCCACTTTAGAAACCCTAACTTCAAGCTATAAAAGGAAAAAAAAAAAAAGAGGAGAAAATGGGGAGATTTCATGGGAGGTTTATAGGAGGCTCAAATTGGCCTTGGAAAAATATAGATTGCTAACCTAAAATGATTGAGAGAACAAAGAACAAGCAAGAAACATATTTGGAGTGAATTTCCATTAATCTAAAGTGGATTTCATAAAGATCAAAGGGGTTTCATTATGTCTGTTTTAGTTTTCTTTTCGTTTTGATGTTATATCTTCTATGATTATTAACTAACTTTAGTTCATGCTTGGAATAGTTTAATTTTAGGATATATCTTTGATTTCATTGAGATTTAATTATGTATTCTTAGTTATCCTTGAATTAATATTGCTAGTGTATTATTTCATACAATTGAGATTAAAAATCGTTTTATATGAATACATCTACCATAATTGAAAGGAATTATATATGTAAAGCTAGAGATAGGTTAGTGTAAATCCTCCAGATTAGCATCAAACCTAATAGTGAAATTCATAACTTGATTAATGGAATCTTAACTAGAAAAAGGTTTCATTTAATCAACTAAGAACTAGTTGTTAATAGTCTTGAGAAAAAGGTTAACATAAGATTGGAATTTTCATAGTTTAATGAACTAAAGATTAAATTGATTAGTAAAATTATGATTTCATGAGAAGTCCTAACATGATTTCAAATCTACCATTGTTTTCCTTGATTGTTTCTTAGTTTAATCTTCATTTTATTTAATTAATTGTATCGATTTATTTTAGTTTATTGTTTTAGTTTTGCATTTAATTCATCTCAAACACCAAATTTGTTAGGCTAGATAAAACCTTATTTTTATCAATCTAGTTATTTTTTCTTTTCATTTAGGTAGTTTTTATTTCTTTTGTTTTTTTGTGTTCATTTGTTTATCCTTTAGATCTCTCTTTCTTGATCTTGTGTTTGTGGCATAATTTTTAGGAATTAGGCATTCATTGTTGTAACCACCAAGTACAATGGAAGAATTGAGAGGACAATATTCTCTAGGGGACTATATTATGCCATCATTAATGGTAGCAATGGAATCTTAGAATGAGAGGTATAATGACATATATTGAGAAGCTAAATTGATATCTATAATGTGTTATGATATTTATCTGAGTGACCACCCTAATCATGAATGTTTAGCATCAAATTATATATAAGAACATCCAAATTGCATGAGAACTAGACTTAAGATACTCATTACAAGAATCTATATAATCCAAAGTGGAGCAATTATTACGATTTTTAGTTGAATAAAAATGTTTCATTTGTATTTTTAAAACAACTACAAGAAAAGGAAGAGGAACATCTTAGAGATTTTTTAATGAAAAGCATATCTTCAAGCTAGGCTACCTTCATATACTCCAAAAGCTAGTTGCTTCTTTGAATACACCAGGTTAATTATGAGGTATCATATAAGTGCATTAATTTTCCAAAGTTAGGAAGAGCCATACGTTGAATATTTAAAGGAAGATATGATCTAAGAAGAGAAGGAAGAAGAGTCAGCAGTGAAGATAAAGGTTAAAGAAAAGGAGAAAGCAACTGTTTAAGAAGAGAGGGAATAAGAGAACGGAGGAGAAAGAGGACGCTGAAATAGGATAACTGACCTGAGTGTTATAGGAAAATCCTAGTGTGTGCATCATATACACACGGTGTGGAAATAAAAAAAAATGTTCTGGGACTTTCCCAAAGTCCAGGATCTATATGCCTATGTAAGAAAATACCATTAAACCTAGCTGGAAATTTCCAATTCACATATATGTTCATAGCATATATATATATATGTAGGAATTCATGACATTTACACAAATCAATCATTCATATAATAACCATATACCTTGTGTGTATTCTCCTTCATTCTTCGATCTTCTACTCTTCAGGTTGTTGCAAACCACAATGATCGAAACAAACCATCTCCAATGGTATCCACACATAGATCAGATAAACTAATAGAATAACACACTTTGATCTAGAAATGGATAAAATAAAGACAAGAGTGCTAGCTCTCACCTTTGTTCTATGGAAAGCAATGTGAAGGAGAGGAAGAAGATGAAGAAGGTAAGAAAGATGAGAGAAAATTGTAAAGATGGTCTTTTAAAACTTATTTTCTAAACTTGTTAAAAAATTCTCACAATCATCATCTTTTTTATTTGCTTTCATTGTTTTTGTTTCATCATTTGAAGACAATAAATGAAATAAGACAAAAATACAATACTTTAAAGAACTCATCTTCTTTATTGGGGTACATCTTACCAGGTTTCGGGTGTGGAAAAACACCAAAGACCTGTTTTAGCAATATCGATGTCGCGATCTCATTAGGACATATCCCGATCTCATCAGGATCCATTTAGTTCTATTGCTATCCATATAGTGGATCTCTATCTAAAACCATTTTATGAATCCTTCGAGTCACTTTTATGCGTTTGACCCATTAAGTTCAAAATTATGTTACCCACTTAGATTAACATTTAATCCAAGCAAGTCATGAGTAGCATCTAGTAACATATCATGGCTCTCAATTGACTAAAAAGTAAGTGATTTAATGAAAGAACCCGTGCTCTTCACGAATCATCTCACAAACCCCTACCATAGACAATTACCGTGTAATTCATCATTTCACCATGCTATACCCCACTTGGTTATGAGTATGGGCAAAGTGTCAACTCTCACTAGACTGAATACGTCAAATCTAGTCCAAGTGATATCAGTTCTTGTCCTGGGACTCATTACTCTATATGTCAAATGAAGACATTCTTTATGACATATATACTCCGACCAGAGATTTCCAAGTAATGACCACAACAAGAGGCCATGGGTATCATCTTTTGCTATCACAAAAGTGGTCAATCCTCTATTGGCTACTCAATTACCTTCGAATACCTCAAGTTGTACCTAATCACCACTCTATAAACGACCTGTGTAAGGCAACAAGGAATGAAGTCAAAGCACAGAATCAGTATCCAAAATATCCTTGAGTACCTCAAGTCTAAGGATATTTGCACCATTGCTATGGTGAGATTATCACTGACATTAGAGTAAGACATCCATGTGATGATCTCAGGTAGGTCATCCAATGTACTTACTATCTCTAGTAAGCATTCACATCTCAACTCTAAATATCTCATGTCTATAGTTTCTGAGATCCACTGCTTGATCAAATCAAGGAGTTTGACATGTGCTAGTCTATTCGGATTAATGATGTCCAGTTTCATTAATCCTATGACTAGGGATAATTTAGATACTGACATAATTACACATGATAGGAATCTCAATAGTATGATCTTATCATAATTTCCTTCCTGCTACGTCATATATCATAGACTTCATTAGTTTGCTTATAAATCATAATGAAATGTGCCTTTCTTTATTATTGAAAATAAAGTTTGTACATAACTTTGTACAAAACGCGCTAAAGGCGATTGCCTTTAGGGCACTACTCTAACAAGCCCAAGCCCATTTATTAGACTTGTGCTTGTGAAAATTGGCTAAGTGTTAGCCCTCTTGGTTTGATGCCTTCAATGTGCATGAACACTTAGGCGTCTCCCTAAGCTCTTCCCTAAGCTTGATCAATAAAACTTCTTGAAGTTATTATGAAACAAAAGCTTGTGCATAAATCTGAAATTGTGCCTTAATCTTGTTGGAGCCTGACCTTGTAATTGGACCCATTGGCATCCTCAGGTCTCCATTGCCTTGGTGATTTCCATCATTCCCTCCCTCCTCAAAAGAATTTGTCCTCGAATCAAGACCTACATTATCAAAGGAGATCAAAAACATCAAAAGTAGCATGAACACCATACTCACAAGGCAAATCCACCATATAGGCGTTGTCATTGAAGCGCTCAAGCACTTGAAAAGGACAATCGCCTCTAGGATCGAGCTTAGGCTTCCGTTGTTGAGGAAATCTCTCCTTCTTGAAGTGCACCCAATCCTAATTTCCAAGCTCAAACTTCATCACCCTACACGCTTGATGGCTCTTTAAGCATACTTCTTGTTCTTTTCCTCAATGTGCTGCCTAGCTTTCTCATGTATTGTCTTAACTAATTCGACCCTTTGCTGCCCATCTACATTAACAATCTCATTCAAGGTTAAAGGTAACAAATCCAATGGAGCTAATGGGTTAAAACCATACACAATGTCAAATAGAGAATAACCTATAGAAGAATAAGTCCCTCATTTTTTTGAAAGTTGTTTTCCACTCATCTCCCTCTCTCAAACGAATTTGATGAAATCCATTGGCAAGGTCAAGTTTAGTAAAGATTGTTGCTCCATGAAGATGGTTAAGCATGACATCAAGTCTAGGAATTGGGTACCTACACTTGACTGTGGTTAACTACTCTTGAATCGATTACCATTCTCCATTTCCCATTTTTCTTTGGCGCAAAAGCTGGAACTACACATGGACTTGTAAAAGGCCTAATGAATTGCCTTTCTAGCAAATCCTTCACAATAGTTTGCAAAGCTTCTCCCTCCTTAGGACTCATCCTATAGGATTGTTTATGAAGAATAATTACTCCGGGAACAAAATTTATTTCACGTTGAATTGACCTTATAGGTGGCAGCCCTTTAGGAAGCTCACTAGGAAAACTGTAGGAAATTGCTCAATGAAGTCTTGAACAAATCTAAGAATTTGTGGCTTCAGTTTTGCATCATCTTCAACATCTAAGGGTGTAAACGAAGGTAAATCATCAACAATTGTGTTTCTCTCATTAATACTCAACAAAATAGGTTCATTTTCTACCTTCGTCTTCATATCCAGCTTCATGGGAGTTAGTAGGAATTTTCTACCCATATGCATCAAAGAATAAGTGTTTTCTCTTCCTTGATGGCCAACATCTCTATAATACAACCAAGGCTTGCCCTAAAGCAAATGACAAGCTGACATGGGAATTATATGACACCACACTTCATCTTCATATTTCCCAATAGCAAAAGGAGTCAAACATCTTCTTAAAACCTTGATTTCATGCTTCTTATCAAGCCAAGTGAGCTTATGGAATGGGTTCGATTTTCAAGCTAAGCTTGTCCATCATTTCATTAGAAACCACATTCTCACAAGCTCCACTATTAATTACCACATTATACTTCTTACCACCGGTTACACATTTTGTATGAAAGAGTGATTTTCTCTTCCAAACTTCACCTTCATTCTCATTGTTAAGAATTCTTAGTAGCAATAACATTTCGGCATCAATGTCATCTCCACTTGCTACCACGGTTTTATCACTACCGTTATCCTCCTCTTTCTCCTCTTCTCCCAACAGGGCAGCCCCTTCACACTTAAGTGCATTGTCAATTTCCTCCATTTCTTGAATTGTCATCACTTTTCTATTGAGGCACTCAGATTGGAAGTGGCCATAGCCTTGACACTTAAAGCTTTTAAGCTTGGATTTGGGGATTTGGGAGCTGTTTTGTGTATAGGGTGTTTTTAAAGTGTATGGTGATGATGGGTTAGGCTTTGGTTAAGGGCTAAGTAGTTTTTGTGGTAAGGTTTGAGGTGGGATAAATTTTGGCTTAAAGGATGGTTGGAATGGGTTGGTTCTTTGGTTAAATGTATGGCTCAGTTTGGGTGGGAATTTGGTGGCTCTTGGTGTTTTAAATTGATCTTTCCCCTAAAAGAAAGCCTCTTCACTTTATTGAAAGTGTCAAACAGATAAATCTTCAAAAAGTCTTGTAACTCTTAATCAAGACCTTTAACAAACCTTGTCACAATCACTTCTTCACTTTCTTCTAAATCACTCTTCAACAAATATTGCTCAAATTCCATAACATACTGTTTAACTAGCATTCTATTTTGAGCCAAAGGAAACATTTTTCCAACATTTGCTGCCTATGTGGAGGAGGCATAAATGTTTCTTCCAATTCTATCTTCATTCTAACCCATCTAGTGATTTTCAGCCTCCCTTCTCCAAGCCTCTTATTTTATAAATTATCCCACCAAAGGGCAGCATACCCTCTCAATCTCACTGCAACTAACTTCACATTTTTATCTTTAAGCACATCTTTTAGCTCGAAAACTCTTTCAACTGTATATAACCACTCATTGAAAACATCAGCATCAAGTTTTCCAACAAACTCAGGCAAATCAACTTTAATATTGAACATATCATTAATTTGGTCATTTCTATCATTTATAGGTTGATGAATTTGAGGGCCTCTAACTTGTCCTAGATGGCTAACACCATATGGACCTCTACCTCTCACTCGTTGGCCGTTTCCACCTATTCTAATGCCATCATCATCACTAATAACAATAAACTCATTTACCTCATCATCGAAGCCATATTTAGTGTATGGTTGAGGTTGTAAGCTATCTCCTGGTGCATAAAAGGTACCCATGGAGGGAAAGGATACTTCTTTGTGTTTCATAGCTTCAAACTCCAAACAGGCAGCTTCACAACAGTCAATTTTGAGACTCATCTCATCAAGCTTTGCAAACAACTTCTCCAGGTCATTTTCAGTTGGTCTAGACATGTTGGATGATCAAAGAAACGGTCAAACCTAGATCTGATACAAAAAAATGATGGAGGAATGGTTTGAAAGTGATCGGAATAGGGGTTTGGTGGTTATTGGAAAAGTATTAGGTAATTTGGTTTTTATCGGGTAAAACTGGAATAGGAAATTTGAAGGCATTTTTGGGTTAATTGGCTGGGAATTTGGTTTCCAAGAAAGAAGAAAATATGTAGAACTTTTTGTGAACTACAATTAGAATTAAGAATCAGGTCAAACGAAAATAATCACACTGAGATATGAATTTTCTTGTCAGACTAGTCGAATTGAAAATTTTGGCGATAACAAGAACAACGAAATAATTGTGATTATTTTCGGAAAATAATCAAACCCAATGATTGTTCTTTGGAAAAAAAATCAAAACCCAGACAAATCCTTGCCAAAAGATTGAGAGAAATTCTTGACTTTTTCTTATATTTTTCTAAATAATACCGAATAGGAAACAAATAAGCTGAAATAGGAAGCAAATGGGTAGCCGCAAAGTCAATTCCTCACCATTCCTATTCTGTTGTTTTTTAGCTCATGAAAACAGAAATAAAACCAGTAATAAAATTCTTACAAAATAGCTAGAATAAAACAAACCAAACAAGTCATTAAATTGGGCCAAAATAACAAATCCGGGCTAAGATAAAATAGGAAATAAAACAAGTCTTTATATCAAATCAAATACTATTTAAATTAGACCAAAATAAACCCAATTTAAATGTGAGAAAATCTGCTACTCCTAAGCTTTGAATTCAGTATGATTAGATGTAAAAAAACAAGCTTTGAGGTCACCAAATGGGCTCAACATCACCTGGAACTTTAAGAACAAGTGTAGCCCAACTTCTTCTTCCTCCAAGATTTCGACCGACTCTTTTTGGACCTCAACTCCACTTGATGGTTTTTTCTCCAAGCCCCATGGCTTCCATATCTTCAATTGCAAGCTTGGATGGCCCTCCATCAAGAAGTTACCTTTCACACATACACAGCCCACCGACTCATCACCATCCGGCATCTACATTGATCCCAATGCTTCTAGTTCATCTTCATCTCCTATTCCTAACATCATTCACACTTACCATTATCAAGAAGATGTGGCAGTTGTATAATAAAAAATTTTAAAGGAGCTTATTGCTCCTGACTTGGGGAAGCATCCTCTTTGTATTAATGTTAAGAATGCTAACTTTGAGCTAAAACATGGTTTTATCCATTTGCTTCCTTGTTTTAATGGTCTTCCAAGTGTAGATGCACATGCCCATCTTAAAAAGTTCCACATGATTTGTAATGGAATGAAGCCAAATGGTGTGGAGGAGGAGCAAGTCAAGCTAGGAGTGGTTGTTGTCAATCCCATCTAGTTTTATAAGGACGTGGAATGACCTTAAGAGAATTTTCTTGGAGAAGTACTTCTCATCCTCAAGAGCCACCAACATTAGGAAGGAGATATGTGGGATAAGACAAGCTCATGGTGAATTGCTGTCTAAGTATTGGGGGAGGTTAAAGAAGCTCTACAATCAGTGTCATTGCCACCAATATTTTGACTATCTCCTCATTCAATATTTCTACGAGGGGTTAACTCCCCAAGATAGGAGTATTATTGATGCACCTAGTGGTGGAGCTTTGATGAACAAAACACCTAAGGCAGCAAGGCAAATCTCTAATATGACTGCAAATTCCAAACAGTTAGGCACCCAAGCTGATCATAGATGCATAGATGAGGTAAGTGTCTCTAACTTAGAGACAAGGTTAATGAGCGTACTTATATGATGCGATCCTTCATAAGTGGTGATATGTAAGCTATTGTCTGCTTTATTTGTTCTATGCATGGTCATAATGCTAATAGATGTCCTACTATGCAAGATGATTTTATTGACCATGTGAATGCAGTTGGTGGTGTATTTAATGCTAACGCACAGAGAAAGTATGATCCTTACTCTCAGACCTACAATCCGGGATAGAGAGATCATCTCAACTTTCTTTATGGGAATCCTCAAACAGCCACCTATGCTGAATGGAGCAAGAGCACCCAAACCCCAGGATTTCAACCAGAACTGAACATTCCCAGACCTATGCCGCCACCTTCAAACCCTTCTTCTTCTTCTAATCCTTCTTTGAATGAGGTTATGGATATGATGAAAACTATGACATCTAATATCTTGTCCACGCAGAAAAATTTCATGTCTTTTTAACATGACTATAAATAGAAAAAGCCAATTTTTATGTGAAACACAAGTTGTTTGACAACTGTTGAGTATATATAAGTGAGGTTGAGAGGTGAGGTCCATATTGTTTTTGTTGTTCACTAACATTTTGCAGTTCATAAACATGTCTCAAGAAAATGAATCACCTGAGCAAGATCTTAGAGTCTTTATGAAGGTTTTACAAGATCAATTTTGGAGGTTAAATGATTATTATAAAGATTCGAGGACGAATCTTTTCGAAGAGAGAGGGAATGATGGAGAACAATGGGCATCTGAAAGATAAGAAGAGAATCATCCATAGTGTGATCTACTACAAGGAAGCCTAGGACATGAATTGCATGGACATGAGCTTGCAAAAGGAGGCTTAGGAACTAAAATTAGATCAAATTTGAAGTTTGAATGTGCAAGGCAAGGGGCTGAACGAAATTCCCATATCAAACGCCCAACATTCAAGTCTAATGTTCCTAAATATCCATTGTAAGATGTTGGAGGCCCAACGACAAGAGCTAGGGCCAAAGCCATAAAGCAAGAATTGAATTGTTTGATCCAAGACCTTTAAGAGATAGAGCCCATGTTGTTGAATCAAAACATGAAGTGTCCAAAGGCCCACATGGAGTCCAATTGAGAGAACTCACTTAAAATACCATGTGACAACCATTTTCCACTTAAAAATAAGGAGAAGGATGATATTTATAAGGTCTAATATGTTTAGATCATGTTTTAATTAGTTTCCTTTTTTGTTTTCCTTTAAATAAAGTCATCTAGTTATCATCTTTCTAAGTTTATTTCATTTCCTTTTATAGGAGAGAGGGAATGATGGAGAACTATGGGCATGTGAAAGATAAGAAGAGAAGCATACAATGTGTGATCTGTCACAAGGAAGCCTAGGACATGAATTGTATGGACAGGAGCTTGCAAAAGGAGGCTTAGGAGCTGAAATTAGATCAGGTTTGAAGTCTGAAAGTTCAAGGCAAAGGGTTGCATGAAATTCCCATATTAAAGGCCGAATATTTAAGTCTAATGTTCCTTAAGATCCATTACAAGATGTTGGAGGCCCAATGACAAGAGCTAGTGCCAAAGCAATGAGGCAAGCATTGAATTGTTTAATCCAAGCCATTCAAGAGATAGAGCCCATATTGTTGAGTCAGATTTCATCTCATAAAGATCCAAGAGGCATTGTCTTACTCCTTGAAGCTCAATATAAAGTGTACAAAGGCCCACATGGAGTCTAAGTAGGAGAACTCACTTAAAATACCATGTGACAAGCATGTGCCACTTAAAAACAAGGATAAGGACGTGATCTATAAGGTCCAACATGTTCATATCATGTTTTAATTAGTTTCCCTTTTGTTTTCCTTGAAATAAGGTCATCTAGTCAACACCTTTATAAGTTTATTTTGTTTCCTTTTAGGGATTGATTTGGTTCCTTTTGTTTAGTTTCTTCTTTAGGATATTAAGTTAGTAAGTTTTTCGTATAAATAAATAGGCACCCTCTATGCACTTTGAAAGGGGCTTTATCATTTAGAAATAATATTGAGAACTTTCTTCTTTTCTTTGTATTCTTTAAGAATATTTGACTTATCAAAGGATTGGACTTTCCTTGTGGCATCCCAAGGTTAGAGTTATAAGAGAAAACTTCCCTTAGGATTCTTTCCATTGACCAACATTCTTGCTAGGGTTCTAAAAGACAAGTTCTCTTAGGGTTCTTTTCATCGACCAACATTTTTCTAACCTCCCATTTTCTCTTTGTGTTCTGTTTCTATCTTTTCAATTTTGTTTCTCGTGATTCCGTATGTTTGCATAATTCTGGCCATTCCCAGGCATAGCTCCATCTTGTTGAAGGTTCTCTATGACAAGTTCCTATTAGGTCTGCCATCATTTGGTGTCAGCGTGGTTCGGTTGCTAGATTTCATATAACTATCCTTCCATTGTTTATTTTCGTTATTCTTCTCTGTCCATTTTTTCTTCCACTGATTCGTGAACTTTTTGTTTGAGTTTTTGGCAGAATAATAGGTGTTTCTTCAAGTTCAAAATCTCTTCTTTCTCCTCGCTTTGGAATCATTGAAATCCAAGCTTTCTAGAGCAAGTTACATTAAGTTGAAATTTGAGAGCATCCAACTTCTGAAAATTGCTTTGCTTCCATATTTGTTTGTGTGAAATTCAAATTATCTGATAAAAAGGAAAGGTCAAAAAAAAAGAAAGAAACAAGAAATTCGTCAAAAAAAGAAAAAAGAAAAAAGAAAATCGTCAAAAAAAGGAGAAAAAAGAAAAAAAGAAAATCGTCAAAAAAAGAAAAAAAAAAGGAAGAAAACAATCAGAGTTCGTGATGCAATTTTTAGAGAAGTAGAGTCCAAGTTTGCTACTTTCATAATTGCAATCAAATAAAGATAAAATCTTTGCTATTGCTTAAACTAAAATTGCAAGTACTTTCCTATATTGTATTGCTTGGAACTTGCTTACGTTCCTATTTGCTTCACTTTCTCATTTCAATTACTTTCCTATTTTGCCTTTAGTTTCCTATTTCATTTCTTACGTCATTCATCTTTCTTTAGCGTCAAGTTTGACTTTCCTTGAGTTAATCACTTCCTTAATTCATTCCTTATACTATTTTTCCACACTCTATTTCCCCTTTTGGATTCTCTGAGAATTTTGTCTTGGGATTCTAGTCTTGGATGCCACTTGGTTTGATTGCTTCTATTTGATTGTGTCTTGTTTCGAATAAGGATACTATACCAAGTAAGTTAAGTGGTAAAAAGCAAGAGTGTTTGCATTATAGAAAAAGCAAAATTTTGTGTGAAACACGAGTTATTTGACATCTGTTGAGTGTATACAGTGAGATTGAGTGGTGAGGTCCATATTGTTTTTATTGTTCACTAGCATTTTGTAGTTCATAAACATGTCTCAAGAAAATGAATATGAGCAAGATCTTAGAGTCTTTATGAAGGTTGTGCAAGATCAAATTTGGAGGTTGAATACTTCTTATAAAGATTCGAGGAAGAATCTTTTAAGAGACAAGTTCTCTTAGGGTTCTTTCCATTGACCAACATTCTTGCTAAGGTTCTAAGAGACAAGTTCTCTTAGGGTTATTTTCATCGACCAACATTCTTCTAACCTCCCATTTTTTCTTTGTGTTCTGTTTCTATCTTTTTAATTTTGTTTCTTGTGATTCCCTGTATTGGCTTGATTCTATCTACTCCCACGCATAGTTCCATCTTGATGAAGGTTCTCTAGGACAAGTTCCTATTGCTTCTGCCATCAGTTATTGTGTTGCTCATGCTAGTTTTGGATTAATGCATTAATAAGAATTCATTAGAAAAAATGGTTTTTCCTTACACGTTCCCCTATATGTTTACATTCGATATTCTTAGACCACTCATGTTTTACTCAATTTATCTTTTAATGCTAAAACTCATAATAAATAACTTAATTATAATGTCCATAGCATAATCTAAGTTCACCCTAATAGATTACAACAAATGGCCCAAAGATGCTCAAAATAGCCTAATTTTAACAAGCAAGTTTTTTCTAGTTGCACAACATAGTCAGCTATCTTCAACAAGTCTAGAACATTACTTTAAACATTGATTCACCATTATGAACTTAGTTGACGTGTTTCAAAGTGTTTTAGTTTCTTCCCTTGATGTGAACCCCATAAATTGAGATCTAGGAACTCACGAACAAGTTGCTGAAAGAATTTTCCATAAAAGCTAAATCAGTTTTGTTTTCAAGAAAAACCTTGACCAATGTTTAAAGAAACACAAACCAAAGTAATAAAGAAGGATATTGACGATACACTCTAGGAAAAGAAGAGATTGAGAGTGATAAGTGAGATGAACACCATAAGGAATAACCTTGATAAGTTCCAAGTTCAATGAAGAACCAACAAAGTGAAAAACCTCACCAAATATGTAAAACAAATTCCAATCTAAATTTTTGTACCAAGATTACGACTATATAGGCTAGCAATGATTTATTCCTAAAAATAAAGAAATCCCTAAGATTTAGGAAAGCCTTTTCAAAACTGAATCCTAAAGACAAATATAGAAAGTGGAATTTTAGCCAATCCAAATCAGTTAGAGATCTCCTAAAATCATCAAAATAACATATTCTCCTAGTTAGGACAAATAAACAACTAATTAGGCCTATTTAATGCGTGAATAAGGTGATAGAGCATATTGATCTCTCTAAGCCCAAATTAGTTTCTATTATTGCTTGTTTAGCCTAAACATCTTCAATCAGTACATTAAGAGCTTCCATAATCCTTTTAGCATTAGTCCAAGCTATTAGACCTCCACCAATGTGTAATGGATCATCAAAATATGTACAACCAGATTGCACCATCCTTTGCATGTCTTTAGCTAGGTTTCTATCATTGCCCCTATCCTTAAAAGGTTTCGTCCTTGAATCTCCATCACTTACATCAAATGGAGAGTGCTAAAAAATAGTAAATGTAACACGAACGTTATACTCACCTGGTAGATCCAGCTTATATGCATTATCATTGAAACATGCAATATGATGTGAACCCTGTAAATCAAATTCTAGGAACCCACAAATAAATTGTTGAAAGGAATTTTCAGAAAATCTAAATTAGTTGTATTTTCCAAAAAATCTTGACCAATGTTTTAATAAACACAAACCAAAGTTATAATGAAGGATGTTGACGTCACACTCTAGGAAAACACGAGATTGACAGTGATAAGTCAAATGAACATTGATAAGTTCTTTACCTCAGATTGGATGAAGCACAAATCATGAATCCAGATCCAAGGAAAGCTCAATATTGCTCAAGAATGAAAAAAAAACAACTTAGAAGGTATTTGCGCCACACCCACATAATTTAGGAAGGATTGGGGGTGATAAGGAATGGCTTTGATCTTCACAAGCACTTGCTTGAATGAAAACCAAGTCTTTAAAGAACACCATGGAAGGATTTCGCTAAAGTAATGCAAAAGAACAAGCAATTTGTTTTCTGACTATTGAATGAATGAAGTCTGCTTACAATACACAAAATAAAGGGTATTACTAAACCTAATGACCTGGATGACTTTCATAAGGGTATGAATTGGGTTTGGGCCCATTCTAGTCTAAAAGAACAAACTTCTTAACAAATAAGCTTAAAACAAGTTGATTAGGCCCAAATTAACCCACAAAAGTAACTAGGCTTATTTAAGGCTAGAATACACTTATTTAAGTCCTAAATAGCATAACTAAAATTTCTAAATGAATAAAATAAGAAGCCCAAGAAATTGTCCCAAAGATGCTCAAAACAACCTAATTGTAAGAATTGAGTGATTTCAAGTTATGCATCAGGTCCATCCTTCTTCCATAAGTCCAACACATTGCTCCAAGCCTTGAATCATTATTATAAACCTTATTGACGTGTTCCCAAGTGTTTTAGCTTCTTCTCTTTCATATAGTGATACGACAACAACCTATAATCAATGTCTAGATCATCTTCGTTTCAATGATTGTTCCTAAATCTAAATTCAATCAATCTAACAAGACCCTTCACCCCCAAAAACATCAAGGAATTGGTAACAAAGAGTATAAAGATTGTAGGAATAGAATTAACGCCACAAGTTAGAACTTACTTGATAAGTTGAATCAAACCTTAAGGTAAAACAAGCAAGAATCTGAATTCTCTCTTGAAGAATGCTTTCTAATTCTATTCATGTCTACAAAAATTCATGTTCATGCTTAAAGCAAGGGTTTAAATATCCTTTTGCAATACAAAGATTAACAAAGATAACCTGACAAAACCCCAAAAGAAAGCCCAAAATATCAAAAAGGCCTTTTTGAAACAAATCCCACATGAATTTGGGCTTCAAAACTAATTAAAATTGACTACTCCTAGGCCAAATACGATAAGGAAATCACATAAATAGAAGACCAACTTAAGAGGGTCAAATTGGGCTTTTAAAATAGGCCCACAAGCTTAGTTCCTTAAAATAAAACATGCACATGACTTTTTTAATGAAGCACATGTACACTTAATGCAAATCAACCTATGAAAAAGCCTAAAAGAAGTCCATACACCCTTTACAAGATAAAATAAGCCTAAGCCCATTGATTAGACTTGTGCTTGTGAAAATTGGCTAAGTGTTAGCCCTCTTGGTTTGATGACTCCAATGTGCACACACACTTAGGCGTCTTCCTAAACTCTTCCCCAAGCTTGATCAACAAAACTTCTTGAAGTTTTTTTGAAATAAAAGCTTGTACATAAATCTTAAATTGTGCTTTGAGCTTGTTGGATCTTGACCTTGTAATTGGACCCATTGGCATCCTCAAGGCTCCATTGCCTTGGTGAGTTGTATCATATAGATCCACGTCAGATTGTTAAGAGCCTCTTTAGCATGCTTAGCCCGCAACCTTGTCATTGAACCTCCAGGATTCTCCAATAGATCCTTTTCCCTAACATCAATTTGTTGAGCTTGTTTAAGTGTTTCTTCTTGTTGCCCAAGCTCTCCATCATGTCCACATCCCAATCCTTCTGTCCTACTTGAAGCCACTTGTTCCATCATTCCCCTTCTACTTAAAAGGATTTATCCTCAAATTAGCTTCTTCATCTATAAAATCGAAAGGAGATAAATCAACAACATTAAAAGTAGTATGAACACTCTAGTCACCTGGGAATTCAATCTTGTATGCATTCTCATTGATCCTTTCCACCACTTAAAATGGTCCATCTTCACGCGGTTGCAAATTAGATTTCCATTTTCTGGGAAATCTTTACTTTCTAAAGTGTACCCACACCCAATTTGGTTTGAATATTACTTGCTTTGGACCTTTCTTTGATGGCTTTTCATATTGTTGAATCTTTGTTTCAATATTCTGCTTCGCCTTTTCATGAAGCTTTTTCACTAACTCAGCTTTCTTCTTTCCATCCAAGTTGTGTCTTTCACCTAATGGTAATGGAACAAGATTGAAGGGTGACAAAGGATGAAAGCCATAAACGATTTCAAATGGTGAAAAACCAGTAGCACTATGTATGGTTCGATTGTAAGCAAATTCAATGAATGGCAAGGATTCTTCCTATGGTTTCAACTTTCTTCCAACTATAGTACGCAACAAAGAACCTAGAATTTTATTTATCACTTTAGTTTGAATGTCTATTTGTGGATTATAAGTACTAGAAAACAAAAGTTTTGTTTCTAACTTAACCCACAAATTCTTCTAATAATAACTCAAAAATTTTGCGTCACGATTAGAAAAAATGGTTTCTGAACCTCCATGCAAGTGAACAATTCAGCAATGTATGATACATCATCGGTTCGACGAAATGCAATGAAATGTGCCATTTTAGAGAACCTATCAACAACTACAAAAACTGAATCATGACCTTTCCTAGACCTAGGTAAATCTAAAACAAAGTTCATGGAAATGTCTACCCACGGTTCACTAGGTATAGGTAGTGGTTTATATAACCAATGGGGTTGAACTTTTGATTTAGCTTTCTTACACACCATACATTTCCCACACACTCTTTCTACATCTCTCTCCTTATGTGTGGCTAGAAGAACTGTTCATTCAAAATGTTAAAAGTCTTTTTAATACCAAAATGACCCATTAAACCTCCTCCATATGATTCTTTAACTAATAACTTTCTTAAAGAACATTGGGAAATGCACAATCTATTCTCTCTAAACAAATACCTTTCATGCCTAAATAACTTCCCAAATGTAGATTTCTCACATGCATTAAACACAATACCAAAATCATGATCATCATTATATAGATCCTTATTATGTTCAAACCCTAAAAATCTAACATTTAATGTGCTTAACAAGGCATGTCTCCTAGATAATGCATCTGCTACAATGTTTTCCTTTCCCTATTTATACTTGATCATATATGGAAATGTCTCCATAAATTCCACCCACTTTGTATGCCTTTTGCTAGACTTTGTGTTAACCCTTTATGTACTTCAATGATTCATGTGTTGATTTTAAATTATAACTTAGACAAGAAATCTCATGATTTCATAAGCATACAAGATCCTACGCATGTCACTAAGAAAGGTAGGATGATATACTAACTTAAAATGTAGTGAAATAACTCCTTGTATGCTTAATGTTTTGCCTCCTTTGTGGATATCCACTATGGCTAGTCCTTCTTCTCTAACTCATCATGGTTGGAACGGATGGAGTAGACCGATCTCGTCACAATGTACTAAGGTCGAAAGAGTTGCTAACTTGTGAAAGTAGCAATCCTTATGGTTCACCCACAATGCTCTCAATAAGCTTAACAACTATTTTATGGGAGAGTGCTTCAACGTATGAAGACTTGAAAGAAGGGAGTGGTTTCAGTACACATACCTTAGTGAAAAGGTGTCATGTATGTTAATTCTAAGGCAAAGTATATGAAGAATCTTCCTTATTGGACGAATTCAACCCTTGAGCTGAATTCATCCTTTCTTGGTCAAATTCATGTATCCGTGTGGAGACAACGAACTTGCACTCTAAGTGCATGCATGCATTGGAAGATGCATTATGACATGCTACTGCTTATGGTACACCCTAGTGTTCATTGTGCACTCAGGCACTCTAGATTCCTTTATCTAGCACCACCAATTTTTCCCATTAAACTTTGGGTTTCAACTCTAACTCATGCTCCTTAATTAGCTCTTCTAGCTTAACTAGTGTAAACACATTTATAGCTAAGTTCAATTCCCAAGAACCATAGATGAGCTGGCGTAATCTCATTTGAGTGAAATTGAGCTTTTCCCCAATATTCTAGCCATTAACTAGTTTTAATGAGCTCCCATAAGGTCACCTTAAACTATCATTAGGCACTTAAGCTAAGGGAAAGTCATGTCAAGCTACTTATTAAGTCACTATAATTTGTAAGGTCTGGCGTGTTTAGTAGTTTTTAGTCCCAATTTATCAATAAATAATGTACTATCCATATTCACATAACTACCCCCGTCAACAATCACACTACACACTTTCCCACTAACTAAGCATCTAGTATGAAAGATATTTTCTCATTGGAGTCTCACCCCCTCTTGGTCTTCTTTATATTGTGCACTCAAAACACGCCTAGTCACCATCAATCTACCCTCCATAGGTAACTCCCCATCATTATGATCCTCTAAGGAAGGCATCTCATCATCGACATCACTCTCATCGTCGGTTTCAACCTCTCCACCACACATCACCATTACTCTTTTATTTGGGCATTGTGAAGCTATATGACCAAATCCCAAGAATCTAAAACAATTGATATCTCTATTTCGATTAGTGTGGGAAGTAGAAATACCTTTGTTTTTGTTTTCGAATCATTCTTTTGACATGGTTTTGTCATCTCTTTTGAATTGGGCAGCCTTGCTATCATTCCTCCAATTTAACTTCCATGTGGAATTTTGAGTCGAATATGTGTTGGCTTGCATCGCAATTCCCTTTTACTTCAATTGCTTCTGTATTTTCATGGCCATATGTACCATGTCTTCTATACCCACATAATGTTAAAGCTCTACCACATTAGCAATATCTCTGTTAAGTCCATTGAGAAACCTTGCCATGGTGGCTTCTCTATCTTCCTCCACATTTGCCCTTGCCATTGCTATCTCCATCTCTTTATAGTAGTCCTCCACACTCTTTGATCCTTGAACAAGGCTTTGCAATTTTTAATGTAATTCCCTATAATAGTGGCTAGGAACAAAACGTCTTTCATGATGGCTTTCATCTCCTCCCACTTTTGGATAGAACGCTCTCTATTTCTCCTTCTACTCATGATTAATTGGTCCCACCACACAATGGCATGCTCACTAAACTTTACAGCAGCAGGCTTTACCTTCTTTTCTTTAGAATAATTGTGACACTAAAAAATGAGCTCTACATTTTGTTCCCATTCCATGTATGCATCGAGATCTTTTGCCTAGAAACGATGGAATTTTCATTTTGATACTCCCTAGGTTTCTGCCAAGATCATCAAGTTCTTCATTATATTCATCGTCAATTGGAGGTGTTGGTTTTCTTCTAAGACTTGGAACATTTTGGCCAGTCCCCTTGTCGATTTTTCCACTCATGTCCCTCATCATGATTTGCATTCTTTAGAACTTCTATTGCATAACTTTTAGAATGAAAGCTTGGTCCTATTTTTCAACTCCACTTTCTTGAAAATCCATGTTCAATATAAAATTTCAACAAAGATAACAACAAAATACTCCCTTATATGTTTACTCTTGTAGTAACGACACACCTCTCTTTTTTTCACTCAAACTTAGCATTTTCCCTCTTTTGAGCTCACACACTCTTGCCTTTTACCACTCAAGCAATCTTTCAATGTTTATACTTAAGGGCCAAATCAAACAGCAATCAGATATCTTGATGCAACCAATTTTAATTGAGAATTTGCAAGGAAAAACCTAAACAAAGAAGGAAAACACGCAAAATACTAGAAGCAAAAGTGACACAGACAACAAATTGAAAGCACACACTTGAATTACCAATAAGTGTATGATGAATTTTTTTAATGGCAGCAATGAATCAATATTACAACCTTTTTAATGTAATAGATGCAAATGGGCAGATTCAATAACAGAAAACTAAAGGATGCAAGCAAATGATGAATTCTGGAATTTAATATCAAAAACTTGAAATTCCCAAATGGAACCTCAAATTATCACTCAAAACACTCAAAGAAAAACAAAAATGGAAAGTATGGATTTGGCCAGTAACCAAACTCAATTGAAAAGAATTAGAAACGAACATCCCCAAAATTGTGCCAAGTATACCTAAACTGTTCTGAAATTTAAAACACCCAAACAGCAGCTATAATCACGTTTTTCCTTGACCTTTTAGTGTTTTTCAATAGATTAGAAGCCAACAAAAATCGAAAATAATAGTTGTTCAGCTCAATTGCACATTTTTGGATATGTAAGATCTTGAAATTTTGTTTTTGAAGCAAACAAGCGAAAAAGAACAAATTTTTTTGTGGAAAAACATGGTGGAGAAGGTGGGTGAGATGAAAAGACAATCTTTAATGTTGAGAGAGAGGTGACTGTTGGAGAGAATAAGATGGAGAGTGAATATGACAGCCATAAAATCCTAAAACATGCTTAATTAATCCTAAACCTAATGGATTTCGAAATGGGCTTAAGTAAAAATAATAAGGGGCCCATGTATTCTAACTTAAAAAGCTAAATTGAACTCATAAATCATGTTTGAAAAAGAAGTGACTAAAAACCAACGTGGCCCCCTTGAAATGTGGCCCATTTCACTTATTCTAACCCCAAAGGAGACAAATAAAAACAACACACAACAAACAAACCCAAATTTGACCCAAAATAAGCTCAAAAACACAAACACCCTAAATTAGTCTACTAGCTAGCTTATGTAGACATACTTTGGCTCCAAAACATTTCCATATATGGACTTTCCATATTTGGACAGCCCATTTTCAACATGGTTTTGCACATAAATTTGGAGTTGCTCCTTCAGACGCTTTGCTCAGGATTTTGTGACCGGACTGACAAAACTTTCCATATTGGGAAAACCTTTCATGTTGGCACTTGAATGATCTTGTTTTTCTTGAAAAGCCTCAATATGATTTCCCATGGCATCTCCTTGCATTTTAGCTCCATTTTCCAAATTTGGTGAAGTTTCCTTATTTAGAACCTGAAAACTTTCCATATTTGGAATCAGTTCTAAATCACCTAGATTGCTTCTTGTAGCATCTTGAACACCATTTATATCATTTCCCCTCCCCTCAAAATGAATCATCCTCGAATCTTAACCTTTATCAAAATCGAAAAGAGACAAGTTAGATACATTAAAAGTACTATAAACAACATACTCACTAGGAAGATCAACTTTGTATGCATTGTCATTGATCTTAGCAATGATTTGAAATGGTCTATCACCACGAGCATCCAATTTAGATTTTCTTTTGGAAGGAAATCTTTCCTTGCGCATGTGCACCCATACCCAATCTCCTAGTTCAAAAGTTACCACGTGCCTTCCTTTGTTCACTTGGGCAGCAACTTATTGATTTCTCTTCTCAATCCTTTCTCATGCTTTATTGTGAATGGCCTTAACCATTTCGGTCTTTTTAAGCCCATCTAAGTTAGAGATCTCACTTAAAGCAATAGGCACAAGATCCAAAGGGGTGATTGGTTTAAAACCATACACAATCTCAAAAGGAGAAAATCCAGTAGAAGAATGCACACTTCTATTATAAGCAAACTCAACAAATGGAAAAAATTCTTCCCAAGACTTTACACTCCTTCTAATTAAAGCATGCAACAAGGTACCAAGAGTTCTGTTTACTACTTCAGTTTGACCATCAGTTTCAGGGTGTGACGAAGTAGAAAACAACAACTTAGTCCCAATTTTAGACCAAGTTACACACCAAAAATGACTAAGAAACTTAACATCTCGGTCAGATACAATAGTTCTAGGTGAGCCATACAAACGTACTACCTCGTGGAAAAACAAATTGACAATGTGAGATACATCATCAGTTTTATGACATGGAACAAAATGAGCCATTAGGAATAAATAAAAAGCATTAGGAATAAATAAAATTTATTTTACAATGAGAATCTAAATATTTGTTGTAGAACAAAGGAAAAAAGTTCAAATTGGTTCTTAAACTTTGATGCTAAGTGCATACTGATTCCCATACTCTCATATTTGTCAAATTAATCTCAAATTTCTTACGTATTTCTCATTGGATCCTTGGTTCACTGCAAAACATTTTTGTTATATGCCCCACCCATGTGGTGTTGGATTTGTTAGAGGGGAGAAAAGCAAGGTATTTTTACACTTTTTTCAGCTAAACAAATGAAAGCATCTATTATTGTCTTCCATCATTATTTACTATCTTCCTCCTTTTTCTTTACTCTCCATTGTCTTCTTCTTAGTTAACAAAGATAAACTCTATCTTGGTTTTATAGGTGATCAAACCTTGGTTGTTGTTAATTAATCTTATGATTAGATTCAAATACAAGTTTTTTTAAGTGATGATTGATCATTTTCCTTCCTACTGAGAGTTACAATAAATCTCTACAAACTTGTTCTCTTCCTATCTTTATGTGTGAGTTTTTATAAGTGATGATTGATCTTTTTTTAATAATGTATACATATTTATATGGAATGTATATTAGAAAATGTATGTATAGTTTTTAGGCTTCAAAGAGAGGAAATACATTGATATATTTAGACCTATAATGGATGTTGGTTCCAAGCTCTAATTAGACATTGTTTTCTCTTTAGTTTTCAAATCTCGGAAGCTAGTTACAATCTTTGTAATTGTGGTAAGAGGATTTAGTTTTTTTTTCTCAAATAGGTAGATGAAGATTTGGTTGAAAAGACAAAATATATTTAAAAAAAATTGAGAGTTGAGAATAAAAAGTTAAAGCTTGAGAACAAGAAGTTAAAAAATGGTAACTATAGATCACTTGTATGAGCCACAGAGAATTAGTAGAAGTAAAAGTGATACTAAAATATACAATATCTAATATAAGAAGATTGTAAAGGGTGATAATTAATTATAGAATAAGTGTTGTAATATTTGTACCTACATTTGTGACTCCATTTATTGAAAATTTAAAGGATATGAACATAAAATTTAGTGTTTCACTATGGTAATTTGTTAGAAATGTTCTGGTTGGATTGAAAATTACTTATAATTTGTATGGAAGAATATATTATCATTTTTCATGGTATTGTTTGTATTTGTTTTGTGTTTAGTTATTAATGAATCTACTGAACATAATGTAAGTTTTGTAAATTAACTTAAAGCTCTAAACATGATTCCTTCCTTGTAAATTAATATCCTATAATAAATAATATTCCTCCTTATCAACTGAATAAGTAGTTCATCTTAAAGAGGTTATCATCCATCATCTAAATTATATAAGAAACATAATTCCAATAACAACTTCTATTTAAAAACTTTATCCAAAAGTTGTAATCTAATTCCAATTATAAATAAGTACCATTTAACTAACTCCAAAATGTCATATGTAATTGTAAACTAAGTCCATTGCAAAACAACTTCAATTTAAACAAGTCCAAAATAGAATGGCGTGATTCATAGCAAGTTTAAAATTCAAGTTTGTTTTAAGTTTAAGGTTGAATCCATAAGCCTTCTTTTCTTTGCATCTCTCTTATTAAAGGTATATAAAGCCATTTTATACCCACCATTCCATTACAATCCTCTAAATTGAAAATTAATTTTATTTTGAGCATTAGATTATGTAATAATAGATCTTTATAAGCTATCTGTCCTTATTAACTAAACATTTTTTCTTAATATATAGATGACATATTATTTAATATTTATATAGTTTTAAGTAATAATAGAATATAGATCCACAAATCAGTTAACTTACATTGTAATCAATTAAGCTATTTAACTTATTGAAGCATAATCTATATCCACTAGCCCTTATCCCTTTGGCCCTGGCTCTTTCTCTCACTCTTATCTTCCTTTGCCTTTTACATTATTTATATACCTTTTCAATCTTCATGGTTCTCTTATCTAATCATTTTATGCACATGTATAATATTTTTGATTTATAATGTGTCAAATTTGTAGATTAAACTCTTTGTTTTTATCTAATATCATTTTTATTAGATGATCCTCGTACCTACAAATTTTTTTGCAAACATTTAACCATTAGTGACCAAAATGGTAATAGCTTTATAATTAAGTGAACTTTCTTAATTGTGCTTCTACACCATCTTTAGTTATTCTCTCATTGTCTATATTTGGTGCATGTCATTCTCCTTTTATGTTTGGTACCTTTTATGTTTTAGGTTAATTAGACACTTTTCTTGTTATCGATGGCTCAATGACTTCACATTGAAGTATTAAGTGGCTAAAGAAAATTTTTATATGTTTGCATATACCTCTTCTTGCTATAAAATTTGTCAATGTATTCATCTACATTTTCATGCCTATGGTAACTAAAAACTATGTCATGAGTATATGAAATCATCATTAGGTTTTAATATTTATACAAGTATTTGCAAATTCTCATAGAAAATATGTTTAATCCATGTTTAACTTCATACTCATCAACTCTATTCCAATAAAAAAATTAACTAAAGCTTTCTCTTTTATTCTTGTCTAACATAATAAGAACCCTTGTTGATATGTTGCTATTTTATTTCTCCTCGAACTCTTTTTTATGTGCATCTTCTTCATCATCAACTTCATAATATACTCCAACATGCTAATGATAGGTTTCAACCTAGCCTTCAAGATCTAATTGTTGAAGGTACCCAAGTTGTATATCAAATATGAATACGAAGCCACTATCATCTTGTAGGTATAAAATTAGAAGATCTAAAAACTATGATGTTTTTGTACGTTCAAAATCATCCATACCCTAAGAAATAGGAAACCTTTGATTGTTTTCATCCTTCCTAACAACATCCGATAATTTTCCTTTGCATATTCCCTTTAAAGGACAATTATCTAATACTAATATTGGTTTATAACCTTTAATCCAACTACTTTTATAAGAATTGAAGCAAATACAACATCTTGTAAACACCCTTTTACCATTAACATTAGTACTTATTAGCATCTTGCAAACAACTTTGATGTTTATGACTAAATCATATCTTTGTAGTGGTTTACAATCCATTTGGATATGGTAAGCTTATTGATATTAGTGGTTGTACAAAAGTGTTTAGGTTTATATCTCTTTAAGATAAAACTATTGACGTTTCTTCTGATACTTGCAAAAGTAACCAGAGACATTATACTCTATATCTCACTCTCACTTGAGATTTCTCTCTCTTTTTTTATTGTATTTTAAACCTAAACTCTTTATAATGGAGTATTTAATAATTGCATCTTTGAATTCCCTAACATCTTTAACTTCAAACCCACAATCTAAGTTGGAATGTTACATATTAGGTTATAATAAAGGTGTTTACACTTACCTCTTGATGCATTGTCAGCATTTGATTTGAACTGAGGTAGTATTAACTTAGGCTATTTCTGTAAGGCCCCAAAACATAACCTAGATGAAATGTTACATATTTATGAAAGTATATGTGTGATATGAGTTAAAATTGTGCTATGATTTGAAAATGAAAGGCATATGACTTAAATTTTGGTATTGATGGACCATAGTTAGTGAATTGGAATTAATTGAAGCCATTAGAGAATTGAGGAATTTAAATATATATTTGGACTAGGAAAAATGGTGAAGAGACAAGTTGGTACATGAAAATTGGAATCATTAAGTCTATGGTTTAGTGAGATTTGACATAGTTTATGCATTGACATTTTACATCATTAATTATGTGACATTTAGTAGCATAATAAAAGGACAAGTGGCTTAATTAAAGTGTTACGAATGGAAGCTTAAATGGTGGGAAAATGGACTTCATATTGTTGTGTTAAGTGTCATATGGTGGTAATGACACCTAGCACTAATAAGTGCTAAATCACCTAAGCCATTTGGTGATTCTGTAGCACTCTCTCCACTCTTGCATTTTCTCCACCGAAAACTGCTCTCTCTTCCTCTCAACTTATGGAATTTTTTTTGAAATTTGAATCATGAACACTTGGAAGCTTTCTAAGTTATTTTAACATGAAGATGGTCTTGTAATTTTATGTGTTATTATCTTATTGGTGCTGAAAGTTGCACCTTAATACCTATTTGGATGGGCTTTTGGAAGGTGAATAAGCACTTTTATTCACCGCAAAAGCTTTTTTTTTAAAGAAAAATGAGTGTTTGGCTTTAAAATCTAAAAGCACTTTTTAAATAGAAATAGCTTTTTTGGAAGCTAAAATACAATCTTTTAAGAAGCTCAAATTTGGAGCCTTTTAAAAAAGCCCCTCATTTTAGCTTTTTTAGGTAGACTTTTTATCCGACGTTTACATTTATAATATCTGACGTTTACATTTATCACAAACTATCTTCCACAGTTATTTTGGAAACCAATCTTCACAAGGGAAAAAGTGACCACCAACTTCCCAAAGTACAGAGCTAAGCCATCTTCACTCACTTCATTTCAGGTACATGCTTTATTATGCTTTTTGTCATTTCTCAATCTGTTGGTTTCATTTTTGTTCTGATGTTAGTTGCTTCGTTAATTAATTGCTTCCATATCTTGATCTGTTGGTTTCTGTTTTGTTCTTATATGAACTGCGGTGGTATAGTACTTGGAGGTGTGGAAGATTTTGTGTTGCATTATGAGTAATTTGTATTTAGGTCTAATTGAGATATATTTTTGGGTCAATCTTATAATTTCCATAACCTTCTCAGGCCTAGGTATTATAGCAGTAGTTGTAGCAGTTAGACAAATTAGTCTTGAAGCCAAAATAAGTATAAAACAACTCCTTTGTCTCTCTAAAGCATCCCTTCTGTAAAGAAAACACGTTTTTGTTTCTCTTCCTCTCTCTCTCTCTCTATTTCTCTATTTCTCTGTTTCTTTCAATGTTATTGAGAGGCATCTATAAGAAGAAATTAAGGTGAATGAAACTTTCATCATAGACAAATTGTTTCCCAGAGATTTCCTCTTGCCATCCATTTAGTTCATTAACACTTATCGACCTATGCTTTGTGAAGAATATATTTCACTAATGTGTCTGATTTTGATCTTTCATGTCGACTGTAATTTTCTTGGTTATGTACAGTAGCACCGGTACCGATAAGTTGATTATAACTCTTCTTTGATGTTTGATTATTGATACCCAACCTTGAGGAAGAATTTGTAGTAGAACGTGATGCTTATAGTAGTAGGTTAGAAGATGCATTATAAGAGAAAGGTCTCTTTATCACCTTTTTCAATCATAAGATTACAAAATAGCAAATCAAATTGGTTGTGCATAAGCCAGAACTAATAGGAATAACTAAGGAAGTATCTCATTGGTTGCCCTACTTTTAAGGCTATCACTTCCTCATCAGAATTGATCATTTTAGCCTCAAGTATTTGTTAAAACATCATCTCACAACATCTCCATAGCAACATTAGATAAGAAAATTAATGGGGTTTGATTTTTAAATGGAGTATAAGGTTGGAAGATTGAATACAGTTGTCTATGCCTTATATAGAAGAGATGAGGACTCCTTATAACTTATGGAAATATCTCTCTTAAGTTGAAATCTTCAGTTGGAAGGAGTTATTTCGACTTAGAGGTTTCAAGCTAGCCTTCTTTCCAACTTACCATCCTCAATCTAAGGGTTAGATAGAAGTTGTCCACGACACTATAGAGATGTACCTACAATACTTCACTAATGATCATCCACCATAGTAGGACATTATCTGAGTACTGATATAACACCTCTAATCACATTTCTCTTAGCAACACCTATTTCCATTTGGTTTATGGTAAGGAGCCTCCTTGACCTCTCTCTTATTTAACGAGTTTTAGAAGAACTGAAGCAGTCCATAAAGCCCTTTAGGAAAGGAATGTAATAGTTTAAATTGCTCATAATAGGCACTTGTAAGCCAGTAAAGGATCAAGAACACTTATGATTTAGGGAATAGAGAGTTGAATTTTGTAGTTAGAAAATGGTTCAATTAACGGTAACATAACAGCTGCTTTATAAACTTCTTCCAAAGTATTTTAACCCTTTCAAGGTTGCAATCAAAGTAGAATCTATTGCTTACAAGCTTAAGATACAATAGAAAGTAAAATACATAAGCTAGTTTGACTATATCAAAAGCTTTAGAATTCTATTATAAAGAACCAGCTATTGTAAACTAGCAGCAGATATGAGATTTTCAGTTCCAAATAGCATATTTTGCTCAATTTGTATGCTATGATATCTTTGTTCTTATTACTCTCATGAATATCATATTTCAACCTACAAATTCATGCTGTTATTGTTCTTTGGGAAGTTTAATCACTCAATGTTTTTAGACCACTTGAACAATCATTTTTGGTTTATGGTTATCACTAGAGAGTAATTTCTATTAGAGACCCTGTTTTCTATGATTTCATATTTTCTGAATGCTTCTTGGGATTGTCCTTCTTCACTATTTCAAGAGTAATTAACTAAGCTGACTATTGAGGAAGAAATTATTTGAATGAGGTAATCGTTCCATAACCATGTGGATTTAATAAGGAAAGATGAATTTTATTGAGCTAGTTTGACTATATTAAGAGCTTTAGAATGTTGTTATAAAGAACTAGATATTGTAGACTAGCAACAAATGTGATACAACAAACCAAGGCAATGGAGAATTGAGTATGCCAATGGGTCCAATTACAAGGTCCTGCTTCAACAAGCTCAAAGCATAATTTTAGATTTATGTACAAGCTTTTATTTCACAAGAACTTCAAGAAGTTTTGTTGATCAAGCTTGGGGAAGAGCTTAGGAAGACGCCTAAGTGTGTGTGCACATTGGAGGCATCAAACCAAGAGGGGTAACACTTAGCTAATTTTCACAAGCACAAGTCTAATCAAAGGGGTTGGGCTTATTTTATCTAGTAAAGGGTGTGTGGACTTCTTTTAGGCTTTTTCATGGGCTGATTTGCATTAAGTGTGCATATGCTTCATTAAAAAGTCATGTGTATATTTTATTTTAAGGAACCAAGCTTATGGGCCTAGTTTAAAAGCCCAATTTGCCCCTCTTATTTTTATGGTTTCCTTATCCTATTTGGACTAGGACTAGTCAATTTTAATTAGTTTTGAAGCCCAAATCCGTGTAGGATTTGTTCTTGGGTAGATTTGTTTCAAGAAAGCCTTTTTGATATTTTAGGATTTCTTTAGGGTTTTTTAGGTTATCTTTGTTAGGGTTTATATTGCAAAGGGTATTTAAACCCTTTCTTTAAGAAGGAACATGAATTTTTTAGACATGAATAGAATTAGAAAGCATTTTTCAAAAGAGAATTCCGATTCTTGGTTGTTTTACTTTAAGGATTGATTCAACTTATCAAGTAAGTTCTAACTTGTGGCGTTAATTCAATTCCTACAATCTTTACACTCTTTGTTACCAATTTCTTGCTATTTTAAGGGGTGAAGGGTCTTGTTAGATTGATTGAATTTAGGTTTGGGAGCAATCATTGAAACGGAGGTGATCTAGACATTGATTCTAGGTTGTTGTCGTATCATCTTTGGTATTAGAGCCTAAGTTTTAAATTCAATCTTTATCTTTAATTTTCTGTTTGTTCTTGATTATTATAGTTAGTTCATCATTAAAATTAGAAAAAAAATAATAAAATCAAGAAAAGAAAGAAAGAAAGAAAAAGAAAGAGAAAAGAAAAGAAAGAAAGAAAGAAGTAAAAAAAAAAAAAGAAGAAGAAGAAAATCAAGATTGTGAATCTTTGTGTGTTTGAGTTGATTTGCTTGCAAGATTCATTAAGAACGAATCTAATCAT
>JANSVA010000002.1:17487540-17503624 GCA_025504915.1 Erythroxylum reticulatum | reverse complement strand
CTCATAAGCCATCCCAATTTACTATTTTACCCTTCTCATCGATGATGGGATGTTACAGAAGCAACTAGGCAAGCCATTAAAACAAATTTGATCGGATCAAGGTGGTGAGTACTTATCTGGAGAGTTCTAGCAATATTTAGTTGATAATGGAATTGTTTCCAAATTGTCAGGTCCTCGAACACCTCAACAGAATGGTGTCGTTGAGGGGAGGAATATGACTCTATTGGAAATGGTAAGATCAATGATGTCCTACATTAGCCTTCAAGAATCGTTCTGAGGATATGCCATATAAATGGAAACATATCTTCTTAACTTTGTTCCATCCAAGTTGATGCCTAAAACACATATGGATTTGTGGACTGGCCGAGTACCTTCATTGAGGCACTTAAGGACTTATAGCTGCCTAGTCCATGTTTTAAAGTCTGAATCCACAAAGATAGAACCAAGGTCAGAAGTATGTTTATTTGTAGGATATCCTACAAGAACTTGAGGGTACTATTTTTATAGTCCTCAGGATAGGAAGGTTTTTATGTCGATAAATGCGACCTTCTTAAAGGAAGAGTTTGTGAGAAATCACAGAGGAATAAGTGAAGTAGTACTAAAGGAGTTAGCTATTTCATCCAAACTAAGAGTTTTTATGGATATAATAGAACAAGATGTCGAAATGGATTCAAGAGTTGAATCAGAACTGCAACCTGAACATCAAGTTGTGCCTAGACATAGTGGGAGGGTTGTGAGAAAGCTAGATAGGTATCTAAGTTTAGGAGAAGGCTTAATTATCATCTTAGACCAAGAAGAAATGGATCCCATTACATATACTCAGGCTATTAATGATGATGATGCAGAAAAATGGCTCAAGGTGATGGAAACAAAAATAGATTCCATATACACTAGTAAAGTCTGGGTCTTTGTAGATCTACCACCAGATATAAAAGCCATAGGGTGTAAATGGATGTACAAAAGGAAAAGAGGATCAGATGGAAAGGTAGAGACCTTTAAAGCTAGATCGGTAGCTAAAGGCTATACCCAAAAAGAGGGTATAGACTATGAGGAGACTTTTTCTCTAGTTTCCATGCTTAAGTCCATCAGGATTCTTTTGGCCATAACAACCTCTTTCTATTATGAAATATGGAAAATGGATGTGAAGACTGGATTTCTTAGTGGGGATCTTGAGGAGACCATTTATAAGGCCCAACTAGAAGGTTTCATTGAGCCATGTAATGAGTATAAGGTATGTAAGTTGCAAAGGTTCATTTATGGACTTAAATAAGCATATAGATCTTGGAACATTAGGTTTGATAAGTCTATCAAAACCTACGGGTTCATACAAAATCTAGATGATTCTTGTGTTTATAAAAGAATACAAAAAGGTAAGGTTACTTTTTTAATCCTATATGTTGGTGACATTCTGTCTGTTGCGAATGATGTGGGAATGTTATCAACGGTTAAGGGATGGATGAATGAACAGTTTTCAATGAAGGCTATGGGAGAGGCTAACTATGTTCTGGGGATCAAACTTATAAGGGATCATAAGAAAAAATAGATAGCCTTGTCTCGATTAACCTACATTGAGAATATGCTCAATAAGTTTGCCATACAAGATTCTAAGAGGGTTTCACACCTACTAGACATGGAATAAAACTTTCAAAGGAACAAGAACCTAAAATCTAAGAGGAGGTTGAACGCATGCGTAACATTCCATATGATTCGACAGTTGGAAGCTTGATATAATCCTCGATAATCTGCAAGCTCATAGTTCATCAGCATAGTACCTAAGGTGTCGATCCCAAGGGGAGAGATAATTTAATCCTAAAATCTAAGGCCATAAAATAATACAAAAAATCAAATTGCTTGAAACTAAAAATGAGAAATTAATTCAATCAATCAAATTAAATAAAGAATCAATCACAAAAATATTAACTGCTAAGTAATTGTAACACACCCAATAATCAACCTAAGGAAATTACCAGTTAAGAAAAAGGAACTTTTACCTATCCTTAATGCTAACCTAACTGATTACGAATTACTAGATTGTTGGTTTTAGACGATCCTAGGGTTCATTACTCTCTTTTTAGCTATAACTATTAGCACTAAATCATAAACCCTAATTGGATTATAGAGGACGTATTCTCTCAATTTACAATATACCTAAATTCCTAATTAGATCTAAAGTTCTCTAGTAAACTACCGGAAGCCTATGCAAGATCTCTCTTTACACAATTTACCAATTTGATTAAAATTAAATTTCTATTAAATCACCTAACTTTTGTTTTCCCAATTTAATCATTTTTTATTCGATTCACAATCTCAGTTTGTTATTGAATTATGCATCCGCATAATTAAATCACAACAAATCCAATAAACACATCAACAATCAAATTTCAAGAATAAAACTTTGAAGGTAGGTTTAGAACATCCTCGACATTTAAGATTCTATCATCAACTATTTAATCTAATTCTATATAATGATAAACTAAAAATAAATAGGAAATACAATCAAAATGAAGGACAAGAGGCAGCGACGTCAGGAAACCTCTTGATCCTGGAAGTACATCGAGTCAGTGTCTTCTCCTCTTCTCTCTTCCTTGTTCTCTTCCTCAATCTCTCGATGAATTTTCTAAGGTTTCTCAAGGTGACTAATACAAAAACTTCTTTTACCTCTTTGTCTTGTTCTTTAAATATCCTTTGTGTTATAAGCAATCCTTAGGGTTTTTTCGGGGTCTGAAAGGTCTGAATAATGCTTCAAAACTTATCATTTTTAAGTGTGTGTGTTTGCCCGATGTAGGCTACATGTTAGGGGTAGGTGATGATAGTATGAAAGGCAAAATGGATAGCATTTCGGCGTGGCAACAGTGAAGGGTTCACTGCAGTGTATTTCGCCTTGGTGAATATGGTGCAAATAACTCCGTGAAACCTTCGGGAGAAATTCACAACGGTGAAGTCTCTTTTCTTGTAGTTCGTCTTAACAAAAGTCTGGCCTCGTCGTGGTAAAACCACAAGATTTTTCGAATACACCTCTCAGGAAAAGTTTGTCGTGGTAAACTCTTAAGGTTCAGCAAGAGAACCCTTCGAGAAAATTTTGTTGCAGCAAAAGTCGGGCCTTGTCGCGATGAATTCACCATAATTCAACATAATTACTCCCTCCTGAAGAGCTCCATCGTGGTGAAGTCTAAGCCTCATTCAGATGAAACCCTAGGACAAAACCTAGAACCTTACAATCCATGAATATAATTTATCTATACAATTCCAACACATCCAAGTCTATTGCTAACAATAATCCACAATCTAAACCTGGAAATTAATCATGAACATACACAAGAGATATTCATCAAAACCCCATTTCATTACTAATTCAAAAGAGTTGAACAACTTTAGTTACATATCGAAAGCCATACTATTGGCTTAATTCAAAATAAAAAAGTGAAATGAATGCTCATATTGATATGCTTATAAAACTATCCCCAAAAGTTATAGTTACTAACTTAGTATAAAGCTAACTATCTTGGAGTTTGTCCAAATGGCTTACAAGGATCAATTGTCATCTTTTTTTGCACCTGAGGAGGGAAAAATGATGGGTTGAGTTACACAATTCAGTGGCTAATGTATTTATATCCATCAGCAATAAGCCACACAATTAAACATATATAGATATTTATGTCTAGCAATTCAACTCACAATTCAGAATTAACAAATTTTCATCAATAGAACACCTTATGTAAGTTATCCATCAAAGCATAGCACTTGATTATGCACCATTCTTAATAATGCAATGCAAAAACAAATGGATTGAGGGTTCTATGGAACGAAATAGAGAAAACAAAGTTTACACCGTGAACAATATGAGTCCACTTTTCAGAACTCGTATGCTACAAGCGGGAAGCTGGGAGAAGGCTTTAGGATGACATGCACGTGGCTAACGAAATGGTTCCTCTCTTGCCCAAACACAATCAAATTTTATTCTCAATTCAATCAATCACAAGTTTATATTCTCATGCTTCTTATACTTTTTCTTCTTTTCATTTATACAAAATGCCATGACATTTTCAAGGCATGACATGAACATAACTCATAATGTATGTTCCACATTCACAACAATTCAAAACAAGTAATTTTTAGCACACAATACACATATATGGCATTTTTCTCATATTACACAACTATGAATACAGTACCTACCTAATTGGCTTCCAAAATCTAAGTCAAGCTTGTCTTTCCTCTTGCTTTTGGATTGGGTTTCCATGGTTTATTATCAAACCAAGTTCTCATTCAAAAAAATGTTCCATAAAATTCATAAAGCTTCAAAATCCCAAAATGCTAAAATTGAAATTAAACCTAACCTACTCATAGATCATTTAAGCAAGAAAAACTGGAACCCCAGCTTAGAAATCCAAAAAAATTAATATTTTCCTTCTTTCTTCCTTCATTCCCAATACAAGCCCTACTCTTTATTTAATCCCTTTTTGAATCTAGCAAGAAGAAAGATGAAGGCTTCCATCTAACAAGTTGATTCCCACTTCTTTTCCTTCTTCTTTTTTTTTTTCCTTCCAAGCTTCCCACGATTTTTCCTCTCTTTTTTTCTTTCTCTCGCATTTTCTCTTCTCTTCTCTTCTCACACTCACGACACTTGTCCTCTTCTCAATCCAAGATAATTTTATTATTGTTTTTCCAATTAAACCCCTCATTAGTCTTGTTCTTTTAAAATTACCCTTCTGCAGAGGTTCGCTGCAGCGAAACTTCCTTTTTTATAGGTTCGTCGCAGTGAACATCTGGCTTCGTCGTGGCAAAACCTCTGAATCACCACTTAACACTAATTTAATTCTACCTTTTCTATTCTAATTCCTAATTGCTACTTACGCTCACTAAATTAATTAAGAAATCATTGAAGAGGATTGGATAATTCTCCTTCATTGCTTCCAAAGGTTCCTACGTTGCCTCCTCCCTTGAGTGATTCTTCCATAAGACTTTAACCAGTTTCATGGTCTTGTTTCTTAAGACCTATTCCTTTGAATCTAGGATATCCATTGGTTGCTTCTCGTATTTCAAATCCTCCCTTAATTAAACCCCTAAAGGTTGGACTATGCACAAAGGACCTGATCGATACTTCCTCAACATCCACACGGGGAAGACATTATGAATCTTAGACAAATCCGATGGCAAAGCTAATTTATAGGCTAAAGGCCCAATCTTCTCAATGATGTCATAAGGGCCTATATATCTCAGACTAAGGTTACCCTTGCTACCAAATCTCAAAACCCCTTTCTATAAAGAAGCTCTAAGAAACTCTTTGTCTCCAACTTCAAATTTCATCTCCTTTCTATGTGCATCTGTACAGCCCTTCATTCTATCTCAAGCTGCTTTAAGTCTCTGTTTTACCAATTGTATCTTATCAACCATGACTTGTACCAACTCAGGCCCTAAATGCCTCCTTTCACCATCCTTATCCCAACAAATAGGAGTTAGGAACCTCCTTCCATACAAAACCTCAAAATATGTCATTTGAATTCCTGAGTGGTAGGAATTATTGCAAGCAAATTCGATTAAAGGCAGATGATCATCCTATGAGCCTTTGAAATCTATAATACAAGTTCTCAACATTACCTCTAGAGTCCACATTGTTCTCTCCGATTATCCATCAGTTTGTGGATAGAAAGTCATACTAAAGTGCAACTTAGTTCCCCAACTCTCTTGTAAGCTTTCCTAAAATCTAGAGGTGAACCTAGGATCTCTATCCAAAACTATAGAACTCAGAATCCCATAAAGCTTGACTATTTCATCTATGTATTTCTGAGCCAAAACATTCAAGGAATCTATCCATCTAATTAGCAAGAAATGCGCGGACTTGGTTAACCTATAAACAGTCACCCATATTGCATTATGCTTCCTACTAGTCCTCGACAATCCCATCAAGAAATCCGTTGTAATCTTCTCCCATTTCCATTCTATAATAGGCAAAGGTTTAATCTTACCAATAGGTGCTTGATGTTCTACTTTAACTTACTGACACACTAAACATTTACTAACATACTTTGCAACATCTTTCTTCATTCCTCTCCACCAGAAGTGTTCTTTCAAATCTCTATATATTTTCGTACTCCCTGGATGCATTGCATAGGAAGCATTGTGTGTCTCATAAAAAATCTCATCTTTCAACTCTTGCATGTTTGGAATACACAATCGATTACCTACCACCATCAATCCATGTTCTTTTATCTTTATTTAAAAAGGTTTACCACTTTTAATCTCTTCCCTCAGCCTGCTCAAATACTCATCTTGCTCCTGCAATTCCTTAATCTTCTCATTCAATACTAGCCTCACTCTAAAATTAGCCAATACATAATCAGATTCAACTTGTCTCAACGTCACCTTAAGGTTGGCTAATTCCCCCAACAGAGAAAGATATACTGTCTTTACATGTGCTATAGTCGATTTTCTACTCAATGCATCTGCTACTACATTAGCTTTTTCAGGGTGGTAATTTATTATCAAATCATAATCTTTCCATAGCTCTAACGACTTTGTCTGTCTCAAATTTAACTCTTTCTGGCTAATCAAATACTTGAGACTCTTATGGTTTATAAATTCCTTAGTAATGACTCCATATAAGTAGTGTCCCCAAATTTTCAACGCAAAAACTATGGCTGCTAACTCTAAGTCATGCCTAGAATAATTCATCTCATAAGGTTTTAATTGCCTAGAAGTATAAGCAATTACCATATCTCCTTGCATTAATACATAGCCCAATCCCTTCCTCGAAGCGTCACTATACATTATGTATCCATCACTACCACAAGGCAAAGTCAAAATTGGTGCCGTTGTGAGGCTATTCTTCAATTCCTCAAAGCTCTTCTGACATTCTTCTCTCCACACAATTTTTTGATTCTTCTTTGTCAACTTAGCAAGTGGGGCCACTATTATAGAGAAGTGCTCTACAAATCTTCTATAATACCACACTAAAACCAAGCAACTCCTCACTTCTTCTATGTTTTTAGGTGCTTCCCACTTCACCGCAACTTTTATTTTCTCAGATCCATATACATCCTTGTTCTGAGATTACATGTGTAAGAAACACCACTTCCTTTCGCAAAAATTTACATTTATCGAATTTGACTCTTCCTTCTTTAATGTCTCCAAGGCAACCCTCAAATATTCCTCATACTCCTTGTCACTCTTGGAATAAACCAATATGTCATCAATAAAGACTATGATAAATTGGTCTAAGAATGGCTTAAAGACTCTATTCATTAAGTCCATCAAAGCTATAGGCACATTTATCAATTCAAAGGCCATAATTAAGAACTCAAAATGCCATACCATGTTCCAAAAGCAGTATTTGACACATCAGACTCCTTTATCCTCAACTGGTGATAACTTGATCTCAAATCTATCTTAAAGAAGACCTTTTCCCTTTGCAATTGGTCACATAAATCATCTATTCGTGGGAGCGGATACTTATTCTTGATAGTGACATGATTAAGTTTCTGGTAATCCACACACATTCTCAATGAACCATCTTCCTTCTTCATAAAGCAAACCAGAGCTCCCTAAGGCAAAGAGCTCGACCTAATGTAACCTTTCTTTAACAACTCTTCCAATTGCTCCTTAAGCTCCTTCAATTCTACCAAAGCCATTCAACAAGGCAAAATCGATATTGGCGTTGTTCTCGGAAGAAGCTCAATGGGAAATTCAATTTCCCTAGGTGGTGGTAGTCCTGGTAATTCCTTGGGAAAGACATACGGGAATTCCATAACCACAAGAATGTCTTCTAACTTCCCTCTATTTGCCTTTGTGTCTACCATATAGGCTAAAAATGCTTCACACCCTTTCCTCATCATCTTCTCTGCTGATAAAGCCAAAACAATTCTAATCGGACTTGCTTTTTTTTCCCCCATAAACATCGCCTTTCTACGGTTGTCAAATTCGAGCTCAACAATCTTCTGTTTGCAATCTAGGTTGGCATTATGCTTTTGTAAGGTGTCCATACCCAAAATCACATCTAATCTTTCCATCCTTAATGGTATTAGATCAACCATTAATTGTGCTCCTTCAACATGTATCTCACAGTCTTTATAAACTTGACTAATCATAATACATTGGTTGATTAGAGTACTAACCAATAATGGAGTATCCAATGGGCTTAGATTTCTACCACATACAGTTCTACTCGATGACACAAACAAATGGGCAAAACTCAGATCATTCAAAACAATAATATTATCACCAAATAATCTAATCTTACCGGTCACAACTTTTAGAGTTGTCTCTACGTCCTCTTGTTTCATTACAAGCACCCAAGCTGGTGTTTGTCCCCTTAGTCTTCCTAGAAGATTCACCCTCTTAGCTACATTAGAATTACCCACTTCTATTATAGTTTTGTGCCCCACATTCTCAACCCTCTTTGAAGCTTACATTTGACTCCTCTCCTGCCTTACATAATGAGGGAATTCTTTGGTCATGTGCCCTTTATCTCCACAATTGAAGCATGCTTCAGTCAATCGGTAACTTTCCCCTCTGTGAAACTTTCTGCAATGATCACATTTGGAAATGGGCGGCTTATCCCCATCTCCCCTCCTGTTACCTCTAGCCATTGAGGCATGATGTGAGACAATTTTCATCTGTCTAGCTCTGCTTGCTCCACTGTTCCTCTCCTCAGACTGTGCACGGAAAGTCTTGACACTCCTTTTTGGAATAAGAATACCACCTCCCCTTCTGAATTGCTCTCTCCCCTTCCTCTTTCTATTCATTGTACTCTTGATGTTCTCCACATTTGCCACTCTTAATGCTACTTCAACTAGCTGTTAGAAGTCACAGAAATTCTATGCCACCACTTTCCCTCTGATGGCCAAATGTAGTCTTGCTTCAAACCTTCGGCACCTAGCCCCTTCACTCATCACTAACTTAAATGCATATCAGGCCAATTGCGTAAATCAGCACTCATATTGGATCACAGTCATCTCTTTAGGTGAGGCTCAAAAACTCTCTCTGCTTCTTCTGGATGTACACTTCAGACAAATACTTCTTCTTATAAGCGATCAAGAAGTCCTTCCATGTCAACACCAATGGCTTCATCTGACTTCCTGGGACATTTTCCCACCAATACAAAGCATTCCCTTGTAGCAAACTCACAACATATTCAACCTTCTCATCATCCTCACAATCCATCTTCTCCAATATTCATTCTACCTCTCTCAACCATGTCTCAACTTTTTCTGGGTCAGTGGTCCCATAGAATTCCACTAATCCATACTTCCTTAACTTATCAAGCTGTTTCCCCTTCTTAGCTGAGACTAAAGAAGAAGTTTGTGGCATTTCAAGCATGGCCTAGACCAATGCCTGAGCTAAGGCTTAAAACATTCTCGGATCCAACGGAGGCACATGCTCCGGCAGAATAGGTGACTCCTGTGTTGGGGACTAAGAAGGCCCACTACCATGCCTTACAAAAGCCTTAGCATTTCCTGGGGCTACTGACTCATCAATACTCTCCTCCCTTAGTAGAGAGTCAGGTTCAACGGATCGTTGTAAAAGTCCTCGTGTCCTTCTATGAGGTGGCATCTTACTCTTTCAATAAGAACACTAACGATTAGCTAAATTTTATTTTAATCTTATTTCCTATATGCATGCTTGATATGCATGTCACATAATGAAATCAATCAATGCAACAAGACTCACATAGCATAACAATTCATACTACTATGTATCCTAAGCCTAGGAAAAGCCTAAGCTCTGATACCAAAAATGCGAGTGAGGATAGTACAAAAGGAAAAATGGATAGCATTTTAGTGTGGTAACAGCGAAGGTTTCGCTGTGACGTACTAAGTGTTCACCATGGTGAATTTAGTGGAAATAACTACATGAACCCTTAGGGAGAAATTCGTTGTGGCGAACTTCTGCCTTTGCCGCGGTGAAGCCTCCTCTCTTGTAATTCGCCGCAGAGAAAGTCTAGCCTCGTTACAATGAAATGACAAGATTTTTTAAATGCACCTCTCAGGAAAAGTTCATTGCGATCACGCTTAGATTCGTCGTGATGAACTCCTGAGGTTTAGTAAGAGAACCCTTCGGGAAAATGTCGTGGTGAAGTCACTAAAATTCAACATAAATATTTCCCACTAAAGAGGTATGCCGCGGGAAACTATGAGCCTCGCCGCGGTGAAACCCTCAGACAAAACCCAGAACCCATCAATCCATAAAAACAATTTGCAAATACAATTTCAACACATCCAACTCTATTGCTGACAACAATCCACAATCTGAACATGGAAATTAATCATGAACATACATAAGAGATATTGATCGAAACCCCATTTCAGTACTAACTCAAAAGAGTTGAACAAATTTAGTTACCATTTGCTTAATTCAAAATACAAAAGTGAAATGAATGCTCATATTGGTATGCTTATAAAGCTATCCCCAAAAGGTATAGTTACTAACTTAGTACAAAGCTAACTATCTTAGAGTTTTCCAAATGCCTTGTAAGGATTAACTATTGTCTTGTTCTACACCTGAAGAGGGAAAAATGACGGGTTGAGCTACAGGCTCAATGGCTAATGTATTTATAGCTATCGGCAATGAGCCACACAATCAAACATATAGATACATATATGTCTAGCAATTCAACTCACAATTCAGAATTAACAAATTGTTATCAATAGAACACCTTATGTAAATTATCCATCAAAGCATAACACTCGATTGTGCACCATTCATAATAATGTGATGCACAAACAAATGGCTCGAGGGTTCTGTGGAACGAAACGGACAAAACAAAGTTCACACCGTGAATAAAACGAATCCACTTTTCAGATCTCATATGCACAAGCGCGTAGCTGGGAGAAGGCTTTAGGTCGACATGCACATGACTAATGAAATGGTTCCTCTCTTGCCCAAACACAATCAAATTTTATGTTCAATTCAATCAATCCTAAATTTATATTCTCATGCTTCTTATACTTTTCTTCTTTTCAATTATACAAAATGCCATGACATTTTCAAGACATAACATGAACATAACTCATAATGCATTTTCCACATTCAACAATTTAAAACAAGTCATTTTAGCACACAATACACTTACAAGGCATTTTGCTCATATTACACAACAACTATAAATACATTACCCACCTAATTGGCTTGCAAAATCCAAATCAAGCTTGTCTTTCCTTTTACTCTTAGATTGGGTTTCCTTGGTTTCCTAACAAACCAAATTCTCACTCAAAACAATATTCCATAAAATTCATAAAGCTTCAAAATCCCAAAATGCTAAAATTGAACGTAAACGTAACATACTCATAGATCATCTAAGCTAGAAAAACCAAAACCCTAACTTAGAAATCCAAAAAAAATTAAGATGGTTTCATCTTTTCCTTCTTTCTTCCTTCATTTCCAACACAAACAGTAGTCTCTATTTAATCCCTTTTTGAATCTAACAAGAAGAAAGATTAAGGCTTACCTCTAACAAGTTGATTCCCACTTCTTTTCCTTCTTCTTTCTTTTTCCTTCCAAGCTTCCCATGATTTTTCCTCTCTTTTTTCTTTCTCTCGTGTTTTCTCTTCTCTTCTCTTCTCACACTCACGTCACTTCTCCTCTTCTTAATTCAAGGCAATTTTATTCTTGTTTTTCCAATTAAACCCCTCATTAGTCTTGTTCTCTTAAAATTACCCTTCTGCAGAGGTTCGTCGCAGCGAAACATCCCTTTTTATAGGTTCGTCGCGGTGAACATTTGGCTTCGCCATGGCAAAACCTCTAAATCACCACTTAACACTAATTTAATTGTACCTTTTCCATTCTAATTCCTAATTACTATTTATGCTCACTAAATTAATTGACCTAATTTTAAAAATAAAATCACTTAACAAACAAATCATAATTAATCAATTAAACAAATAAATTGATAATAATTGAAAAAAAATTTGAGGTCCAACAATTCTCTTCCCCTAAAAGAATTTCATCCTTGAAATTTGTACATAAGTCATCGAAATGGTGTGGATACTTCTCCTTCATTACTTCCAAAGGTTCCCATGTTGCCTCCTCTCTTCAGTGATTCTTCAGTAAGACTTTAACCAGTTTCGCGGTCTTGTTTCTTATGGCCTTTCCTTTGAATCTAGGATCACCATCGGTTGCTCCTAAACCTCTGAATGTCAGATTATATGCAAAGGATCTGATCAATACTTCCTTAACATCGATACGTGGAAGACATCGTGAATCTTTAACAATTCCGGTGACAAAGCTAATTTATAGGATAAAGGCCCAATCTTCTCAAGGATCTAATAAGGGCCTATGTATCTCGGACTGAACTTGCCCTTTATACTAAATCTCAAAACCCCTTTCTATGGAGAAGCTCTAAGAAACACTTTGTCTCCAACTTCTAATTCCAGCTCCTTTCTATGTGCTTCCGTATAGCTCTTCATTCTATCTTTAGCTGCTTTAAGTCTCTGTTTCACCAATTTTATCTTATTAACCGTGACTTGTACCAACTCACGTCCTAAATGCCTCCTTTCATCATCCTTATCCCAACAAATAGGAGTTAGGCACCTCCAACCATACAAAGCCTCATAAGGTGCCATTTGAATTCCTAAGTGGTAGGAATTATTGTAAGCAAATTCGATTAAAAGAAGATGATCATCCCATGAGCCTTTGAAATCCATAATACAAACTCTCAACATTACCTCCAGAGTCTATATTGTTCTCTCTAATTATCCATCAGTTTGTGGATGAAAAGTCGTACTAAAGTGCAACTTAGTTTCCAAAGCCTTTTCTAAGCTTTCTCAAAATTTGGAGGTGAACCTAGGATCTCAACCTGAAACTATAGAACTCTAAATCCCATCAAGCCTGACTATTTCATCTATGTATTTCTAAGCAAAAATGTTCAAGGAATCTATCTTTCTAATTGGAAATAAATGCGCAGACTTCGTTAGCCTAACAACAATCACCAATATTACATCATGCTTCCTACTAATCCTTGACAATCCTATCAACAAATCCATTGTGATCTTCTCCCATTTCCATTCTAGAATAGATAAAACTTTAAGCTTACCAATAGGTAGTTGATGTTTTGCTTTAACTTACTGACACACTAATCATTTATTAACATACTCTACAACATCTTTCTTCATTCCTCTCCACCGGAAGTGTTCTTTCAAATCTCTACACATTTTCTTACTCCCTGGATACATCGTATAGGGAGCATTGTGTGCCTCATCGAAAATCTCGTCTTTCAACTCTTGGATGTCTGGAATACACAATCGGTTACCTACCACCATCAATCCATATTCTCTTATCTCTATTTCAAAAGGTTTACCACTTTTAATCTCTTCCCAAAGCCTGCTCAAATACTCATCTTGCTCCTGCAATTCCTTAATCTTCTCATTCAATACTGGCCTCACTCTAAAATTAGCTAATACACAATTAGATTCAACTTGCCTTAACTTCACCTTAAGGTTGGCTAATTCCTCCAACAAAGGAAGTTATATTGTCTTCATATGTTCTTTAGTCGATTTTCTACTTAATGCATCTACTACGACATTAGCTTTTCCTAGGTGGTAATAATCATCAAATTATAATCTTTAAATAGCTCTAACGACCTTCTCTATGTCAAATTTAACTCTTTCTGGCTCATCAAATACTTGAGACTCTTATAGTATGTAAATACCTTAGTAGTGACTCCATATAAGTCGTGTCTCCAAATTTTCAACACAAAAACTATGGTAGCTAACTCTAAGTCATGCGTAGGATAATTCATCTCATAAGGTTTTAATGTCCTAAAAGCATAAGCAAAACCCTAAAAGCATAAGCAATTACCTTATCTCCTTGCATTAATACATAGCCCAATCCCTTCCTCGAAGTGTCACTATACACTATGTATCCATCACTATTAGAAGGCAAAACCAAAATTGCCATTGTGAGCCTATTCTTCAATTCCTCAAAGCTCTTTTGACAGTCTTCTGTCTTCACAAATTTCTAATTCTTCCTTGTCAGCTTAGCAAATGGGGCTGCTATCGTAGAGAAGCCCGCTATAAATCTTCTATACTACCCCGATAAACCCAAGAAACTCCTCAATTCTACTATGTTCTTAGTTACTTCCCATTTTACCGCAGCTTCTATTTTTCTCAGATCCACATGCACTCTTATTCTGAGATTACATGCCCAAGAAACATCACTTCCTTTAGCCAAAATTCACATTTATCAAATTTGGCGTACAACTCTTCCTGCCTTAATGTCTTTAAGGAAACCCTCAAATGTTCCTCATACTCCTTGTAACTCTTGGAATAATCCAATATGTCATCAATAAATATTGTGACAAATTAGTCTAAGAATGGCTTAAAGACTCTATTCATTAAGTCTATAAAAACTACAGGCACACTATCAATCCAAAAGGCATAACTAAGAACTCAAAATGCCCATACCACATTCTAAAAGCATTATTTGACACATCAAACTCCTTTATCCTCAACCGGTGATAACTCGGTCTCAAATCTATCTTAGAGAATACCTTTTCCCCTTACAATTCATCAGACAAATCATTTATATGTAGGAGCTGATACCTATTCTTGATAGTGACATGATTAAGTTTCTGGTAATCCACACACATTCTTAATGATGCATATTTCTTCTTCACAAAATGAACCTGAGCTCCCCAAAGCGAAGAGCTCGGCCTAGTGTAACCTTTCTGTAATAACTCTTCTAATTGCTCCTTAAGCTCCTTCAATTCTGATGGAGCCATTTTATAAGGCAGAATTGATATTGGCATTGTGCCCAAAAGAAGCTCAATGGGAAATTCAATTTCCCTAGGTGGTGGACGTGCTAATAATTTCTTGGGAAAGACATCTAGGAATTTCATGACCACAGGAATTTCTTCTCCGGGAATTTCATGACCATAGGAATTTCTTCTAACTTCCCTCTATCTGCCTTTCTGTCTACCATATAGGCCAAAAATGCTTCATACCCTTTTCTCATCATCTTCTTTGCTGACATAGCAAAAACAATTATAATCGGACTTGCTTTTTTGTCCCCCATAAACATCGCCTTTCTACCATTGCCAAAGTTGAACTCCACAAACTTCTGTTTACAATCCAAGTTGGCATTATACTTCTGTAAGGTGTCCATACCCAAAATCACATCTAATCCTCCCATCCTCAATGGCATTAGATCAACAACTAATTTTTATCCTCCAATATATATCTCACACTCTCTATAAACTTGACTAATCATAATACATTGGCTGATTAGAGTACTAACTAGTAATGGAGTATCTAATGGGCTCATATTTCTTCCACATACAGTTCTACCCGATGACATAAATGAATGGGTAACATTCCCCTTTAAGAAACCTTCTGCAGTGATCATATTTAGGAACAAGTGGCTTATCCCCATCTCCCCTCCTATTGTCTCCAACCGTTGAGGCTTGATGTGAGACAATTTTCATCTGTCTAGCCCTGCTTGCTCGACTGCTCCTCTCCTCAGATTGCACGGGAAAAGTCTTGGCACTCCTTTTTGACATAGGAGTACGAACTCCCCTTTGGAATTGCTCTCTCCCCTTCCTCTTTTTATTCATTGCACTCTTGATGTTCTCCACATTTCCCACTCTCAATACTGCTTCAACTAGTTGTTGGAAGTTGCAAAAATTCTATGCCAACACTTTCTCTCTGATGGCCAAATGCAGTCCCTCTTTAAACCTTCGGCACCTAGGTGCTTCACTCATCATTAACTCAGATGCATATCGGGCTAATGGTGTAAATCGGTGCTCATATTTGCTCATCGTCATCTCTCTTTAGGTGAGCTCAAAATCTCTCTCTGCTTCAGCTGGATGTACATTTCAGATAAATACTTCTTCTTATTAACGATTAGGAAGTCCTTCCATGTCAATACTGGTGGCTTCATTTGACTTCGCTGGACACTTTCACACTAATGCAAAGTATCCCCTTGTAGCAAACTCGCAACATATTCAACCTTCTCTTCATCCTCACAATTCATCTGCTTTAATGTCCATTCTATCTTTCTCATCTATATCTCATCTTCTTCTAGGTCAGCGGTCCCATAGAAGTCCATTGCTGCATATTTCCTCAATTTATCAAACTGTTTCCCCTTCTTAACT